>JALGQZ010000007.1:23473079-23975779 GCA_023105745.1 Austropuccinia psidii | reverse complement strand
GATGATTTTTATGGACAAAAACAATGATTTAAAGGCTCTTTTTATGCCTTAAGAGATGAAGGGTGTTCTCAGATCAAATCTGAAACACCATACTTAAAGATAAGTTTCTTAACTTAAGATAAAGTATTTTACATTTTAATTCAAAGTTATCAGTGTTATTCTTTGCTACAAGTAACTTTAATCCTATTTTGGGTTGATTATTTTAAGTTTGAATACAAAATAAGTTTTTTATATTAAATTTCATTACATCAAAAACTTAAAAATGAATTTTTAAGTTAAAATATCTTCAACTGGATTTTTAATTAATTTTGAGAGAAATCTTGATTTATTGAAGAATAATTGAAAGAGTTAATTTCAAGTATAATGAACAAAGAATAATATTTGCAAAACATATTTAAAACTTGATTTATACACATATAAAATTAAATTTTAATCTGTGTGAAAACTTCATGAAAATCAATTCATAATGGGGGGTTGAATGAATTTTTGAAGTTATTTCTATTTTTACACATAAAATAGCAATACACACAAAACCTTAACTTTTTATAAAGCTTTAATACTTATAGCTTTAGAATTTAAGCTTTTTTTGTTATTTTTTGTTATTTTTTGTTATTTTTTGTTATTTTTTGTTATTTTTTGTTATTTTTTGTTATTTTTTGTTATTTTTTGTTATTTTTTGTTATTTTTTGTTATTTTTTGTTATTTTTTGTTATTTTTTGTTATTTTTTGTTATTTTTTGTTATTTTTTGTTATTTTTTGTTATTTTTTGTTATTTTTTGTTATTTTTTGTTATTTTTTGTTATTTTTTGTTATTTTTTGTTATTTTTTGTTATTTTTTGTTATTTTTTGTTATTTTTTGTTATTTTTTGTTATTTTTTGTTATTTTTTGTTATTTTTTGTTATTTTTTGTTATTTTTTGTTATTTTTTGTTATTTTTTGTTATTTTTTGTTATTTTTTGTTATTTTTTGTTATTTTTTGTTATTTTTTGTTATTTTTTGTTATTTTTTGTTATTTTTTGTTATTTTTTGTTATTTTTTGTTATTTTTTGTTATTTTTTGTTATTTTTTGTTATTTTTTGTTATTTTTTGTTATTTTTTGTTATTTTTTGTTATTTTTTGTTATTTTTTGTTATTTTTTGTTATTTTTTGTTATTTTTTGTTATTTTTTGTTATTTTTTGTTATTTTTTGTTATTTTTTGTTATTTTTTGTTATTTTTTGTTATTTTTTGTTATTTTTTGTTATTTTTTGTTATTTTTTGTTATTTTTTGTTATTTTTTGTTATTTTTTGTTATTTTTTGTTATTTTTTGTTATTTTTTGTTATTTTTTGTTATTTTTTGTTATTTTTTGTTATTTTTTGTTATTTTTTGTTATTTTTTGTTATTTTTTGTTATTTTTTGTTATTTTTTGTTATTTTTTGTTATTTTTTGTTATTTTTTGTTATTTTTTGTTATTTTTTGTTATTTTTTGTTATTTTTTGTTATTTTTTGTTATTTTTTGTTATTTTTTGTTATTTTTTGTTATTTTTTGTTATTTTTTGTTATTTTTTGTTATTTTTTGTTATTTTTTGTTATTTTTTGTTATTTTTTGTTATTTTTTGTTATTTTTTGTTATTTTTTGTTATTTTTTGTTATTTTTTGTTATTTTTTGTTATTTTTTGTTATTTTTTGTTATTTTTTGTTATTTTTTGTTATTTTTTGTTATTTTTTGTTATCTTTTGTTATTTTTTGTTATTTTTTGTTATTTTTTGTTATTTTTTGTTATTTTTTGTTATTTTTTGTTATTTTTTTCATTTTTTGTTATTTTTGTTATTGTTTGTTGATTTTTGTTTCAAATGCATCTGATATTTCTAACTAATACTAAAGCAAATTTATAAAAAATTATTTGTGGTCTCCTGGGTATGCTATACATACTCAAAAGGATCACATTCCCTAGGACCAAAAATAAATTATACTAAAATATTATATTGATTAGTATAGCCCCCAATTGAATGAGGGGAGTATAATGCACTGTCCAGCCTCTCTACCTATACTCTTCAAGTGGGTAAAGCACAAAATTCAAGATTTTTATTGAGGAACTGGTCTTCTCTTGTGTATGAATCTTCTGAGAAACATTTGGGAATAATGTATTGTACTTTATGAAAGCCACTTATCTTCATGTTGTGGGTTTCTATATTGCACTAAGTATTCTTTTCCATTTTTTCCCCTAAGTATTATTTTGTTTAGAACTTTTAGTACCTTCTCTCCTCACTTTGATCAAGTGGTGGTAATTATAAGGGTATTTTCTTTCTCAAAGAAATGATTACTTATTACTTGAAGTATAATTCTTAACTAGAGTAAAAGGGAAGGTTAGATTTTTATTTTCAAATTAACGTGTCAGTTCTACTTGTACTGCACTTATCCCATGAAGGGATTTAATAGTAAATTTTCATGCAAAGAAATATTTTAACTTACTTGGGCCTTTGATATTATTGAAGCTAAAGGTTTAAGCTGATATCAAGTCCCCTACTTTGAATTCTGGGGTCTTATGGATATTGTCCCATTTTTTCTGGGCATATTCAAAGGAATCAGTCATACTTTTATTAGAATGTTGTCTCACTTTATGAAGAAATAATTCAAAGCTTGAAGCAGTTGGATGCATAGAAACTGCAAGTCTGGGGTTACATGTTTTTTACAGTATTTTAGGAGTTTTTTGTGTTGAAGCATGCATGGAAGTCTTGTAGGCCAATTCTAATGCTGATATAAGTGTACACCAATTATTGGTAAAGCCATTGGAATACTTAGACTCAAGGAGATAAGTAAAAACTCTTCTGAAAATGTCCTTAAGAGTCTGAATCCTTCTTTCTTCTTATCCATCAGTTTGTGGATGTTAAGATGTTATTAATGATTGTTTTTAACCAAAAGGTTATGTGAATCTTTCCATAAGGCTGATGTAAGTTTTGGGTCTCTATCACTAATGATATTTTTAAAGAGACCAGTACCAGATGTTACTCTGTTGCAAATTAAAAGAGATTTATTCATAGCTGTGTCATATCTATGATTTGGTAAAAATATTTGACTTCTTCTATATCTGCCCACAATAAAAAGACATGCAATTTAACTTTATCACCACCAGGTGGTGAGGAAGTCATCCAATCCACATGAAACACTTCTCATGGGGTACATGGTTCTTGGATATGAATAATCAAACCAAATTCTTTACCTGTAGCTTTATTGAGATTTTGAAACCTCAAAAAACTTTTAAAGTACTCAATGACATTGTTCATCCAAGATGGCCACCAAGCAACACTTTGAATTCTTTCCATTTTTCTGTCTTCCAACAGATTTACAGGATACATTTTGTCATGGAACTCTAGTAGTATTCTTATAATTAACATTCTACTTCATAAGACCAACAAAATTTGTTTTTGGACCTGTGATATAAGATACCATCAAATAAATGGAATGTTCAATTATCATATGATTTTTTCCATATATCATCCAAAGAGCTATCTAAAGCTGCATATTTGAAATCTTTGTCAAGTAGAGAAGTAAAATTATGACAATTGTTATCTTGCTTTTAGCTTTCTCAGACTTCCACCAAGAATTCTGTTCTCACATCTGTGATATTAATTCCTTCAATTGAAATGTAAGGTTTTCCATTTTCAGGAACATAGGCAGAATTTCTGTTAGCCTGGGTCCTCCAGCGTGGCTTCCAGTCAAATCATTAGCAGTTCTCATAAACTAATAGGTAAGTGAAATACTATTAAGTTTATTAATGGAGATGTCACTATATAAAAAGAGTATTTATTTGGTTGAATGAACTTCACCAATATAAAAAAATACTTCAAAGTAAATTTCATTACTTATTTTTGAGAGATCTGATAGAAGAAAATTGTTATGAATTTATTTGTAAAAAATATATTTGTAAGAGCTCTGAGGAATCATTCTCAAAAAGAATTTTCCTCTTTAAATTCTGTAGGTACAAAATCAAAATCAAACACACACAGGCTAGTACAGTTTTCTAGAAGAAAAGGCATTGTTATAGTAACAAGATATATAAAAAAAAGCTATGTTGCTTTTATAGAAGAAAATTTACTATATCAACAACAAATGGTGTTATAGAATTTTTTTTTCTATAACTAAAAGTCCTAAAGATGTGACTTGATTACAAGATTAAAATAAAAAAAATCATAAATGAGTGACTTGGAAACAAAAATAGAATAAAACAAAATTAAGATTTGAATCTCAACAAAGAAATTAAAATAATTAAAAGAAAATTTAGAGAAAGTGATTAGAGCTTGTGTAGCAGGTAATACTTTTCATACTTGCAGGGTCACATTTTGTAAGACAAAAAAATTTAAAAAAACATTATTCTTTGTAATACCAATTTTATGGATTTTGAATTTTTAAAATTACATTCTTTCCTTTTAATTCATTGTAATATCTTGAGTTTATTTCTTGAATTTTTAGACTGTTCAGATTTTATAATATCTTGAATTCTTGTTCAGTTAGTAGTTCTATAAGAGGTCCTTTTTTTATTACAATGAAATTTATCTGAGATCCTAGCAGGTTGAAAGTTTCTCCATGTAGTACTTCATAGAAATCAATTTTTTGATTAAATTCTTTATATGATTGTGTTATTTTCCTTGATGCTCATTTTTTTTGAATTTGGTTGATCTTGAAAAATGTTTTGAATTTAATCCTGGATTGAATTTGAAATTTTTGAACTGGTAGATGAATTTTTGAATTTGAAACAATTTCTTCCAATTTTTGTAGTTGTATTTGTTTCTTAACTAGTATTAATAATTCAAGTTTCTATTGATAGTATTTTTCTAAAAAGCAGCCATATTGATATTATAAGTAACTAGGTATGGGCTTCTATTGCTCAAGTCCTTAGACATCCTATCATCATTACTCCTAGTAGCAGTCTATTCTATTGTTTTACTGCAACGTTTGTTGATATTAGAGCTAGTTCGACTGGTAGTTGGTATTGAATTCTGTTACTTTTCTTATAGATCTCACTAGTATTTGTGTCAGGTTGATTAGTAGTAAAATGTCTATTATTATAAATTGTTGTTTTTATATTATTACTTGGATTTCTATCCTTATTGATAATGTTTGCGTTGATCCCTTTACTAGCAAAGCTACTACTTTACTCCTCAAGTGTATTGGGCTTGGATGCGGGGGAAAGATCTGAATCCGATGAGAAGTTGACAGTTGTATTACCACTCCAAACTTCTTAACCTGTATTCTGCATGTGATTTGCTGCTAATTTAGTTTATATATTGCTGCATTCAATACATTTCATTTGTTATTGATCCTCGCAAACAGTAGGATATTCTGTAAGTCGGCCAGATGGTCTTGTTGTCTTAAAAACAAGAGTGCTAGTACTCACATCATTTTTTAAGATACTAGTTTTCTAAATAAGTGAGTTTTCGTTTTCGGAGTGATACCAATGCTTCCAAGAATTCAAACAAGAAGTAGGTTTTCCTTGAAAAAGAGGATAAGTAGATTGGTCAATAGACTTATTACTAGCCATAATACTTGATAGCTGAATAGTGATAAAACTAATTTCTTTCATGAACAAAGTAATCTGGTTAAACGCTTGAAGCACTGTTGGGTCCATGAAAGTAATAGCTTTCTTTCCCATGTTGGATGGTGATAATGGCAAATATAACAAGTTTCAGAGATTTTTAACAATGAATTTAGCATTTTGCTATTTGATTCTTCAAAAGTGTTAATTAGATGAAAAAAATATATCAGAATTAAATTGATATTTTATTTTTAATGGAAGAGTGGATTGTAGAAGTAAAATTGAGTATTAATTAGGTATTCCAATGTCTAATTAGTTTATTAGAATTGATTAAGTAATTAATTAATTATTTCTAATTGAAATTTTAACTTTGAATATATTAAATCTTAGCCTGGGGCCTCTAGCGTGGCTTTCAGTCTAATTATTCGCAGTTTTAATAAACTAAAAGGGAAGTGGAATACTATTAATCTTATTAATAGAGATGTCACTATATGAAAAGAGTACTTATTTGATGGGATGAACTTCACCAATATCAAACAATACTTATGAATAAATTTTACTACTTATTTTTGAGAGATCTAACAGCAGAAAGTTGTTATGAATTTATTTGTAAAAAATATATTTGTAAAAGCTCTGAGGAATCATTCTCAAGAAGAATTTTCCTCTTTAAATGCTGTAGGTACAAAATCAAAATAAAACACAAACAGGCTAATACAGGTTTTTAGAAGCAAAAGCATTTTTATAGTAACAAGATATATATCAAAAAAGATAAACTTTTGTTATAGAATCAAGCTTACTTTATCAACAAGAATGGTTTTATAGAAATAAAGTGTTTATAGCTGCAAGTCCTAATTATGTGACTTGGTTATTAAATTGTTATAACAAAAAATCATAAATTAGTGATCTGGAAAAAAAATAGATGAAAAAAATTAAGATTTGAATTTCAACAAAGAAATTGAAATAATTCCAATGATATTTAGAGAAAATGATTGGAGCTTGTGTAGCAGGTAATAAATTCCTTGCTTGAAGGCTCACAATTTTCAAGTGTATTTGGTAATTCCCATCCACTAAATCCATTAGAATTACTATAAATATTTCCAGATTTATGTACTCTGGTCATATTACATCTATACTCCTGTATAGAAAGCTGCAATCTTGGAATGTTTTTGTTTGGAGTTTATATGTCAAGAAGTGATTTTACAGCATAAAATCAGTAATAACCTCAAAAATACTACCATCAAGATAATAATGAAGTCTTTGAAGAGCCCATACAAGGCAAAGGAACTCCATCTGGATTTATCCATATATAGCCTATGTAGGGTCTATTTGTCTTGAGATAAAACAAACTTAACCTTAAAAAGGCTTGTCATTGCCAATTTGAACTTGATGAAGAGCTTCACCAAAGCATTGACCACATGCAAAAATTTAAAGCTTTAAGGGAATTTTCCAGTCTGGCATCAATAGTAATCGTGCTTTGGTTAAGGAATAATTGATAATTTCACATGCCTGAATCCTTTGTTGTGTCATTTCAAAGACAGTTTTTTGATCACAAATTCTGTAAGATAATCTGGCATGGATTTCAAAATCTTGAAAGTGTTTCCTGTAATAACTAGCAAGCGCTAAGAAAGACCCATTTCTTTCTTGTTCCAGGGAATTCTTTTCAGAAAGACTGCAGCCACTTTGTTTTTATGATCACCAAGGCTTAGTCCTGACACTACATGTCTCAGAGTATTTAGCTAATGAAACCCAAATTTACCTTTTTTAAGAGATATCTTCATCTTAAATTGTAGAATTTTCTTATTTACTAATGAAAATCTCTCTAAATGCAATTTCCAGGTTTCTGAACAAATACTGATTTAATCAATATAAATGATTAACAATCCCTCTGATAATTTATGTGGGAAAATAGTATTCATCATTCTTTGATAATGGGAGGGTGAATTTTTACATCCAAAAGGAATCAGAAAAAATTCATCAATACCACAATGAGAAATTATCCTCAATAATTTCCTAGCATGAGGTGTCAATACATTCTGATGGAAACCATTAAGTGAATCCATAGAAGTAATGAATATTGCTTTGGATAATTGAGCCAAAGTCTCATGGATTCCAGGAATTGGATAAATTTCTGGAATGCTATAGGTATTCAATGCTCTAAGAGCACCAACCATCCTTAATTTTTCATTATGCCATTGATTATTACAGGGCTTGAAAATTCTACTTCCTCATTATCTGCAAATTTTCTGAGAACTCCCACTTTCATTAGTTCATTAATATGAGACTCTTATGCTTCTCTAGCTCCAGCGCTAGATGAGTAAGCTGGTCTTCTTGATAGTGAAGTTTAACGTCTCTCCACATTAAGCATAATTTCCACTTTGTGGAATTCAATTTCTCCTAGTGGTCCATTATAAGAAGTAAGGGATCCTTTGTATTGAAATAGAATTTCAATAAGTTCTTCCTTCATCTCTGATATTGATGCAGGAATACATTTTGCTTCCTTTAATTAATCATTCACAAATGTCTCCTTATTAACATGCTTTACCTGTCTTATGAAATTTCTTTGTGTCTTGTATAGATGAAAAGGAGCTTTTTGTCTCTTATTTTCCCCTATTGTGAAATATCTGTCTTTATGATGATTAATATCAATACCATAGATATTGAGGTAAACATTTCAAAGTAGAAAATATTGTGAAGTAAAATTTTTCATAACTGAACATACAAATTTAAGTCTAATACTTCCTGCAGGATGAGGAAATATGATGTCTGCTTCAAAAATTCGCAAAGGATTGATATCTTGGCTATCACTACTGAGTTTTAAAGCTTCAATTGGAATTGATTTCTCTTGCCAATTGGTATAAATTCTATCAAGATAAAACTCACCAAAATAATTTCAGAAAGGACCTGAGTAAAAATGTGTCTTGGCTTCTTTGTTTTTCATTACACTATTGGTGATACAAGATGATGCAGATGTATAACCTTTTTTCCCAGGGGCTCTTCTAAGTGAAGAGAGCATGGCACTCAGTAAAATTTGACTCACTTATGGAGGTCTCAGGAGGGGTATGAAAAAGAGTACACTTAAGAGTGTAATAAGAATGATATTTGTAATAAAATAAACATAAGAAAAGAAGCAAAAACATAGAAATAACAGCAGGAGATAAAAGAGCCAACCAAAAATAAGTTCAAGTTCCATGTTTCAACCTGTCAGAAAGAAAGAGAGGGGTTAACAAGGATATGTCCACAACAACTCTACTGAAGAGGTGAGGAATTGCAAATAATAATGTAATACCAATAAATCAAATATTCCAAAAAAGAGAATAAGATTATTTATTGAATAATAAATCAAATATATTAATTAACTGGTGAAAAATAACCAGGGAGAGAAAGAGAGGTGAGTATATGTGAAAATTGAGCAGCCCTGATCAAAAGAGTGAATTTTTTCAAGAGGAATCATTGATTAAATTGATTTGGATGATATAGGGCCTTTACAAGAGGTGGGGTGGAATTGAGTGATCATACAGTTTCAGACTGGTGTATCCAAATCTGTGATTGGTAAATTCATACTGTAAAAGTGTTGTCAGGGTGTACTTATGAACCAAGCTTGATGAGTGTTTCAAAAGAAGATATGCTGAAACTGAATGCTCATACACACAATCATCTTCTAGTCTGGTGAGCTTGAATGGATTTAAGGTTGAATACCCTTACCCCCTGATAATGGTTGTGATAGTATCCCCTTGAAGTTTCTGTGCTCCTGGAAGCCATAATACCTTGCCACTCTTGAGTGTCATCCCCTTATCCCCAATTTTCTTTCAAGATTTCAAATTTCTGAAATTCATTACTTTTTCTATTTGTTGTTCAGTTATCTTCCTTTTGAACCTTTCCCCCTTCATTAGTTCATCCATTTACTTTCTATGAGTAATGTCTTTTGTTTTCAGTATTTTACATCCTTTCTTACTTTATTCAAGTCTCTTTGGAGTGTATCCCAAAGTAAAAACTGTCATTTTCTTCAGCTCAAACATCTACAAAGATTGACTATTTGAATGAATACCATTGCAAGAACTGTCCAAAAACTACACTGAGACCTTCATTAGGACAACTTGAGGAATTCAAATTCTTGAAATCTTGATAATGAGGAGTTTTGTCCCTAGAAACCTGAAAAAAGAGCTCAAATGGCATCATGAGGTCATTTTGGTCCAGGCCTTTAAAATGCAATATCTGGATATAATAGACATTTTTAGTCATTTATTACCTTTTTGGGCTCCTATGATCCATGGTGCTTATATAAGTCCCCCAGGACCACTTTGGCCTCACTGGGTTTCGAGCAGGTCCAAAGCACCAATATTGGGCAAATTGGCCCATATCACCTGAACCCATTGAGAGTGGTCAAGGGTAAACAAAAAGGAGTGCGCTCCTTAAAGTTGAGGGGGAGGTCCATTCTTTCTGACCAGGGTACAGGAAAGTCTTGGAGTCCCATATTAAGGGCCTTGAGGGAACCATAAATGGTGTTATGGCCTCAGAGCCTTGATGTTCTTCAGGCTTCACATGCAATTCTGACTGAATGAGTTTTTTGCTTCCATAAATTTGAAAAAGAGTTCCAAACTAAATGAACTTACTGAATCTTCTCCTTCTGTGCCTGCACCATCTGTCCTTTGTGGGTCTGGTCTCTTCAGTCAATTGGGTTCACCCTGGTCAAGGGCTTCTTCAGCAATGTTTGATCCTGCTCAAACGTATGATGGTTACAAGGAGGTTGAATTCTTGTATCTGGCTTGTACTGAGTTCTTGAAGAAGAGAAAGAAGTGTTTCCAAGACTTAAATAACAGATATTCAATGTCCCATCCTTTCTTTTTTGGGAAGCAAACAGATTCACATCCCAGGAACCACTTTCAAATGTCAGAAGATATTTGTGGCACAAGAAGGATAGGAATTTTGGAAAGGGTTCTCAGTCTCCAAGGCACCTACCCCTGATGGTAGTTCAGCTTAATCTAATTGTAAGTGATTCTGTTTTCTTGATTTGACTTGGTACTGGTTCTTTGGCTTAGTGACTGGATCCAGGCAGAGGGATGTTTTCAGGTGGAACAATGTTGCAGTGCCCATTCCCACTGGTGGTTGACCAATTTATCCCAGTTCAGATGTACCAGTTTCTGGAGTTCATAATCAAGGTGTAGTGAAGAGAATAAGGAGGATTTCTAATTTTCCAACTGATCAAGATGCTTAAGGAACTCACAAGTGGGATGCTGAAGAAGGTGAGGTGGTGAATAAATTCATTGGTCAACTTCTATGATCTTCCACTACTCCAAATCTAGGCAAAAGGCTTCACAGCCAAGTTATTCCCAGCACTCCAAGAAAATTTTAGCTGCTATTTCAACCATTCTTCCTCCTTCACCCAATCCATCTACTTCTAGGCCTTCCATAAGCTCCCCAATGAGGCCATCCCCAATTGCACATCCCAGACCATCACCAGTTCTTTCCTCCCAAAAATTGAAGCCTGTGTCCAGAACCAATAGAAGAAGAGAAGTCAGATTGCCTTTGCGATTCCCAGATGCTCAAGTGTTTCAAATAAGGGAATGTTGGCCTGTCAGGGTTAGCAGAGAGGATCCCAATGTGGGTAATGAAGGTCAAGATGATGTGGCAAGGTCTTTCTGGAGGGTTTACAGCAATAGTGGAGAGGAAATAATGTATGGTAATGATATAATGATGCCTGGGACTGCTTCAGAGGAGATGGCTGCTAAATTTATCTGGTATGAAGATGAGTTGATAAATGATTTCCAGAGAAGCTTTGATGCTTTGGGTAGAGATAAATAGTTTTTTTGGCTTGGTTTTTGTTTGGTTTTGTCAAAACCATGGAGAAACACCCTCTTGGAAATTTATATGGCATATAAATGCCATATTCAATTTATGGCAATTTGTCCATATCCATCATTCCTTGGCCAAATTTGCCACCTTCACTCTTTTGGACTTTTATGGCCATTTAATCATCTGGGGCTAACCTGGACCCTTCAACATCATCAGGCCATTCTTGGCCTTTTTATTCCTTTGGGAACTTTGGGGAATTTCCCAGTCGAAAAGGGAAATAAAGCCCAAAAGGCTTTATTCTGCCTTTTTAGCTTTAAATAAATTTTGTGCAATTTGAAAGTTCAACCTTATTCTGCCATCTTACCATGACAATATGGTAAATATGCCCAAATTTCCATATCAGGCCATTTAGGCATACATTGAATATTTGTTCATTTTTCACACTTTGCACAAAATACAGTTTTAAGCCTGCACAGGATTTCCTTGGACAAACCACCCAAAACTGTCCAAACATCTCTGCAAGCACTAAATTCATCCAAAAGTCTTTTTCTCTCAATTTCCTCATGGCATTCTTTTCAAAAGACCTTTGGCAACCACATTTTCCCTTCAATTACTAAAAGCTCCATAAATGGCGTTGTACACCATTATGGCCTTTTTTCGCCAGAAATCTGATCTACAAATACCATAAGGTTATTTTACCATTTCAGAATGCTGTCACACCATCAAGGGACTATGTCATTCAGAAGGTTCATCAAGGATCAAGTGCCAGTTTTCTTCTCAAATACAACTTATGCCATCAAGAAGTAATTGGATATTTTCAGTTACACAATATTAATCCAAGGGAATACTGGCAGTTCATTCTTAAGGGATATTTAAGAGAAAGTTCCAAAAAAACTGTTAAGTGTCAATGCTCCAGCAATCCACCTTTGCAACCACATTAATTTCAATACATTCTTGTCTCACAACGACTTGCACTTAAGCTTTATATCCTGGGAAGAGCATTCAACTCCGTTTATTTGCCAATTTGGAAAGGGATAAATTTCATCAATAAAGAAATACAAATTCAAGTATTCAATACAGAGCAGCTGATAGCCTGAAGGAGTCAAGCTCTCAGAATTTCATATAAAAAAACCTCCTATCAGCCCTGAGGATTTTTCCCCCAGTTAATTAATGTAGTTTTATTTTAATTATTTTTAATTTTTTCATTTGTCAAGTGAATACTGATATTATTGAGTAAGTAATTTAACAACGTTTCTTTCTTTTCCTTTCAGTGAATATTTGTGGTGATATCCTTTGGAAATTCCATTAATCTTTCTGGAAGTCTGAAAAAGTAATAAATGACTTACTTTGTTGGCTCTTTGACCATTTGGTGTGTTTCTCATATTTCATCTCATATTGTACTTGCATATATTCTTATATAAATTTATTTACTTTATTCTAGCTTATTTGATATTTGGAGTCTTCCAAGTCAGAGCCCTGATTACTGAGTACCAGGACGCTTTTGGTTTACCCAAGAGAACCTCTGAAATTTTATTCATTCACTGATAATTGATTCTTTCATTACTTTACTTTTGGTTTCATTTCTTAATTGAATATCATTCATTCATCAATTATAACCTCTTCATGATCTTAATGATTTTTATTCAAATATCTCAATTTTAAATCACTTTTTCATTATCAAAATTTGTATTTCTCTTTATCATTTTCTTTAAATATTTTTTAAAACCTTTTTTTCTCTTAAAAATGTGTGGCTGACCATTTTAGTCATTTTTTATCCCACTTAATTTGAATTCAGGTCATAGGTTAATTCTAATTTTCAGATTGATTACAGATTCATTTCATACACAAAGCTTCATTAATCAAGATCAAGGTTGAAATATTCTTCAAGATGTTTGATTAACAGCAAGATTTTCATTTTACTTTTTCATTGATTTCTTGATTTGACATAATTTTTATTTTTACCTCAAGAATTTGATTTAACTGAAGAATCAATTTATTTGCTTCAATTATTGATTATCTTTTCTGAAGGATTCACTTTTTGATTTATTTCTTGATTTTTACTCAAGAATTCATTGATTTGATTTATTTTTCTCAATAAATATTGATTGAATTCCTCAAGATTCACTGAATAATTTATTGACCTCAAGAAATTACTGATTTTTTATTTTTATTCAAAATATTGATTTTAATATTGACTTCAAGATTTCACATTTTATTTGCCTGAGGGTTTTCAACTTCAAATTTTGGTTTTAATTATATTTTATTCTGAAAATTATGCCTGTCCAACATTCACCTCCTGCAAGACATACAAGATCTCAGACCAGAGCTCAAGCTTTCCTCACTCCAACACCAAGAGAGCCTCTTGATGGGACACCAGCAATTCTCAACTGAGGGCCCATTTGGATAGAAAACTCATTATGGAAGGGGAAGCACCATCCAGGAAGGAAGGAAGAGGTCCCAGAAGATCAAGATTATTTCCAGGAGCTGTTGGCACTTTTCCTGGAATGTCAAAGACCTCTTTCAAAGGTCTTGGTGAAGATGGCCAAGAGGAGGAGGAGAATTCTGTGGAAGAGGAAGAGTCTGATGGTACTGAGGTTGTTCCTGCTGCTGTGGGGGCATCTGCAGGTACTGGAGGGCCAACTATAGCCCAGTCTAATCAGCCTGTATCTCAGCATTCTGCCCCATCTCTATTGGCCATCATACAACAGATTACTCAGATTATGGCCAATCTTCAAGCAGCTTCAAGACCACAAGCCTTCAAGAGTCCATCTATGAAGGCAACAGAGTTCTTTGATGGGACTAATCCCTTCAGAGTCAGAAGTGGTATCTAGTCCTGCCAGCTCATATTCCATAATTATCAGGAAAATTTGACTGAAGTCAAGAAGAAAGTCCTTTATAACACTTCATTTTTCATTGGAAGGGCTTCAAAATGGATTCAGCCTTATCTTTCCAATATGATCAATCAAGACACAACATACCTCCTCAATATTTGAGAATAATTGCAATCTCAACTATTTACTTTATTTGGGAACCGAAATGAATTCAGAAAAGCTGAAGAAGAGCTTGATTCCTTAGAAATGAAGGAAGGTGGGAATGTTGCATTATAAATGACCTCTTTTAGAAGTTTGGTTTCAAGATTTGGGGATTAGGGTGAAAGCCCTTTTGATCATAATTCTAGGAAGGTATTGGATTCCAGAACTCTGCATCAGTTGGACTCCCATCCTTCACTTATTGATTCTCTTCAGGACTTAATAGATGTTACCCTGGAACCTGATACCAGGTACCATGAAAGGCAAAAGCAGAAGTTTAAATTTCCCAGGAAGAAGCCTGAAGACCAAAAAGTCAAGTTATTCTTATCCTCAAAACTCTTCAGGTTCAAGTAACAAGAAGAAGAACAGTTTTAATTTTCAAAGAAGGGACAAGACCCATTCTTCCCTCTTAAATAGAGACTCCAAGTTGATGGGTTCTGAAAAGGAAATAAGATTGAAGGAGGGTTTGTGTGCCTATTGTAGTGTGAAGGATAGTCTTGAGGCTTGTTTCAAAAGGCTTCAAAACCAGCTTACCCAACCAGAAGGCAGATTTACTAGACAGGGAAAAACCTGAGTGGAGATCATGCTGTGTTCAATGGTATCCACTATCTTTCACCCAGAGAACAATCAATGTTCTGAATACTGGTGTCAAAAAATCTCTAAATTTTTTGTTTTTGCTTCTCTTTTTGATGTATTTTACAGTATTCATTTATTCTGCTGCTAAAAACTCCTTTATTGGAAAGAGGTTTTTTCACAAGTATTCTTTGACCATGTCAGAACTTCCAAAGAAAATTCTCCTTATCAATATGGGCTCCTCAAAGTCCCCTTCTTTATTTGTGACTTACCATACTAAATATATGGTTGAGCTCCTTTCCTTCCCAAGTTTTTAATGGGAGTTTTTAGTCATTGATACTCCCAAGGGAGCAGACCTCATATCAGGATCTGACTTTGTCAATCATTTAAATTCATCTATTGATTGAGGGAAAAGGCTGGTCACCTTTAATCTTGATTGTAAGAACTGTAATCATCTTTCCAAATCTTTCAGTAACAACTTTCCTTCTTACAATCAATGTAAAGCTCTGGTTGGTGATTCTAGAACACCATCATTTCTAATTTCTGTCCATATTATTTCTCCCAGTTCCGCTCAGTCATTGCTACTGTCTAGATATGAAGTATTCAAAGAGATAAAAGATGTTGGAGAAGATAATTCTATATCTTCACTTAATCTCTTCCATGGGAATGTGGAAATTCCTCCTTCATCTTACCATGACTCCCTAAAGGAGTTGTGGGGGAAGACGAAGAGCCAGAAGAAATTGAAACCAAGATTAATGTTGTTGCTTCTGCTTATCACCACTATCTGGATGTATTCTACAAGGTGAAAGCAGAACAAATTCCTCCTCAAAATTACTGTGATTATCATATCAAACTGGAGGGGTCTCTACCTCCAGTTGGGATCACCTACTCTTTATCAAAACAAGAGTCAGAGACACTCAGGGCCTAAATTTCAGAGAATGTAGATAAAAGTTTCATCTATCCAAGCTCCTCTTTTTCAAAAATAAAGATGGTGCCCTCTGTTTGTGTGTTTATTACCAGAAACTCAATGCTTTGACTAGAAAGAACAAATATCTGGTTCCTCCTAAGAACTAGCATGTCACTGTTTTAAATTTCTCTTCTCTCTTCTCCAAAATTTATTTTAATGGTGCATATAGCCTTCTCAGAATCAAGGAGGGTGAGGAAAAGTTGACAGTTTTGAGAACAAAATGTGGAGGTTATGAGTACTTGGTTATGTCATTTGGCCTCACAAATTCTCCTTTCTCTTTTCAAAATCTTGTCAATCATATCTTCAATGATCTTCTAGATAATTATTTTATTATTTATCTGGATGAAATCATGGTCTTTCACAAGTCTGAGGAAGAAGATTT
This sequence comes from Austropuccinia psidii, assembly GCA_023105745.1. Lineage (NCBI taxonomy): Eukaryota > Fungi > Basidiomycota > Pucciniomycetes > Pucciniales > Sphaerophragmiaceae > Austropuccinia > Austropuccinia psidii. The sequence continues at coordinate 23,959,525 of JALGQZ010000007.1, read as the reverse complement.
TACTCATTTGTCCACTGTTCTTTCCAGACTCAGAGCTGATAACCTTTTTGCCAAGGAATTCAAGTGCCTTTTTCCTGATTGTAGTGTTGAATATCTGGGTTATGTTTTTTCTTCCAAATGCCTCAAGATAGACCAAGAAAAAGTCCAGAAAGCTTACAATTTCCCTCCTCCACAAAACCTCAAGACTCTTCAATAATTCCTTTGATTTTCCAACTTCTATCACCGCTTCATCAATAATTATTCAAAGAAAATAAGCTCACCCACCAAGTTCCTCAAGAAAGATTTGGTTTTATCCCTAATGGGAAAGCTATCAGAAATATTCAACAACTGAAAGAGGCTTCACCAAAGCTCCAGTTCTCTCTAACTTCAATCCTTCTCTATGCACCACTGTGGAGACTGAGGCCTCTGATTATGCATTGGGTGCTGTACTTAGTCAGGTGACGGACTCTGGCAAACATCTCATTGAATTTGATAGTTGAAATTTACTTCCAGATGAGCCTACTTATGAGATTCATGACAAGGAACTCCTTGTAATAGTCTGCGCTCTCAAGTTCTGGAGATGTTTACTTCTTTCACTTTAATCCTCTTCTGAAGTTCTCACCAATAATTAATTTCTTCAATACTTCATTACCTCGAATATTCTCACTTTCTGTCAATCCTGCTGGGCTGAATTCCTTTCAGAATTTTACTTCACAATCACCTACTGCCCTGGCTCCCTGGAAGCCCTCCCAGATTCCTTATCATGTTGCAACCATGTTGTGGTATTCAATACCAATTATAACAGTTTAAGGCTTACCAATAACGCAAAAGAAAAATCATAATAAAAAGATTAGGAAAAAATATTTACATATTACAGTTACAGGTTTCACACAGCCTCAAGATTTTGTTAAAACAGTGCAAAATCCCATGTTTTCTCCATAGTAGAGAATATTTATCCCCACAAATATCTGAAAACACTCAAGCACACAGTCTTGTTCAGAATATTTGCAATTAAAAAATTATAGCATCAGAAAAATTCTTCACCTTATTGCACCATCAATAACAAATTATTAAATTCAAAGGAGTTAATCTAATTGCACATATATGAAGACAGAACACAGCATCAGAATTGTATTCTCCCCACCATTATTCAATTAAAAGAAGAAATAACTCAACGCTGTGTAGAAAATTACAATATATTTTTCAAGAACAAAGGTTTTCTTAGTGATAATAACATGCATCAAACTTGAGAGAAATGATGTGATCTCCATATGATATGATACATTCCTAAAATAAAACCACCAGGAAATTTCCCTCAATAATGAATATCAAAGTTAAGATAAGTAGTAAACTATATACAGGAAAACAAAAAAATACATTCCCCATTTTCAAAGAAACACAAAAAGCTGAATCCTCCCAAAGATATCATTTTACTTAAAGAAATTTCAATTGTCAGAAGCTGTATTCTCTCCACTTTCTTGGAAATAATAAAATCTCACCAGCCAAATTTTCTCATGTCATCACATGATTTTTATAAGAAAACACCACTAGCATAATTCTCACAGCAAAAACATTGATACAACAAAACTATAAATCTGTAAGGTGTGGATATGAAACTTTGATCAAAAATCAAGTACTTTTCCTGTCCTCAAAATTTGTATAAGGTAAAAATCGATTAAAAATAGTATGAAATATTATTTTTAAGAGAAAACACACCAATTTTATTGTTTATAAATTTATTAGTATAAAACAATAATATTATAAAAATTTATTGTTTTACCAACAATAAAAATTTATCCAAAAAATACTCTACAAGAGATATTTTAAGGCTACAAAAGAAATTTCTTCAAGAGCAATTTCAATTGGAATTAATTGAGCAAAGAACTGCAAGCAATTAATTAAAGAGCAAAGTCTTTAAAAAGAATATTAAAGAGAAAACATGCCCAAAAGTGACCAGAGTGAATTTGGAAACAAAGTGACAAAGCTAACAGTGATGAAAGATGCTTTAATTCACTTTTGGGGTGGTTCAGGGGTAAAAATGATTATAAAAGTTACAAAAAATTATTATAATGATTTTTTCACGTGGTTAAAAGGTTTAAAATGATATAAGAAAGGTGGTTGGAATCTTTTATTGATTGGTTTAACAATGTTTAAACTAATTATAAAAGGAAAAGATTCTAACATGAAGAGAAAAGTGGGGCAAAGAAGACATTCTTTTATAGCCATCAATTCTCTTACTCCAAAAGTAAAATTTACTCTTGTCAGTCGTGAAAAACAGTCTGACAACAGAAAAGCCAATTATGGCATCATTGAACCCTGGTTTAGACCAAAAAGGTCTGGTTTAAGCCATTTTTAGCCATTTTTAGCCATTTTAAACCCTTAAATCAGCCATTACTATGGCAATACCAGGCCTAGAGCCTTAAAAACACGTCAGAATGTGTGTCAGAGGCGTAGAAACCAGTTAAAACTGTTTTTACTATGATTGTTTTATCTTAAGGGTAGTTTTACCCTCTTGGCAACAGCTAAAACTACCCCAGTTGGTATCAAAACCTCATCATCAATTGAGTCCACAGACCCTGTAACTCAGTTCCAGGCCAAAAGTGATGAACTTTTGCATGAATTTCGACATCCCACGCCTGTAAGCAAGGATTTTGGGGGTCTAGCTCCCCCTTAGAGCTGGAGTTCTTTCCCCCCCCCAAATTTAATCTTTCCAATTTATTTTTTCCTTTAATTCCTCATCATGTATTATATTTATAATTTACATATGTAATTCAATTCAATTGTAAAGTACAATACAGTAATAATTGACACCTCATATGTAAATCAAAGTTCACTTATGTAATACACGTGCACATTTTGACATTTCAATTGAATTCAATTGAAAATACTTTAATTCCTCATAACTTCTAAACTAAACACAACACCTCAATTTCAACACAAAAATTGATGGTTAACACCACATGTGGTGTGAATTAAATTAAGGTTTTGAGGATTTTCAACTTTTGTATTGAAAATACTAAAAACTTAATTTAAGCTTATTTAGAGTTGAGTTACAAGAATTTCACTCAGAGGTGACCCCACCTAATTTTTTATGAGGAATCCAATGGTGAAATAATTTTTATATGTTTATTTAATGGATAAAAAGTTATAATAATTTTTATTTAACTTTTTTCCAAATTTGTTTATTTTTTCACAATTTTGTTAAAATTTCATTTTTACTTAATTTTTTCAAGTATAAATGAAATTTTATACTTACAAAATTTAATGTATTTTTATTTTTAAATTGTAATTAATTTTTTATTTTTAATATAATTTTATATTTATATTTTGTTTTTATTTTAATAATATAAATTTTATTTATATTAATATGTTATTTTTGTATTTGTGGTGTTTTGGGTATATGAAATTACCTCTAAGGCTCACAAAATCTCCCTAGCTAAAACATCTCAACTATGATTTTTATAAATACACCGTCTTGAAAAGCATTATTGAGGCTGAAAGGGTATAAATAGAGGTCTTGTATGACTCATTTTTACAACCATAATGTAACAAGTTGCCATTATCCATGAGCACAACCATCCCTGAACTACCAGGATATCTAGAGTAGTGGTAGGACTTTAGTTGTGAAAATTGTATTAGGCTTTCTCACTAGCTAAGTATTAGTAAAGAATAGTAGTATAACTGTAGCTTAAAGCTCATTATCTTTTATCAGAAGCTTAGTATTATTAAAAAAGGAGTGGTGCTAAAAAACATAAAAAAATATTGTATCAAAGTTTCTTGAAGAATTATTCCCAGTCTTAAATCTATTGTTATTATTATTATTATTATTATAAAAATAATTCCAAACAGCATAAAAGATATTATTAGTAGTCTTATAATGCAAAATATTAGTATTTATTTTATCAACAATGATAGTTTTAAATAAGAGTTTTGACTGTAGTGTTATTGATAGATATTATTTGGAAATTACTTAGAAGTCTTTTCTATCTGTTAAAGCCAAAAATATCATTTTATTTTGTGATTCTCTGAAGGCTGACTATTCAGTATTATTTAAAGGGGTAGCCAATAAACCTAACAACCCATTGTTCTTGGACAATTCTGAGATTCAGACCAGACTTACATAGATTTTTCACTTCAAGGTACTGCCTTATTTCATCCCGCACCAAAAAGGAGTTCCCTCATCTTGTGTCCCAAAAGTGGCTAAGAGATTAAAAAATCAATAATCAGTCAATTAAAAAAAATTCAGATTCAGCTGATAAAAAACCCTTTTATAAATCAAAAATCTCAACAGCCTATAAATTCAATCCAGAATCAAAAACAGCACAAAATTCTAAATCAAAATTTCCATCAAGTGCTTTAATAAATTTATTTCATTATTTTTATCCAAAAAAATGATATACACCACTTGGAGAACAATCAACCATAGATTATGGTATACCAGTTGAAACAACCAGAACCAAGAAGAAAGACCAAAAGATAGTTACCAATTCTTTTCAAAAATTCTTGAAGAAACTGTTTGAAATCAAAGAAAGGTGAATAACAGAAAAAGGAAGAAGATATTAATATGAATTCAGCATCCTCATCAATGATAACACATAATCCTGATGAATTGAAGGAAGGAAATATGAATTGAAAAACCATTCAGGGACAAGAAGAAATGTCTCAAGCAGAAAGACTTCATCACAAAAAAGTTAGAAATGCAACATGAATTAATTGAGCTCCTTAAGGAAGAAGGAACAAGAAAATAATCATGTTTTACCATAGAAAAAGGCCCAATGGAAGAAACTATGACCATCCCAAGAATTTTTAGAAAAAAAGAATCACCATCACCATTTTCAAGGCCCATGGCCTCATCAACACCATTAACTGAAAAAGATCAAATAATCTACCAAAGAGGGTTAATATACATGCACAAGCTTAAATCCAATTACAACAGGAAATCCCAAGAAATAATACACCTGTTTTCAATATTATACCAATGGATTATAATTTATGATTTTATGGAAAGGAAGTAGACATATTTGTTAAAAGAGTGGAAAATATAGCAGAAATTGAATCAGCAAGTGGAAGAGATATAGAAAGACAAATATCCTTTTTGTACCAAAGATCAAGACACTAGTTAGCATATAGAAAGATTTTTTGGATATGAAACTGGGGTTTGGGAGCAATTAAAATTTGATATGAATACAAGATTGGGAGCAGTGTCACCTGAAAGAAAATAAAATCTGTCCTCAATTACTCTTTTCTTCACAAACATTCCACAGGAAGGAGTAATTAGAAATATGACACATTTTAATAGGTTCATTGGGGAATATGAATCCATTGTTAATTATATCAAGAGGTATCAATATATACAAGGAGATATTGACAAAAATCAAGAAGTTTTGGCTAGTATTTCCTCAAGCGTTCAAGAATCTATTTATAAAGACATAATAAAAGATAAGGCCATTTTTCAAGCTTTTGATTGTTGTTAGATCATTCCAAGATTGTAAATCTTTAAGCTATATATTGAGGAATATTTAGAAGCCAAAGAATTGATTCAACAGAATTAATTTTCACAAGAAAAGTAAGAAGAAAATAAAATTAGGTTTGAAGAGGAAAGCTGGGGAGAATTATTGAAGAAAAAAAAGGTATTACCCAAAAAATTCAAAATAATTACCAACAAGAGCATCAATCAAAGAATACTGGGAAAAAATCAGCTCAAACTGTCAGCCTGTGACTCAAAACCAGAGCACAAGCATGACAGCCAAAATACCATAAACCAATGGTATAGCCAAGATACCACCAAAACATGGAGCTGAGCCAAATCATCTCAAAAGGTATCAAAAGAAAGAGGAAACTCACCTCTTTCTGAAAATATAAGTCCCATCACCATAGGACAAAGAATAACAAAGTTATTCCTGCTCAAAGTTATTGCTGAGCATAAACCTTAATTTTCACCTCTCATCTAAAATCCAGAAGGAGAGGCTTAACCCCATCAAATGGGAATTTAAAATGAAGCTTTAACCCAGGGCTATCCAATGGTACCAGCCAAACTGAGCTAGCACCAATATTACTGGAGTTATGGTGAATTTCAGGCCAAATAAGGGTGAACAAAACATTCACCTCTCATCTAACTTCTACAGTTTTAGTGTGAGATACTTGAAGTGGGGTATTTTTGGAAAGAGCACAATAAGGGCTATCTGATGGTGTCATCCATTTCCCCATAGCTCAACTAGAACAAATTTTATGGGGCAAATAAGCTCAATACAGCTTTTTGCCTATACCACGCAAATGTACAAAATTCTTGTACATGGGATAACTTCGGCATATTGAATGATACCCATATCAAATGAGGTACCATTGTGTACAGCACATACAGGGATACAGACTGAACCAATTTTGAGGTTGATATCTCAAGAATTGACAAACTTATGGCTGTTTTAAGGTCAGATTCCCACCTGCTGTCATATACAGCCTTACCATGGGACAATATCCCATAACCATGAATATGAGGTCTCAAATAGACAAAGAAGCTTGTTTCACTTCAATACCTCATATGTCAGTCAATAATGGGGTCCCATACAGTTTCTGTACAGCATTCTACACGTCATACACGTCAGAATCAGGCTGTGAGGTCCCCAGATGAAAACCTTCACCCTGTATTGGTGAAAACTGCCCAGATGTGGTTTCAAAGCCACATCTGAGCCCAATACAGGCTATACAGGCTGTTTGCAAACCACAAGCCAGTACTAGAGGGTGAAAAATCTTCACTCCCTCTACATGGAAAGGTCTAGCACCCTTTCCACCCCATTTCACGATAAAAAGGAGGCTTTTCACAGCCAGAATTGTTTCCTCATCCTGCTCTTGAATATCCTACATAGTAAACTGTCAAAAACAGTTTTACTATTGGGTAATAATCAGGGTATAATTATAATTTTAATATTCTTAGCTCTTATTATAGTAACCCAACTGGTAAGACTGCACCCAGGGTTCTCAATAGCGCTCACCACCACTATTCTTCAATAGTAGAACCCTGTTATTATATTATAAACCTTTATATTAAATTGAAAATCTTATTTTAAAATTATTTTCACTTGTCACAGTCATAGTTCTAGTTCTAAATAACCTAATTACTGCTTCAACATAGACTACAGCTGACATTTTGGGGCCTGGCCGTGTTTTAAACATTTTTTGGACCCTTATAAGTGGGTTTTTTCTCTTATTTCTCACTTTCAGACAATTGTTTTATTCTTTTTACATGTAATATTTCTTAAATATATATATATTATATATATATTTTTCTTTTTTTGGTATATATATACCACTTTATCCTCATATTTTAAGAGTATCTGTCATGTGGCTAATAACCACAAGACCCTTATTTTTGGCATGTTTTACATATAAAAACACTTAAGCCATTAATACAGTCTCAATTTTTAATTAAAAAAAGACACCTCATACTGATAAAACAACAGTTGAGGCATGGTTGGACATATTATTAACTCAATTTCCCTGTTACACACCACTTTTTGACAGTTTACACTTGCTAATTACAAGTTATCCTGTGAGATATTGGTATACAAACAGTATAACAAATATCAGTAAGCTGTATTTCTGACGTGGAATTGTTAATTCAATCACACTGTCATTCTACAAGGGCACATTGTAATAATATACAAGCCCAGAGGCCATTCTTAGATGTGCAAAACCAGCATTTTTTGAGAAGCCTTAACTGACATAAGCCCTCTTTTTCCTGTTTTGATTCAGTGGAAGATAACTTCATACCACTTGAAAGCCAGTCACAGGCTAACACACCAGTGACACCCTCAGAACCAGAGGGCAGCAAAGGCAAAGGAAAGAGGCACAGTGAAGGCCTGATAACAGCAAAGAAGTGGACACCCATTGACACACAGAAGAGTAGAAAACCACGAAATTCTGCATCAATACAAGGTAAACCAACCTTGATAACTTGTACAGGGGGAATTACTACAATTAACCCAGTTGTAACCTCTAAAGGTAAATTGCCCAAATCAGAAGACAACAAATTTGTACAAGGCACAGTCAAAGGTAAATACCCTAAGAACATAAAGTTTTTGACTGATTGCAAACACTAACATGTCACCTGTACACCTCAGAGATCTTGGCTTCCAAAGGAACCAACCAGAGGACAGAGAAGGTTTGTCCAGAACCAGAAGACCTGAAAGAGGACACCTTGGACACAGTAGTGGATGGCAAAACAATGAGGGAGATAATATCAACCCTTTCATTCACACTCCAATTCAATGGAGACCTCAAACCAGAGGAATGGAAAGACATGGATCAAGTTCTTCAGTTCCACCAACTCCTCAAGGACTTATTCCAATGAAGCATGGAAAACAAGAGGTTCAACCTGGCATCTCACTGGGCAGAACTTGGAGCAAGTTGCCAGAAGATCTGTCTCAGAGAGAGAGACTTCAAAGACCTGATGGTAATCACCAAAGGTTGGATTCCTACCAGGCAGTTCAGACTCCTGGAGGCAAGGGCACAGAGGATAAGGGAGAATCAAGCCACTATCCAAGCTATAGAAGAACAGTTAACCCAGACAGGGCCTACTCAGATTCCTTCAGGCTCACAAGGAGCAGGCCAAATCAGCTCTCCAATGGCTTCACACCATTCAGAAACCAGCAGATCAGTGGCCAAGAGTCACCATTCTTGACAATTCCAGGAAGTTTCCAGGAGAAGACAAGGAAACAAGGGCAAGAACAAAACCTCCTTCAACCAGAGGAGGAAAGAGTCAGACCCTATGATTCAGAAGCTGTTGGATTTGGTAAAAGAAGTGCACAAGAACCAGAAGTAGTTGTAAACCACTCTAGAATCATTAGTCCTAGTAATAGAAACATTACCCCCCCTCAGACTGAACATAACATTGTCACATCTGAGAGCAACATCAACAGTGATACACTGTGGTTACAAATGTCCCAATATGCTGAGCAATCTGCAAACCAGTTTGCAGAACTTGAAGCCAGCCATGATAGGTTGAAAAAATTACAAGCCTCCATGGAACAAATAGTTAAAAATCTTCAAGAAGGACAAGCTCAATTGAGCAAAGCCTCTGAAGAAACTAACAAAAGACTGAATCTAGTCCTTGAAGAACAACACCACAGCAAAAGGGAAAGGGATTATATGGACCAAGACATAAACAAATTGCTTAATGTCTACCATAACTTGAAGCCCCAACCACAAGGCCAATTTATGGAGAATCCATATCAACCAGATGCCATGTTGATGAATAAGGCAAGATCTCCATCACAAGACCATGATGGAGAGGGAATGTCTTATTCAGAGAAGGAAGCCTTGAAACAGCTTCCTGAGGCCTCAAGCTCGCCCAAATTCTCCGGAGCAGGAGAATATGATCATATGGAACTCATACATTAGATTGATGGACTCTTCATTGATGTACCAAGCATACCAGACTACTGGATTACTGCTAGATTGAATACTGCATTTAATGGTCATGCTAGTATATGGTACACAGAAATGAAAGAAATACATGGAAGGAGAAACTGGCCATGGTTGAAGAGTCAAATCGTCCAAAAGTACAGTAATGGAACTTGGATATGGCAGAAGACCATGTCATTTGAAAATGACAAATACTCAGTGGACAAAGATCCATATGAGTGGTGTCTTAGACAGTCTAAAAGACTTAAAGCCATTGATCCTCAGATGAACATGAAAATGAGGAATCACAAGCTTCTGACACAACTGCCAGGAGAACTAGAGCATGCAGTAAAATGCAGATGCAACCAAAATTGCACTCTAGATTACGTTGCCAAAACCTTACAAGACATAAGGAAAAGGACTAATATAGGGAAGTTCACCCCATATAAGAGTAGTGGTTTCAAAGAGAAACAACCTTTCAGGGTAGAGTTTAAAGACAAACCCAAAGAAAGAGTGGAAGAAGTGGCAAAGAAGAGAAATTCTTGTCACAATTGTGGTTCAACAGACCACTATGCCAACAACTGTCCAAAGGCAAAGAAAAAAGTCTATGCCATTGAGAAAGTCCCAGAGGAAGAATCCCCAACAGAGGATTCTGAATCAGACTCTATGGGTGATGCCATCAGAGAACAATCTGATGATGAACAGGACCCAAGAGAAGAATTTCTAGTGGAGTACCAAGTGGAAACCTCACTGGAAATTCAAGACATACAGTTGGAAGCAGGCATGCCACAAGATACTGACAACAAAAGCTTGTGCAAACATACACAAGATGCCCAAACATTCCTGGTTACACCAGCTAAAGGAATGGCATATATACATGGAACAGCCACAAAGATGACTGTCTGTATTGACAATGCTCAGCACCCACTGATCATTGATAGTGGAGCACACTGCTCCATAGTGGCCAGAAATTATCTGGATAACCACTTCCAAATTGGGAAAAACACATCTTTCCCACTAAGGCAAAGAACTTTAAAAGTTCATCAGGGAAGATGACTTCCATTGGGACAATTAAGAAAGAGATAATTATACCCCACAGGAAGGGTAATATCAGACTTAACCCAGAGTTTGTAGTGCTTGATGATTCCCACATCCAAGGGTTTACTGGGAACAGATTACCAGGGGATATATGGCATAGACATTTACAACAGTAAAAATAGGCACATCACCATTGGTACTAACAAGGAAAAGAAATTTTCACTTGATATATACCAGATATCTTCTCAGGATCCACTAGAGGACCTTCTGAAGGAATTCAGAGAGGGACATTTTAGCAATACCCTCACCAGTAAACAGAAACTAGGTTTACTGAAGATGCTGAGAAAGAACAGACCAGCATTTGCCATTGGTGAAGAACCATTAGGCAAGATCAAAGGCCATGATATAGAACTATATCTGGATGTGAGAAGACCTTATCCACCCATGCTTAGGAGACCTCCTTATCCAGCAAGCCTGTAAACTAGGAGAGAAATTGAGAAACATATCAATGAGCTCCTGGACATGGATGTCATCAGGAAGATCGGACATAATGAAATAGTAGAAATAACCACCCCTGTCCTGATCACCTGGATGATGGCAAGTCTAGACTGTGTGGAGACTTCAGAGCTCTGAATAACTACACAAAAGCAGACAGGTACCCTATACCCAGGATACCTCATGCCTTGGATAAACTGGCAAAAGCCAAATACATAACCAAAATGGATTGTATGAAAGGCTTCCACCAAAATGGAGTTAAACCAAACTCCATGTAATTACTCAGAATAATATGCCATATGGGTATATATGAGTATACCAGGATGCCATTTGGCATCAAAAATGCACCAGCCCACTTCCAAAGGATGATGGACACAATATTTCAAGAAGAAATACTGGAAGGCTGGATGGTGGTATATATTGATGATATAATTATATACTCAGAGACATGGGAAGACCATGTGCAATGCATAGACAGAGTGCTAAGTAAATGCACACCCATAAATCTGAAAATTTCACTTAAAAAGTGAAATTTTGGGCAACAAGAGTTACTGGCTCTAGGACATAAAGTATCAGGTCTTAGTCTGGAAATTGAACAGAATAAAGTAGCAGCAGTACTGCAAAAGTCAGTACCAAAGAGAATCAAAGAGATGTAATCATTCCTTGGGTTTGCTAGCTACTATAGAAACCACATCAAGAATTTTGCCCACATAACTAGTAGTTTATACAAGTTGTGTTCAAAAGATGTAGTTTTTGAAATCACCAAGGAAAGGAGGGATGCATATGAGAGGATCAAATATGAACTCACAAATGCACCTGTGCTCATCTTACCTGACTTTGAACTACCATTCAAGTTATACATAGATGCAGCACGTAGTCAAGGCCTAGGAGCAGCCTTTCACCAAAGACAAATTATGGATGGTGAACCAAGAGAAGGAGTAATTTGCTACATTTCAAGGCAACTGAAAGATTCAGAAGCCAAGTATGGGGCCACCCAGACTGAGTGTCTATGTCTAGTATGGGCTCTAGAAAAACTCCATTATTATCTGGAGGGTGCAGTCTTTGAAGTCTACACAGACTGCACAGCCTTGAAGTCTTTACTGAACATGAAGACTACAAATAGACACATGCTGAGATGGCAAATAGCCATCCAGGAGTATAGAGGGAACATGACCATCATATACAAGGAAGGTAAAAGTCATACCAATGCAGATGGCCTTAGCAGATGGCCACTGGATAATGTCAAGAGCAATCCAGCTTATGACCCTGAAGTTGCAGCCAAAATCCCTATCCATTTCATGGAAGTGGATAGGAAGAAGAACTTCAGATTTTCTGAATGGGCACCAGAAAGTGGTACCCTTGACAGTGGAAACACTGATTCAGAGGGGACAGAAACTCCCATATTGGGAATAAGCTCCTCTGAACTGCACAATGAATTTTTTAGTGAAGTACTGAAGTCTTATGCCAAACAAAAACAGTATGGCATACTACTACAACTCCTTCAACAAACGTACAGGAGTCCAGAACTGGAATCCCAGCTGGAAGAACCCTGGTTGAGGGCCTATAAGGATAACAAGTTCTTCCTTATAGATGGCCTGCTCTACCACAGAGAGAAACACACAAGTGCACTCACAGTGGTAGACAGAGACCACATCTCCTTGATCCTGCAAGAATGCCATGACTGCCCCTATGTGGGACACATGAGTGAAGACAGGACCAAGGAGAGGGTAGCGAGCACAGCTTGGTGGCCCAAGTGGGAACAAGAGTTGAGTGAATATATTAACACTTGTGAAAGATGCCAAAAGGCAAATAGGAAACATGGGAAGAAGTATGGGTTACTTCAACATATAGAAGAACCTAAACATCCATGGGAAACCATCAACATGGACTGGGTTACAGGACTTGTCCCAGGAGGCAAAGAAGCCTACAATGCCTGCTTGATCATAGTTGATAGGTTCAGCAAGAGCATGAGGTGTATACCATGCCACAAGGAGGATACAGCCATGGATACTGCTCTGTTATTTTGGAATAATATCATATCCACCTGTGGAGTCCTTAAGATCATAATTAGTGATAGGGACCCAAAATTCACATCTGAATTTTGGACCAACTTTTATGACATGCTTGGCACCAACCTTGCTTTTTCCACAGCTTACCATCCACAAACAAATGGCCTGGCAGAGAGGATGATCCAAACAATGGAGGACATCCTTAGGAGGTTCTGTGCCTATGGCATGGAGTATAAGGACCATGAGGGATATACCCATGACTGGGTTACCCTTCTACCAGCTGTCCAACTGGCTTATAATACAAGTCAGCACTCTACCACAGGAAAAACACCTGCACTGGTAGAGAAAGGGTGGAATCCCTTGTTGCCTGTGGATCACTTGAAGAATAATCTCCCACAGCCAAAGACTTCCATGATATGTGGAAGAGGGCTTGTGACACAGCTGCTAAATGCATAGCTGAAGCAAAAGATTATAATAAGCAGAGGTGGGACAAGACACACATGGAACCTGACTTTAAGGAAGGGGACAAGGTGTTGGTATCTACACTAAACTTTAACAATCTTGAAGGACCCAAGAAGATGAGAGACTCATTTGTAGGGCCCTTCACTATCATAAAGTTGATAGGCAAGAATGCAGTGGAAGTCAAGCTCACAGAGGAGTTTTCCAGGAAACACCCAGTCTTTCCAGTGAGCTTGGTCAAACCATACTTCCAAACTGAGGAGGGTGAATTCCCCTCCAGGAAGAAGATCCTCACACCACCAGAGATAGTGGAATTGGAGGATTCCCCAGTACCTGTGAGTAAAATCATCAGGGCCAGAAAGATAAGACTTAATGGGAAGGATCAAAGACAGTACTTAGTCAGATTCAAGAACCAGACAGCTGATAAGGACAAATGGTTGGCAGAAGATGCCATACCAGATGGGAACCTTCATTAAAGGAGATTCAGAGCCTCTAGGAGGACTGAACAGTCTCATCAATGATGAGCATTTTTAGAGGGAGGGTATGTCAGCCTGTGACTCAAATCCAGAGCACAAGCATGACAGCCAAAATACCATAAACCAATGGTATAGCCAAGATACCACCAAAACATGGGGCTGAGCCAAATCATCTCAAAAGGTATCAAAAGAAAGAGGAAACCCACCTCTTTCTGAAAATATAAGTCCCATCACCATAGGAAAAAGAATAACAAAGTTATTCCTGCTCAAAGTTATTGCTGAGCATAAAACTTAATTTTCACCTCTCATCTAAGATCCAGAAGGAGAGGCTTAACCCCATCAAATGGGTATTCAAAATGAAGCTCTAAGCCAGGGCTATCTAATGGTACCAGCAAAACTGAGCTAGCACCAATATTACTGGAGTTATGGTCAATTTCAGGACAAGTAAGGGTGAACAAAACATTCACCTCTCATCTAACTTCTACAGTTTTAGTGTGAGATACTAGAAGTGGGGTCTTTTCAGAAAGAGCACAAAGAGGGCTATCTGATGGTGTCATTCATTTCCCCATAGCTCAACTAGAACAAAATTTATGGGGCAAATAAGCTCAATACAGCTTTTTGCCTATACCACGCAAATGTACAAAATTCTTGTACATGGGACAACATTGCCATATTTGATGATACCCATATCAAATGAGGTACCATTGTGTAGAGCACATACAGAGCTACACACTGAACCAATTTTGAGGTTGATATCTCAAGAATTGACAAAGGTATGGCTTTTTTAAGGTCAGATTACCACCTGCTGTCATATACAGCCTTACCATGGGATAATATTCCATAACCATGAATATGAGGTGTCAAATAGACGTAGAAGCTTGTTTTTAATTCAATACATCATAATTCAGTCAATACTGGGGTCCCATACAGTTTCTGTACAGCATTCTACACGTCATACACGTCAGAATCAGGCTGTGAGGTCCCCAGATGAAAACTTTCACCCTGTATTGGTGAAAACTGCCCAGATGTGGTTTCAAAGCCACATCTGAGCCCAATAAAGGCTGTTTGCAAACCACAAGCCAGTACTAGAGGGTGAAAAATCTTCACTTCCTCCACATCGAAAGGTCTAGCACCCTTTCCACCCCATTTCAGGATTAAAAGGAGGCTTTTCACAGCCAGAATTGTTTCCTCATCCTGCTCTTGAATATCCTACATAGTCAACTGTCAAAAAAAGCTTTACTATTGGGTAATAATCAGGGTATAACTATAATTTTAATTATTTTAGCTCTTATTATAGTAATCCAACTAGTGAGACTGCACCCAGGGTTCTCAATAGCGCTCACCACCACTATTCTACAATAGTACAACCCTGTTATTATATTATAAACCTTATATCTTGTTTTGAAACTCTTCTTTTAAGATTATTTCCACGTGTCACAGTCAGAGTTTTAACTGTAAATAGCCTAATTACTGCTTCAACATAGACTCCAGCTGACACAAACACCTCTCAGAAGTAATTTAATATCAAAAGGAAAAATAAGCAAGCAATAATAAGGATTAGAACATTAGGCCAAAATCACAGGCATTCAGGCAAAGATATCCTTTCACACCCATATCATCAAGTTATCAACCATATTTCCCAGCTCAAATGGAAATAAGACAGCCACTGAGGGTTATTACTTCTTAGAAGAAGGAAATTTCAAAATAAGATGTAGTTATCTCACAGAATACTTTGAGGAAAACATTTTCTTGAAGCATGGAGGAACATTTATTTTTACAAACTTTCAGAGAGTACCCACAGAAGGCCCTACATCTGCAAAAGAATTATCTGGAATTTTTGCTAAAGAGCCAGAGGATTTTATAAAGAAAATGATGGAATGATCCAATAAACTCCCAAAAAAGCTAGAAAAAACAATAATTGAAGAAAGAAAAGGTGAGAAGGCAACAGCTATAGCTCAAATAGATGAATGGGAAACTGGAAACCACACCAAATATCACCAGAAAATGAAAATCTTGGAATAAATGTTGGTTTTAGGCAGAAAAGGCAGAGAGCTGCAAGAAAGGAAATTCAAATCCAAGCTCAGAAAGAAGATAAGAATGAAACATAAAAATCCCTTCACAAGAAGATACCAGCTGCCTAACATGAGGAAGATGAGGCAGAAGAGTAAATACAAGTTTTAATTCCAAAAAAATACAAGAAAACCCAAGAAGGAAAGGAAAGATATAATTAAGAAATTGAAATAAGCTTCAAGGAAAGAAATAAGGAGATACCAAACCTTCTTCACAAAAGATGGGATGAAAGTGTCAGGATGATACTATGATAAAGATATAACTAGGCTAATTACAACTTTAACTGTGTATGTGACACGGCAGAAAATGATTAAAAAGATTTATAAAGGCTTTATAATAAGATAAAAGGGTTCTACTATTGAGAAATAGTGGTGGTGAGTGCTATTGAGAACCCTGGGTGCAGGCTTTATCTGTTGGATTACAATAATTAAAGATTATAATTATACCTGATTTTTTAACCAAGAGTAAAACTGTTTTTGACAGTTTACTACGTAGGTTATTCAAGAGCAGGATGAGGAAAGGATTTTGGCTGTGAAAAGCCCTCCTTTTATCCTGAAATTGGGGTGAAAAGGCTGCTAGACCTTTCCACGTAGAGGAAGTGAAGATTTTTCACTCTCTATGACAAGCTTGTGGTTTGCAAACAGCCTGTATACCCTGTATTGGGCTCAGATGTGGTTTTGAAACCACATCTGGGCAGTTTTCACCAATACAGGGTGAAAATTTTCATCTGGGGACCTCACAGCCTGATTCTGACGTGTATGACGCGTAGAATGCTGTACAGAAACTGTATGGGACCCCAGTATTGACTGACATATGAGGTATTGAAGTAAAAACATGCTTCTTTGTCTATTTGACACCTCATATTCATGGTTATGGGATATTATCCCATGGTAAGGCTGTATCTGACAGCAGGTGGGATTTTGACCTTAAAATGGTCATAACTCTGTCAGTTTTTGAGATATCAAGCTCATAATTGGTTCATTGAATAGCTCTGTATGGGATCTACACAATGGTACCCAACTTGACATGGTTATCATTAAATATGACAAAGCTATCCCATGTACAAGTATTTTTGTACATTGGCGTGGTCTGGTCAAAAGCTGTATTAAGCTTGTTTGGCCAATAACTTCTGTTGTAGTTGAGTTATGAGGAAATGGATGGCACCATCAGATAGCCCTGCTTGTGCTCTTTCCAAAAAGACCCCACTTCAGGTATCTCACACTAAAACTGTAAAAGTTAGATGAGAGGTGAATGTTTTGTTCACCCTTATTTGGTCTGAATTTGACCATAACTCAAGTAATACTGGTGCTAGCTCAGTTTGGCTGGTACCATTGGATAGCCCTGGCTTAGAGCTTCATTTCGAGTACCCATTTGATGGGGTTAAGCCTCTCCTTCTAGATTTTAGATGAGAGGTGAAAATTAAGGTTTATGCTCAGCAATAACTTTGAGCAGGAATAACTTTGTTATTTCTTGTCCTATGGTGATGGGACTTATATTTTCAGGAAGAGGTGAGTTTCCTCTTTCTTTTGATACCTTTTGAGCTAATTTGGCTCAGGTCCATGTTTTGGTGGTATTTTGGCTATACCATTGGTTTATGGTATTTTGGTTGTCATGCTTGTGCTCTGGTTTTGAGTCACAGGCTGACATACCCTCCCTCTAAAAAAGGCTCATCATGGATGAGACTGTTCAGTCCTCCTAGAGGCTCTGAATCTCCTTAAATGGAGGTTCCCATCTGGTATGGCATCCTCTGCCAACCATTTGTCTTTGTCAGCTGTCTGGTTCTTGAATCTGACTAGATATTGTCTCTGATCCTTCCCATTAAGTCTGATTTTTCTGGCCCTGATGAGCTTACTCACAGGTCCAGGAGAGTCTTCTACTTCCACTATTTCTGGTGGAGTGGTGTTCTTCTTCCTGGAGGGGAATTTATCCTCCTGTGTTTGGAAGTATGGTTTGACCAGGCTTACTGGAAAGACTGGGTGTTTCCTAGAAAACTCCTCAGTGAGCTTGACCTCTATTGCATTCTTCCCTATCAACTTAATGATAGTGAAGGGCCCTACAAATGAGTCTCTCATTTTCTTGGGTCCTTTGAGATTGTTAAAGTTTAGTGTAGACACTAACACCTGGTCCCCTTCCTTGAAGTCAGGTTCCATATGTGATTTGTCCCACCTCTGCTTATTATACTCTTTGGCCTCAGCTATGCATTTGGCAGCAGTATCACAGGCTTTCTTCCACATATCATGGAAGTCTTTGGCTGTGGGGTGGATGGTCAGAAGATTTTTCTTCAAGTGATCCACAGGTAACAGGGGATTCCACCCTTTCTCTACCAGTGCAGGTGTTTTTCCTGTGGTAGAGTGCTGGCTTGTATTATAAGCTAGTTGGACTGCTGGTAAGAGGGTGACCCAATCATGGGTATATCCCTCATGGTCCTTGTATTCCATGCCATAGGCACAGAACCTCCAGAGGATGTCCTCCATTGTTTGGATCATCCTCTCAGCTAGGCCATCTGTTTGTGGATGGTAAGCTGTGGAAAAAGCAAGCTTGGTGCTAAGCATGTTCAATAAATTGGTCCAAAATTCAGATGTGAATTTTGGGTCTCTGTCACTGATTATGATCTTAGGGACTCCACAGGTGGATATGATGTTATTCCAAAATAACAGAGCAGTGTCCATGGCTGTGTCCTCTTTATGGCATGGTAGACATCTCATGCTCTTGCTGAACCTATCAACTATGATTAAGCAGGCATTGTAGTTTTCTTTGCCTCCTGGGACAAGTCCTGTGACCCAGTCCATGTTGATGGTTTCCCATGGGTGCTTGGGTTCTTCTATGTGTTGAAGCAACCCATATTTCTTCCCATGCTTTCTATTTGCCTTTTGGCATCTTTCACAAGTGTTGATGTATTCACTCAACTCTTGCTCCCACTTGGGCCACCAAGCTGTGCTTGCTACCCTCTCTTTAGTCCTGTCCTCACTCATGTGTCCCATGTAGGGGCAGTCATGGCATTTCTGCAGGATTAAAGAGATGTGGTCTCTGTCTATCACTGTGAGTGCACTGGTGTGCTTTTCTCTGTGATAAATCAGGCCATCTATAAGGAAGAATTTATTGTCCTTATAGGCCCTCAACCAGGGTTCCTCCAGCTGGGTTTCCAGTTCTGGGCTCCTGTATTTTTGTTGAAGGAGTTGCAGTAGTATGCTACACTGTTTGTGTTTAGCATAAGATTTCAGTACTGCATTGAAAAATTCATTGCGCAATTCTGAGGAACTTATTCCCAGTATGGGGGTTTCTGTCCCTTCTGAATCAGTGTTTCCACTGTCAAGGGTACCACTACCTGGTGCCCATTCAGAGAATCTGAAGTTTTTCTTCCTTTTTATTTCCATAAAATGGATAGGAATTTTTGCAGCAACTTCAGGGTCATAAGCTGGATTGCTTTTGACATTGTCCAGTGGCCATCTGCTAAGGCCATCTGCATTGGTATGGCTTTTACCTTCCTTGTATATGATGGTCATGTTCCCTCTATACTCCTGGATGGCTATTTGCCATCTCAGCATGTGTCTATTAGTAGTACTCATGTTTAGTAAAGACTTCAAGGCTGTGCAGTCTGTGTAGACTTCAAAGACTGCACCCTCCAAATAATAATGGAGTTTTTCTAGATCCCAGACTAGACATAGAGATTCTGTCTGGGTGGCCCCATACCTGGCTTCTGAATCTTTCAGCTGCCTGGAGATGTAACATATTACACCTTCTCTTGGTTCACCATCCACAATTTGTCTTTGGTGAAGGGCTGCTCCCAAGCCTTGGCTGCATGCTGCATCTATATATAACTTGAATGGTAGTTCAAAGTCAGGCAAGATGAGCACAGGTGCATTTGTGAGTTCATATTTGATCCTCTCATATACATCCCTCCTTTCCTTGGTTATTTCAAAAACTACATCTTTTGAGCATAACTTGTATAAACTACTAGTTATGTGAGCAAAGTTTTTGATGTGGTTTCTATAGTAGCTAGCAAATCCAAGGAAAGATTGCATCTCTTTGATGTTCTTTGGTACTGGCTTTTGCAGTACTGCTGCTACTTTGTTCTGGTCAATTGCCAGACTAAGGCCTGAGACTTTGTGTCCTAGAGCTAGTAGCTCTTGTTGGCCAAAATTACACTTCTTAAGTGAAATTTTCAGATTGATGGGTGTACATTTACTTAGCACTCTGTCTATGTATTGTACATGGTCTTCCCATGTCTCTGAGTATATAATGATATCATCAATATACACTACCATCCAGCCTTCCATTATTTCTTCTTGAAATATGGTGTCCATCATCCTTTGGAAGTGGGCTGGTGCATTCTTGATGCCAAATGGCATCCTGGTGTACTCATATATGCCCATATGGCATATTATTCTGAGTAATTTCATGGAGTTTGGTTTAACTCCATTTTGGTGGAAGCCCTTCATACAATCCATCTTGGTTATGTATTTGGCTTTGGCCAATTTATCCAAGGCATGAGGTATCCTTGGTATAGGATACCTGTCTGCTTTTGTGTAGTTGTTCAGGGCTCTGAAGTCTCCACAAAATCTAGACTTGCCATCATGCCAGGTGATTAGGACAGGAGTGGTGATTTCCACTATTTCATTATGTCCAATCTTCCTAATGACATCCATGTCCAGGAGTTCATTGATATGTTTCTCAATCTCTTTCCTGGTCTCCAGACTTGCTGGGTAAGGAGGTCTCCTCAACATGGGTGGATAAGGCCTTTCTGCATCCAGATATAGCTCTATATCATGGCCTTTGATCTTGCCTAATGGTTCTTCACCAATGGCAAATGCTGGTCTATTCTTCCTCAGCATCTTCAGTAAACTTAGCTTTTGTTTACTGGTGAGGGTAGTGCTAAACTGTCCCTCCTTGAATTCCTTCAAGAGTTCTTCTAGTGGATCCTGTGAAGATATGTGGTATATATCAAGTGAAAATTTCTTTTCCTTGTTGGTACCAATGGTAATATGCCTATTTTTACTGTTGTAAATATCTATGCCATACATCCTCTGGTAATCTGTTCCCAGTAAAAACCCTTGGATGTGGGCATCTTCAAGCACTACAAACTCTGGGTTGAGTCTGATATTACCTTTTCTGTGGGGTATAATTATCTCTTTGATAATTGTCCCAATAGAGGTCATCTTTCCAGATGCACTCTTAAAGTTCTTTGCCCTGGTGGGCAGGAGTTCTTTTTCCCAGTTTGGGAAGTGGTTATCCAGATAATTTCTGGCCACTATGGAGCAGTGTGCTCCACTGTCAATGATCAGTGGGTGCTGAGCATTGTCAATACATACAGTCATTTTTGTGGCTGTTCCATGTATATATGCCATTCCTTTGGTTGGTGTAACCAGGAATGTTTGTGCATCTTGTGTATGTTTGCACAAGTTCTTGTTGGCAGTGTCTTGTGGCATGCCTGCTTCCAACTGTATATCCTGGATTTCTAGTGGGGTTTCCTCTTGGTATTCCACTAGAATTTCCTCTCTTGGGTCTTGATCCTCATCAGATGGTTCTCTAATGGCATCACCCATAGAGTCTGATTCAGAATCCTCTGTTGGAGGTTCTTCTTCAGGGACTTTTTCTATAGCATAGACTTTCTTCTTTGCTTTTGGACAGTTGTTGGCATAGTGGTCTGTTGAACCACAATTGTGACAAGAATTCTTCTTCTTTGCCACTTCTTCCACTCTTTCTCTAGGTTTGTCTTTAAACTCTACCCTGAAAGGTTGTTTCTCTTTGAAACTATTGCTTCTATATGGGGTGAATTTCCCTATATTAGTCCTTTTCCTTATGTCTTGTAAGGTATTGGCTATATCATCTAGAGTGCAATTTTGGTTGCATCTGCACTTTACTGCATGCTCTAGTTCTCCTGGCAGTTGTGTCAGAATTTTATGATTCCTCATTTGAATGTTCATTTGAGGATCAATGGCTTTAAGTCTTTTAGACTGTCTAAGACACCACTCATATGGATCTTTGTCCACAGAGTATTTGTCATTTTCAAATGACATGGTCTTTTGCCATATCCAAGTTCCATTACTGTACTTTTGGATTATTTGACTCTTCCACCATGGCAAATTTCTTCTGCCATGGATTTCTTTCATTTCAGTGTACCATATACTTGCATGACCTTTAAATGCAGTATTCAGTCTAGCAGTAATCCAGTAATCTGGTATGCTTGGTACATCAATGAAGAGTCCATCAATATAATCTATGAGTTCCATATGATCATATTCTCCTGATCCAGAGAATTTGGGCCAGTTTGAGGCCTCAGGAAGCTGTTTCAAGGCTTCCTTCTCTGAATAAGACATGCCATCTCCATCCTGGTATTGTGATGGAGATCTTGCCTTATTCAACAACATGGCATCTGGTTTGATGTCATCTGGTTGATATGCATTCTCCATAGCTTGGCCTTGTGGTTGGCGCTTTAAGCTATGGTAGGCATCAAACAATTTGTTGATGTCTTGGTTCAGACACTCCCTGTCCCTGCTGCTATGGTGTTGTTCTTCATAGACTTGATTCAGTCTCTTGTTGGTTTCTTCATAGGCTTTGCTCAGTTGAGCATATCCTTCCTGAAGGTTTTTAACTATCTGCTCCAATGAGGCTTGAGTTTTTCTCATCCTCTCTTGGGCAGCTGCAAATTCTGCAGCCTGCTTTGCAGATTGCTCAGCATATTGGGACATTTGCAACCACAGTGTGTCACTGTTGATGTTGCTCTCAGATGTGATAATGTCATTTTCAGTCTGAGTGGGGGTAATGTTTCTATTACTAGGACTACTGATTCTAGAGTGGTTTACAACTACTTCTGGTTCTTGTGTACTTCTTTTACCAAATCTAACAGCTTCTGGATCATGGGGTCTAACTCTTTCCTCCTCTGGTTGAAGGAGGCTTTGTTCTTGCCCTTGTTGCCTTGTCTTCTCCTGGAAACTTCCTGGAATTGTGAAGAATGATGACTCTTGGCCACTGATCTTCTGGTTTCTGAATGGTGTGAAGCCACTAGAGAGCTGATTTGGCCTGCTCCTTGTGAACCTGAAGGAATCTGAGTAGGCCCTGTCTGGGTTAACTGTTCTTCTATAGCTTGGATAGTGGCTTGATTCTCCCTTATCCTCTGTGCCCTTGCCTCCAGGAGTCTGTGCTGCCTGGTAGGGTTCCAACCCTTGGTAATTACCATAAGGTCCTTGAAGTCTATCTCTTTGAGACAGATCTTCTGGCACCTTGATCCCAGTTCTGCCCAGTGAGTTGCTAGGTTGAACCTCTTGTTGTCCATGCTCCATTGAAACAAATCTTTGAGGAGTTGGTGGATTTGAAGAACTTGATCCATATCCTTCAAGTCCTCTGGTTTGAGGTTTATGTTGAATTGGAGTGTGAATGGCAAGGTTGATATTATCTCCCTCATTGTTTTGCCATCCACCACTGTGTCCAATGTGTCTTCTTTCAGGTATTCTGGTTCTAGACATTCCTGCTCTATCCTCTGGCTGGTTCCTTTGGAAGCCAAGGTCTCTGAGGTATGCAGGGGACATATCAGTGTTTGCAAGCAGTCAAAAACTTTATGTTCTTAGGGTATTTACCTTTGACTGTGCCTTGTACAAATTTGTTATCTGCTGATTTGGGCAGTTTGCCTTTGGAGGTTACAACTGGGTTAATAATTGTAATCTTCCCTGTACAAGTGGTTAAGGTTGGTTTACCTTGTATTGAAGCAGAGTTTCGTGGTTTTCTACTCCTCTGAGTGGCTATTGGTGTCCACTTCTTGGCTGTAATGAGACCTTCACTAAGCCTTTTTCCTTTACCCTTGCTGCCCTCTGGTTCTGAGGGTGTCACTGGTGTGTTGGCCTGTGACTGGGTTTCAAGTGGGATGTAGTTTTCTTCCACTGAATCAAAACAGGAAAAAGAGGGCTTATGTCAGTTAAGACTTCTTAAAAGGCTGGTTTTGCTCGTCTAAGAATGGCCTCTGGGCTTGTATATTATTACAGTATGCCCTTGTATAATGACAGTGTAATTGAATTAACAATTCCACGTCAAAAATACAGCTTATGGTGTCCTGTCACACTGTTTGTGTGTCAGTATCCCTCAGATACACTTGTGTTTTGCAAGTGTATTCTGTAAAAATTGGTTTGTATACAAGTGTTATCGAATTAACAATACACTTGACCACGCCTCAACTGATGGCTTTTCAGTCAGAGGTGTCCTTTTTCAGTCAAGAATACAGGACTTTATTAGTGGCTTATGTGTTTTTATATGCAAAACACGCCAAAAATAATAGGTTACTGTGGGTGTTAACCACATAAAAAATATTCTTATAATATGAGTATGTATAAAAAAAGGTAAAAAATATATAAAATGTATATTTTTAAATAGAAATTACGCCTAAAAAAGGATAAAAAAATGGTTAATAAGTCATAAAACAGAGAAAAGACTTACTTGTAAGGTCCAAAAAAAGGTCCAAAAACACGGCCAGGCCCCCAAAATGTCAGGATGATACTATGATAAAGGTATAACTAGGCTAATTACAACTTTAACTGTGTATGTGACATGGCAGAAAATGATTAAAAAGATTTATAAAGGCTTTATAATAAGATAAAAGGGTTCTACTATTGAGAAATAGTGGTGGTGAGTGCTATTGAGAACCCTGGGTGCAGGCTTTATCTGTTGGATTACAATAATAAAGTCTACAATAATTAAAGATTATAATTATACCTGATTATTTAACCAAGAGTAAAACTGTTTTTGACAGTTTACTACGTAGGTTATTCAAGGGCAGGATGAGGAAAGGATTTTGGCTGTGAAAAGCCCCCCTTTTATCCTGAAATTGGGGTGAAAAGGCTGCTAGACCTTTCCACGTAGAGGAAGTGAAGATTGTTCACTCTCTATGACAAGCTTGAGGTTTTCAAACAGCCTGTATACCCTGTATTGGGCTCAGATGTGGTTTTGAAACCACATCTGGGCAGTTTTCACCAATACAGGGTGAAAATTTTCATCTGGGGACCTCACAGCCTGATTCTGACGTGTATGACGCATAGAATGCTGTACAGAAACTGTATGGGACCCCAGTATTGACTTACATATGAGGTATTGAAGTAAAAACATGCTTCTTTGTCTATTTGACACCTCATATTCATGGTTATGGGATATTATCCCATGGTAAGGCTGTATCTGACAGCAGGTGGGATTTTGACCTTGAAATGGTCATAACTCTGTCAGTTTTTGAGATATCAAGCTCATAATTGGTTCATTGAATATCTCTGTATGGGATCTACACAATGGTACCCAACTTGACATGGTTATCATTAAATATGACAAAGTTATCCCATGTACAAGTATTTTTGTACATTGGCGTGGTCTGGTCAAAAGCTGTATTAAGCTTGTTTGGCCAATAACTTCTGTTGTAGTTGAGTTATGAGGAAATGGATGGCACCATCAGATAGCCCTGATTGTGCTCTTTCCAAAAAGACCCCACTTCAGGTATCTCACACTAAAACTGTAAAAGTTAGATGAGAGGTGAATGTTTTGTTCACCCTTATTTGGTCTGAATTTGACCATAACTCAAGTAATACTGGTGCTAGCTCCGTTTGGCTGGTACCATTGGATAGCCCTGGCTTAGAGCTTCATTTCGAGTACCCATTTGATGGGGTTAAGCCTCTCCTTCTAGATTTTAGATGAGAGGTGAAAATTAAGGTTTATGCTCAGCAATAACTTTGAGCAGGAATAACTTTGTTACTTCTTGTCCTATGGTGATGGGACTTATATTTTCAGGAAGAGGTGAGTTTCCTCTTTCTTTTGATACCTTTTGAGCTAATTTGGCTCAGCTCCATGTTTTGGTGGTATTTTGGCTATACCATTGGTTTATGGTATTTTGGTTGTCATGCTTGTGCTCTGGTTTTGAGTCACAGGCTGACATACCTTCCCTCTAAAAAAGGCTCATCATGGATGAGACTGTTCAGTCCTCCTAGAGGCTCTGAATCTACTTAAATGGAGGTTCCCATCTGGTATGGCATCCTCTGCCAACCATTTGTCTTTGTCAGCTGTCTGGTTCTTGAATCTGACTAGATATTGTCTCTGATCCTTCCCATTAAGTCTGATTTTTCTGGCCCTGATGATTTTACTCACAGGTCCAGGAGAGCCTTCTACTTCCACTATTTCTGGTGGAGTGGTTTTCTTCTTCCTGGAGGGGAATTTATCCTCCTCTGTTTGGAAGTATGGTTTGACCAGGCTTACTGGAAAGACTGGGTGTTTCCTAGAAAACTCCTCAGTGAGCTTGACCTCTACTGCATTCTTCCCTATCAACTTAATGATAGTGAAGGGCCCTACAAATGAGTCTCTCATTTTCTTGGGTCCTTTGAGATTGTTAAAGTTTAGTGTAGACACTAACACCTGGTCCCCTTCCTTGAAGTCAGGTTCCATATGTGATTTGTCCCACCTCTGCTTATTATACTCTTTGGCCTCAGCTATGCATTTGGCAGCAGTATCACAGGCTTTCTTCCACATATCATGGAAGTCTTTGGCTGTGGGGTGGATGGTCAGAAGATTTTTCTTCAAGTGATCCACAGGTAACAGGGGATTCCACCCTTTCTCTACCAGTGCAGGTGTTTTTCCTGTGGTAAAGTGCTGGCTTGTATTATAAGCTAGTTGGACTGCTGGTAAGAGGGTGACCCAATCATGGGTATATCCCTCATGGTCCTTGTATTCCATGCCATAGGCACAGAACCTCCTGAGGATGTCCTCCATTGTTTGGATCATCCTCTCAGCTAGGCCATCTGTTTGTAGATGGTAAGCTGTGGAAAAAGAAAGCTTGGTGCTAAGCATGTCATATAAATTGGTCCAAAATTCAGATGTGAATTTTGGGTCTCTGTCACTGATTATGATCTTAGGGACTCCACAGGTGGATATGATTTTATTCCAAAATAACAGAGCAGTGTCCATGGCTGTGTCCTCTATATGGCATGGTAGACATCTCATGCTCTTGCTGAACCTATCAACTATGATTAAGCAGGCATTGTAGTTTTCTTTGCCTCCTGGGACAAGTCCTGTGACCCAGTCCATGTTGATGGTTTCCCATGGGTGCTTGGGTTCTTCTATGTGTTGAAGCAACCCATATTTCTTCCCATGCTTTCTATTTGCCTTTTGGCATCTTTCACAAGTGTTGATGTATTCACTCAACTCTTGCTCCCACTTGGGCCACCAAGCTGTGCTTGCTACCCTCTCTTTAGTCCTGTCCTCACTCATGTGTCCCATGTAGGGGCAGTCATGGCATTTCTGCAGGATTAAAGAGATGTGGTCTCTGTCTATCACTGTGAGTGCACTGGTGTGCTTTTCTCTGTGATAAATCAGGCCATCTATAAGGAAGAATTTATTGTCCTTATAGGCCCTCAACCAGGGTTCCTCCAGCTGGGTTTCCAGTTCTGGGCTCCTGTATTTTTGTTGAAGGAGTTGCAGTAGTATGCTACACTGTTTGTGTTTAGCATAAGATTTCAGTACTGCATTGAAAAATTCATTGCGCAATTCTGAGGAACTTATTCCCAGTATGGGGGTTTCTGTCCCTTCTGAATCAGTGTTTCCACTGTCAAGGGTACCACTACCTGGTGCCCATTCAGAGAATCTGAAGTTTTTCTTCCTTTTTATTTCCATAAAATGGATAGGAATTTTTGCAGCAACTTCAGGGTCATAAGCTGGATTGCTTTTGACATTGTCCAGTGGCCATCTGCTAAGGCCATCTGCATTGGTATGGCTTTTACCTTCCTTGTATATGATGGTCATGTTCCCTCTATACTCCTGGATGGCTATTTGCCATCTCAGCATGTGTCTATTAGTAGTATTCATGTTTAGTAAAGACTTCAAGGCTGTGCAGTCTGTGTAGACTTCAAAGACTGCACCCTCCAAATAATAATGGAGTTTTTCTAGATCCCAGACTAGACATAGAGATTCTGTCTGGGTGGCCCCATACCTGGCTTCTGAATCTTTCAGCTGCCTGGAGATGTAACATATTACACCTTCTCTTGGTTCACCATCCACAATTTGTCTTTGGTGAAGGGCTGCTCCCAAGCCTTGGCTGCATGCTGCATCTATATATAACTTGAATGGTAGTTCAAAGTCAGGCAAGATGAGCACAGGTGCATTTGTGAGTTCATATTTGATCCTCTCATATACATCCCTCCTTTCCTTGGTTATTTCAAAAACTACATCTTTTGAGCATAACTTGTATAAACTACTAGTTATGTGAGCAAAGTTTTTGATGTGGTTTCTATAGTAGCTAGCAAATCCAAGGAAAGATTGCATCTCTTTGATGTTCTTTGGTACTGGCTTTTGCAGTACTGCTGCTACTTTGTTCTGGTCAATTGCCAGACTAAGGCCTGAGACTTTGTGTCCTAGAGCTAGTAGCTCTTGTTGGCCAAAATTACACTTCTTAAGTGAAATTTTCAGATTGATGGGTGTACATTTACTTAGCACTCTGTCTATGTATTGTACATGGTCTTCCCATGTCTCTGAGTATATAATGATATCATCAATATACACTACCATCCAGCCTTCCATTATTTCTTCTTGAAATATGGTGTCCATCATCCTTTGGAAGTGGGCTGGTGCATTCTTGATGCCAAATGGCATCCTGGTGTACTCATATATGCCCATATGGCATATTATTCTGAGTAATTTCATGGAGTTTGGTTTAACTCCATTTTGGTGGAAGCCCTTCATACAATCCATCTTGGTTATGTATTTGGCTTTGGCCAATTTATCCAAGGCATGAGGTATCCTTGGTATAGGATACCTGTCTGCTTTTGTGTAGTTGTTCAGGGCTCTGAAGTCTCCACAAAATCTAGACTTGCCATCATGCCAGGTGATTAGGACAGGAGTGGTGATTTCCACTATTTCATTATGTCCAATCTTCCTAATGACATCCATGTCCAGGAGTTCATTGATATGTTTCTCAATCTCTTTCCTGGTCTCCAGACTTGCTGGGTAAGGAGGTCTCCTCAACATGGGTGGATAAGGCCTTTCTGCATCCAGATATAGCTCTATATCATGGCCTTTGATCTTGCCTAATGGTTCTTCACCAATGGCAAATGCTGGTCTATTCTTCCTCAGCATCTTCAGTAAACTTAGCTTTTGTTTACTGGTGAGGGTAGTGCTAAACTGTCCCTCCTTGAATTCCTTCAAGAGTTCTTCTAGTGGATCCTGTGTAGATATGTGGTATATATCAAGTGAAAATTTCTTTTCCTTGTTGGTACCAATGGTAATATGCCTATTTTTACTGTTGTAAATATCTATGCCATACATCCTCTGGTAATCTGTTCCCAGTAAAAACCCTTGGATGTGGGCATCTTCAAGCACTACAAACTCTGGGTTGAGTCTGATATTACCTTTTCTGTGGGGTATAATTATCTCTTTGATAATTGTCCCAATAGAGGTCATCTTTCCAGATGCACTCTTAAAGTTCTTTGCCCTGGTGGGCAGGAGTTCTTTTTCCCAGTTTGGGAAGTGGTTA
Organism: Austropuccinia psidii; assembly: GCA_023105745.1. NCBI lineage: Eukaryota > Fungi > Basidiomycota > Pucciniomycetes > Pucciniales > Sphaerophragmiaceae > Austropuccinia > Austropuccinia psidii. The sequence continues at coordinate 23,930,117 of JALGQZ010000007.1, read as the reverse complement.
TCCAGATAATTTCTGGCCACTATGGAGCAGTGTGCTCCACTGTCAATGATCAGTGGGTGCTGAGCATTGTCAATACATACAGTCATTTTTGTGGCTGTTCCATGTATATATGCCATTCCTTTGGTTTGTGTAACCAGGAATGTTTGTGCATCTTGTGTATGTTTGCACAAGTTCTTGTTGGCAGTGTCTTGTGGCATGCCTGCTTCCAACTGTATATCCTGGATTTCTAGTGGGGTTTCCTCTTGGTATTCCACTAGAATTTCCTCTCTTGGGTCTTGATCCTCATCAGATGGTTCTCTAATGGCATCACCCATAGAGTCTGATTCAGAATCCTCTGTTGGAGGTTCTTCTTCAGGGACTTTTTCTATAGCATAGACTTTCTTCTTTGCTTTTGGACAGTTGTTGGCATAGTGGTCTGTTGAACCACAATTGTGACAAGAATTCTTCTTCTTTGCCACTTCTGCCACTCTTTCTCTGGGTTTGTCTTTAAACTCTACCCTGAAAGGTTGTTTCTCTTTGAAACTATTGCTTCTATATGGGGTGAATTTCCCTATATTAGTCCTTTTCCTTATGTCTTGTAAGGTATTGGCTATATCATCTAGAGTGCAATTTTGGTTGCATCTGCACTTTACTGCATGCTCTAGTTCTCCTGGCAGTTGTGTCAGAAGTTTATGATTCCTCATTTGAATGTTCATTTGAGGATCAATGGCTTTAAGTCTTTTAGACTGTCTAAGACACCACTCATATGGATCTTTGTCCACAGAGTATTTGTCATTTTCAAATGACATGGTCTTTTGCCATATCCAAGTTCCATTACTGTACTTTTGGATTATTTGACTCTTCCACCATGGCCAATTTCTTCTGCCATGGATTTCTTTCATTTCAGTGTACCATATACTTGCATGACCTTTAAATGCAGTATTCAGTCTAGCAGTAATCCAGTAATCTGGTATGCTTGGTACATCAATGAAGAGTCCATCAATATAATCTATGAGTTCCATATGATCATATTCTCCTGATCCAGAGAATTTGGGCCAGTTTGAGGCCTCAGGAAGCTGTTTCAAGGCTTCCTTCTCTGAATAAGACATGCCATCTCCATCCTGGTATTGTGATGGAGATCTTGCCTTATTCAACAACATGGCATCTGGTTTGATGTCATCTGGTTGATATGCATTCTCCATAGCTTGGCCTTGTGGTTGGCGCTTTAAGCTATGGTAGGCATCAAACAATTTGTTGATGTCTTGGTTCAGACACTCCCTGTCCCTGCTGCTATGGTGTTGTTCTTCAGAGACTTGATTCAGTCTCTTGTTGGTTTCTTCATAGGCTTTGCTCAGTTGAGCATATCCTTCCTGAAAGTTTTTAACTATCTGCTCCAATGAGGCTTGAGTTTTTCTCATCCTCTCTTGGGCAGCTGCAAATTCTGCATCCTGCTTTGCAGATTGCTCAGCATATTGGGACATTTGCAACCACAGTGTGTCACTGTTGATGTTGCTCTCAGATGTGATAATGTTATTTTCAGTCTGAGTGGGGGTAATGTTTCTATTACTAGGACTACTGATTCTAGAGTGGTTTACAACTACTTCTTGTTCTTGTGTACTTCTTTTACCAAATCTAACAGCTTCTGGATCATGGGGTCTAACTCTTTCCTCCTCTGGTTGAAGGAGGCTTTGTTCTTGCCCTTGTGCCTTGTCTTCTCCTGGAAACTTCCTGGAATTGTGAAGAATGGTGACTCCTGGCCACTGATCTGCTGGTTTCTGAATGGTGTGACGCCACTGGAGAGCTGATTTGGCCTGCTCCTTGTGAACCTGAAGGAATCTGAGTAGGCCCTGTCTGGGTTAACTGTTCTTCTATGGCTTGGATAGTGGCTTGATTCTCCCTTATCCTCTGTGCCCTTGCCTCCAGGAGTCTGTGCTGCCTGGTAGGGTTCCAACCCTTGGTAATTACCATAAGGTGTTTGAAGTCTATCTCTTTGAGACAGATCTTCTGGCACCTTGATCCCAGTTCTGCCCAGTGAGTAGCTAGGTTGAACCTCTTGTTGTCCATGCTCCATTGAAACAAATCTTTGAGGAGTTGGTGGATTTGAAGAACTTGATCCATATCCTTCCAGTCCTCTGGTTTGAAGTTTATGTTGAATTGGAGTGTAAATGGCAAGGTTGATATTATCTCCCTCATTGTTTTGCCATCCACCACTGTGTCCAATGTGTCTTCTTTCAGGTCTTCTGGTTCTAGACATTCCTGCTCTATCCTCTGGCTGGTTCCTTTGGAAGCCAAGGTCTCTGAGGTATGCAGGGGACATATCAGTGTTTGCAAGCAGTCAAAAACTTTATGTTCTTAGGGTATTTACCTTTGACTGTGCCTTGTACAAATTTGTTATCTGCTGATTTGGGCAGTTTGCCTTTGGAGGTTACAACTGGGTTAAAAATTGTAATCTTCCCTGTACAAGTGGTTAAGGTTGGTTTACCTTGTATTGAAGCAGAGTTTCGTGGTTTTCTACTCCTCTGAGTGGCTATTGGTGTCCACTTCTTGGCTGTAATGAGGCCTTCACTAAGCCTTTTTCCTTTACCCTTGCTGCCCTCTGGTTCTGAGGGTGTCACTGGTGTGTTGGCCTGTGACTGGGTTTCAAGTGGGATGTAGTTTTCTTCCACTGAATCAAAACAGGAAAAAGAGGGCTTATGTCAGTTAAGACTTCTTAAAAGGCTGGTTTTGCTCGTCTAAGAATGGCCTCTGGGCTTGTATATTATTACAGTATGCCCTTGTATAATGACAGTGTAATTGAATTAACAATTCCACGTCAAAAATACAGCTTATGGTGTCCTGTCACACTGTTTGTGTGTCAGTATCCCTCAGATACACTTGTGTTTTGCAAGTGTATTCTGTAAAAGGTGGTTTGTATACAAGTGTTATTGAATTAACAATACACTTGACCACGCCTCAACTGATGGCTTTTCAGTCAGAGGTGTCCTTTTTCAGTCAAGAATACAGGACTTTATTAGTGGCTTATGTGTTTTTATATGCAAAACACGCCAAAAATAATAGGTTACTGTGGGTGTTAACCACATAAAAAATATTCTTATAATATGAGTATGTATAAAAAAAGGTAAAAAATATATAAAATGTATATTTTTAAATAGAAATTACGCCTAAAAAAGGATAAAAAAATGGTTAATAAGTCATAAAACAGAGAAAAGACTTACTTGTAAGGTCCAAAAAAAGGTCCAAAAACACAGCCAGGCCCCCAAAATGTCAGGATGATACTATGATAAAGGTATAACTAGGCTAATTACAACTTTAAATGTGTATGTGACATGGCAGAAAATGATTAAAAAGATTTATAAAGGCTTTATAATAAGATAAAAGGGTTCTACTATTGAGAAATAGTGGTGGTGAGTGCTATTGAGAACCCTGGGTGCAGGCTTTATCTGTTGGATTACAATAATAAAGTCTACAATAATTAAAGATTATAATTATACCTGATTTTTTAACCAAGAGTAAAACTGTTTTTGACAGTTTACTACGTAGGTTATTCAAGGGCAGGATGAGGAAAGGATTTTGGCTGTGAAAAGCCCTCCCTTTATCCTGAAATTGGGGTGAAAAGGCTGCTAGACCTTTCCACGTAGAGGAAGTGAAGATTTTTCACTCTCTATGACAAGCTTGTGGTTTGCAAACAGCCTGTATACCCTGTATTGGGCTCAGATGTGGTTTTGAAACCACATCTGGGCAGTTTTCACCAATACAGGGTGAAAACTTTCATCTGGGGACCTCACAGCCTGATTCTGACGTGTATGACGCGTAGAATGCTGTACAGAAACTGTATGGGACCCCAGTATTGACTGACATATGAGGTATTGAAGTAAAAACATGCTTCTTCGTCTATTTGACACCTCATATTCATGGTTATGGGATATTATCCCATGGTAAGGCTGTATCTGACAGCAGGTGGGATTTTGACCTTGAAATGGTCATAACTCTGTCAGTTTTTGAGATATCAAGCTCAAAGTTGGTTCATTGAATAGCTCTGTATGGGATCTACACAATGGTACCCAACTTGACATGGTTATCATTAAATATGACAAAGTTATCCCATGTACAAGTATTTTTGTACATTGGCGTGGTCTGGTCAAAAGCTGTATTAAGCTTGTTTGGCCAATAACTTCTGTTGTAGTTGAGTTATGAGGAAATGGATGGCACCATCAGATGGCCCTGATTGTGCTCTTTCCAAAAAGACCCCACTTCAGGTATCTCACACTAAAACTGTAAAAGTTAGATGAGAGGTGAATGTTTTCTTCACTCTTATTTGGTCTGAATTTGACCATAACTCAAGTAATACTGGTGCTAGCTCAGTTTGGCTGGTACCATTGGATAGCCCTGGCTTAGAGCTTCATTTTGAGTACCCATTTGATGGGGTTAAGCCTCTCCTTCTAGATTTTAGATGAGAGGTGAAAATTAAGGTTTATGCTCAGCAATAACTTTGAGCAGGAATAACTTTGTTATTTCTTGTCCTATGGTGATGGGACTTATATTTTCAGGAAGAGGTGAGTTTCCTCTTTCTTTTGATACCTTTTGAGCTAATTTGGCTCAGCTCCATGTTTTGGTGGTATTTTGGCTATACCATTGGTTTATGGTATTTTGGTTGTCATGCTTGTGCTCTGGTTTTGAGTCACAGGCTGACAGAAAGAACAAAGTAAAATCTACAGTAAATAACCCAAAGCCAATGATTGAACATGTGATGAAGAAAATACTTGAACAAAATATAAATCTCACTCTTGAAGAAATATTCTCAATTTAACAAACCTTTATTTCCAAATTAAAAATTTTGACTACCCAAGACAATGATGTGATAAAGTTAGTTAATACATCAAATAATTAAAAATCACTTTCATTTAAACTAAGGAACTATGATACCCCAAGATTACATTATGCATTCCCACTTGTATTTATGGAAGTATATATTGGAAGAGAAGAGTATTATACAATTTCATTGGCTGATACTGGAGCAGAAATTAATATAATACCAGAGGAAATTGCAATTAAAGCCTCACTTACAAGTAGAAAACACAATATGAACCTCAGAGGAATTGGTTGACATACAACATATTTGGCTGTAATCTCATAACTTACACCTATAACTATGATAACAGGAGAAGTAGAACAAATTCATTCATTGATAGTAAAATGAACTGTACACACCATACTAGAAAGACCATTTTTAGAAGATAATAATGTTAAATTAGAGTTTTCACACAAGAAAGGGGAAATATTTAGTTATCCAGAGGAAGATGAAAGAAATTTATGTTTACCAATATGTAACCGTCAAGGTATGAGTTGGAAAATTTCTCCACAAAGTGGAATGGAGCTTTATTCCTCTTCAGGAATTGGAAAATGGTCAATTCATAAAGTAGAATAATCCAAAACAAAAGAAATAGAGGAAAAAGAAATTCAATCTTAAAAAAACTGAAAATAATATTTCTTGGACCAAACAAATACCCTTCTCAGCTATTTTTGATGCAAAAAATGATTTGAATATTATAACTCAGTAAATATCCATTAAAGAAGAGTTACAAATAAGCCTTTAGAAAGCAAAAGCAACAGAGAACCTTTTGGAGTCAATTGGCCAAATAAAAATTCTCAAAGTCACTTTTGGTAATGAAGAAAAAATGTTCATGGACCTCTTGGTAATTAAAAACTATAATCAAGTGATAGTTGAAGAAAATCCCAAATTAGCATTGTCATCAAAAGAAGTTATTCCACCTGAAACTGATAGAAAATCTAAAGTTAAGGATCCAGAAGTAAATAAATTGAAGGTAGAAGATAGTGAAGCAATAGAAAAAATTGAAGAGGAACTCAAGAAGATGAGAAAGAATTTGGAAATGGCCATAGAAGACCCAAAGAGCTGGCTATCACTTGAGCTAAGTGTAGTAAATGAAACCCATGAAGTAGAAAGCCCACAGAGGAAGTGTAAAATGTATCCCAAGGCACCTGAAACAATTTTTTCTGCAATTTCAGAAGATAATTCAAATATATTTTAAGAGGAAGACAGGTCCATTGGTAAGATTGAAAGAAATGTGAGAAATAAAGAAACAAATGATAAAATAAAAACAATGGAAAAAAGAAAGATCAAAGAGTTGGAAAATGAAATGCCAAGATCATTGAGGATGGAATAGATCAAGTTAATTATAAAAATATGGAAGAGAGGATTAAAAAAAAGTAAAAAGATCCATAGGAAGGAAAATTGGTATAATCAGAATATTACTTGAATATATAAAAAAAATAATGGAAATCAGGAAGATAAATAGAAACAAGGAAGAAAATTTGAAAACCTAGAAGAAGAAGAGTTATTGGCAAATACACAATAGATAGCTGGAATTACTTTTCTAGAACACAATAAACAACAATTTCATGATGTCTTTGGAAAAATATGCTGCTTTTCAAATATTTAACTTACAAGCTCAACTGATTCATTCAATAAAAAGAAAGAAGCTAAAGCCAGATTAACAAATGACTCCTAGAATCAAAATGGCATACAGCAAGACATACAAGACTATGAAGGAGAGGAAGATTGTTTAATACTTTTAATGATAAAATTTGAAATAATTTATGATTATGGCCTTTCCCAATACTTCAAACCAAATATATTCCAGAACTACCCAGATCCAATCTTAAAAATGTTTATCTTTTGGAATTTTCAACCACTATTGGAATTAAAGGAAATTTACGGAATCCTTACTGCAAGAAGCCTTATCAATATAATTAAATGCAAATAGAAGGACTGTATCACAAAATGTTATGGGCTCAAGAAGACTTGAATCTAGATGGTTTGGCAATATTTGGAGGAACTCTTTACTGGGGTGATACTGGGTATATGTTTATTCATGAAGTCAAAGCTTTTGTTTCAGAATGCAAAGTGAATACAAAAAGACAAATATGCAACAATATATTTAGAGATATATTTAAAGACATATGTCTTTCAGTAATTTACAACAGAAGGTTGAATATTTCTCAATAATAACTGAAGTAATCCAGTTTCAATCACAATTCAAAAAGAAACCATAAAAGAATAGTGGAAAAACAGTAAAATAATAAAAATCACCTAAAAACATCTTTTTTTATCTGTATCAGTATCAGGGAAGTGACCTCTTGCCTTATCAAAGAGGAATTTCAAATCATTCAAACTACCTTATAGAAAAGTTCTTTTTCAACACTCTTCTAACTCAGGGCAGTGACCTCCTGCCTTATCAAAGAGGAATTTCAATTTATTAAAAAAAGATATCAAGACTGTTATCACTTGGGGGAAGTGATCACCTGCCTTATCAAAGAGGAATTTCAACTCATACAAAAGTAAAGAAGTAGGTTATGTAATAGTATTCAATAAAGGACTTCAAGCTTAAAATTATCCCAGATATTGATCTCAATATATAAGTATTGTGATTTTATTTTACTCTAAAAACATATATATAGAAAAACATGGGTAGGTATCTGTTCTTATGCCACCTCATACCCAAAAATTGGAACTAGTTTGGGGAAGTGTGGGCCTATTGAGGCTACATAAATGACTTTCTGTTATAAAAAAAGGACCAAAATCAAACAATAAAGCTGAAACCCTTTATCAATTAAATAAAAAACAGAAATCTCAAGCTGAAATTGCTATGAATCATATGGAGATGAACTAATAGAATGAACAAAGCTATCAATAAAGATACATCTTTACAACAGAAGATACTATTCATGAAGAAAAAACCTTTAACCATCCAAACAGGCCTTGTATTTCAAGAAGTTAATCCATCAAGGAAATTAAACAACTTGAAGATTTATGATAGATAAAATACTCAAAGCCTTCAATAGATAAAAAGAAGCTGTACAGAAAGTGTCAAATTCTGACCACCAGTCATAAAGTGACACCCTAAATTCAAGAAGAAATATGGCAGTGAAATAAAAATAAAAAAGGTGTCAAATTATGACCACAAGTCATGAAATGACTACATCAATACAGAAAAATCATATATAGGTGAACATCTTCAAAAAAGAGTATAAAAAAGTGACAAATTATGACCACCTCAAATATAGGCAGCAATAAAAGAGTGTGATGAGAATGGAAACAAGAAACAAAATTATGACCACCACAACACAGAAAAGCTTATCTTTAAAAGAATATTAAAAAAAGAAATTTCAAACTTTCACCAACTCAATATTTAAAAGAAATAAAATGAAGCAAACCATACCAATAAAGTGAAAGAAATAGAATATAATTCAACACACAAAAGGTTTACTAACATCTATACTGGATGACGCTCTTATAGCCCAAAATAAATGAGTTTAGTCAATATTTTAAAAGCAAGCATCCTTCCAGAACTTATGTCAGAAATTGAAGACATTAATAATAGATATGCAAGAGGATTTTGGATCCACAAACATAGCCAGAATATAATTCAATGTGCCCTAACAGATCACCATAGCTCAACAGATACTAGGCCATCAGTACAGAGCACCAGAATTGCTAACCACTATGCCATTTCAAAATATAACATCACTCCTCAAATTCAAACCTCATTCAAAAACACTTATCCATTTTATTACTCCTCCAAAAAAAACTTTCAGCATAAAAAAGATATTTTTCTGCTTAAAAAAAGACTTACCAATAAAAAAAAAGTCTTTGTATGGCTTTAAAATACAGGGTAGCAAGCTTAAGGCTAGAATTAGTTTTTTTATGACTTTGAACTTCAGGGTGGTTGCAAGACAGTCTAAATTAGTCTTTTTATGACTTTAAACTGCAGGGTGGTTCCCAGATGACCAATATTGCTCTTTGTATGAATTTACACTGCAGGGTAGCAACCTTAAGGCTAGAAATTAATCCTTGTATGACTTTAAACTACAGGGTAGCCACTTTAAGGCAAGAAATTAGTGGTTTTATGACTTTGAACTACAAAGTAGCAACCTTAAGGCTAGAAATTAGTCCTTTTGTGACTTTAAACTACAGTGTGAGATATCTCTATGAAACTGTTGATGATATTAATATTAATCAATAGTACTATGACTTTTGTTAGGAAATATAATATGAAAAGAATTATTACCACAATTAAATAAAGAGTTATTCATTTATTTCTTTTACTTGTTATACACTACTAGTGATTATAACAGTAAGCAGTAATTGTCTGCAAGAATCAATTACAAGAAGTATTTAATAATAAAATGTCTTGATTGAAATAATAAAATTATTTTGATATATAATTATACTTTTCAAGAATAATTGTAAATATGATTCTTGAAGAAAACTAATACTAGAGAAGAGCTTCAGGAATTAATTCAAACTACCCATTATGTGAACCTTGAGGTATATTTTACATACCCAAATAGGCCACAATTATCTTAAAAATGAATTTTGAATTATGCATAACTCATAAGTCATGCATATATCCAAAATTCATCATTTTTGATTTCAGAAAATATGAATACCTTTTTATTGAGTAGGTAAATCCAAGGATTTAAAGCCAGATTTGGATTATACACAAAAGTTCACCTAGGGTAGCTCCATAGAGTAAATAAGCTCAAATTAACTCTTTGAGGTGGTAATATGGAAAATACTTCAATACCACATCATCAATACCACATAAAAGATCTGTGAAAAGTTTTGTTTTTCTTAATTTCACGCCAAAATAATGGGAATGTGAGAAATCCCATGTTACATATACACTAAGAATAATGTTATGAACTATTTGGGCACTTAATATCATGGTATTATTACATGGACCTTTCGTACACCCATAGTGGATATCTCACTTGAAGCTTAATTTTCTATTTTGATGTGAAAAATAGGCAAGGGGGACAAAAGACATCAAAGAGAGCCAGGGGACCCAGCTTCTGAGGCCTCAGAGGCTTGGACTGCTCCAAAGCTTGTATACATGGCTGATCTTGGCCCAATTAGTAAACTAAAACACTTTGGGAACTTAGTTACCATGTTACAACTACAGTAAATCTTAAGAAAATAGCAAATAACCTGCTATTTTGATGTGCCAAGGAGATAAAGAGCTACTGAGACTCCTGTAACCATGTCAATTCTTAATGAATTTCCATGGATAGACCCTAAAAGAGTAATTTAAACCCTTTTTGGACTTGTATCCATTGATTTACCTCATAGCAACCAGCTAAACACTGATATTTGCAATTCTACATAGAAATGAGGTAAAAACTTCAAAAATTCATTAAAAACACAATTCTTAATGAATCTCTCTGAAACCTTCAGGACCAATGGAGAACTGTAATATCTATGTTAAAACAAAAAAGAATTATAGCTTTACAAGTAAAATTAAAGGTTTTACTTACAGGCCATTTTTGACTATTCTATGTGAAACACTGAATCTTCAAAAATTCACAGTAATTACAACCTGTGATGAAATTTACAATAATATTGATCACTTTGAGAAAGAAATGATTATTTTGGAATAAAAGAAGATTTACAGATGTTACTCCTTTTATTTTTAACCATATCGGGGTTGGTAGTCACGTAAAAGCCTTAATTAAGTCATTATGATAATCTTACATGACACCAGATGATGCAATCAATAATCCAAAAGGGTTTATTGTTTTCTCACTCACTGGCTTTTCAGTTTGCTCCATGGGACGCCTCTGTGAGCTGTTGTTGACTTAAAAGAGGCCTCCTCTTGCTTTTTTTTCCACATCATCATCATCTTATTATCCATTTAAATCATTGTTACCAACAAGTAAGTATTAGTTAAAGCTATTCTTAAGTCTTTTAATTTTTTCAGAATCAATCAGAGAGACGTGAAATCGCAGAATCCAACTATATAGTGTTGTAATACTGTTACAAATACATTTTGATCCCTTAAATCCACAATTCTACGTCAAATCTCTCTATCCTATCTTTAATTAAGCTCTTTGCAATATTAGTGAGTGATTTATCCTTAATTCTTAAAGTTTTCGCTAAATAATTAGTTTTCTTCAAGAAATATATTTATAATTATTCTGGCAAAAGATAATTATATATTAAAATAATTTTATTATTAGAATCTTCTTGTAATTGATTCTTGTAGACAATTACTGCTCACTGTTAAAATAACTAGTAGTGTTTAACACCTGAAAGAAATCATTCTTTAATTATTTCATTGTGGTTATATATTTCATAAGAACAGACATAGTACTGTTGATTAATAGTAATATTATCATCAGTTTCATAGTCACATCTTACATTTACTGTGAAATACTATCCCATAGCTATGATTATGAGGTGTCAAATAGGCAAAGAAGGTTTTTTATAATTCAATAACTTATATTTTATTAAAGACGGGTCTCATACAGGTTCTGTACAGATTTCTACATGTGATACACATCAGAAGAGGGCTGTGTGGTCCCCAGATGAACGTTTTCACCCTGTATTGGGGAGAACAGCCCAGATGTGGTTTCAAAACCACATCTGAGCCCAATACAGAGTATACAGGCCTTGTTCAACCCACAAGCCAGCACTTTGAATTTAAAAATCTTCACTTCCTCTACATGGATGGTCTAGAGGAACTTTCCACCCTAATTGAGGATAAAAGGAGGCCTTTTCTCTGCCAGAAAAGGGATCCCCATCCTGCTCTTGAATTCATACCTAGTACAACTGTCCAAAAAAGTCATATGTATGGAACAAAATCAGTTATACCTTGATCTTAGTGTATTTTAGTTCTTATTATAGGAACCCAACTGGTAAGATTGCACCCAGGGCTTCAACAGTACTCACCATCACTATTCCCATAGTAAAGCCCTTATACCATCAATCAAAAAAATTTATGATATTAATAATTTGTGTCCCAGTCAGATTTGAATTTTTAAATACACTTATTACCCCTTCATCATAAACTCAGCCTGACAACCAATGGCAACTCTTTTTTCACTTCTACACAATGCCTAGCCTGTAAGTGAAAACTATTGGCTCTTGCACACATATTGTACTAGAGCTGATGAAAATAGGAGTATTGAGAAATCTTCACGGAGGTTTTTGAAAAGCTGAACACAAACTTGTTGAAGGAAGTACTTAGGCGGTGATGTTATTGTTTTGAAACGTATTTAACATGGGAGGTCAAAGAAATTGAATTTAAATTCACTGGCTTAGTAGCCAAAAGAGGATAAGGAAGTAAAAGAGGGAACACAGCTTCTACCTTCAAAGCCCCTGGATTCAAATTCAGGTAGAGATGATCACAATTTTCCACATAATTGGTGTACAGGCTGAAGCAAAAAAGTCTGACACCCTCAAATACTGGTAAAACCTCAAACTTTACTAACTTCCCCAGAGACAAGATGGTATCTGAGATTTCTTGCATGGATAGGAACTCATAGATTTCTAGTTATTCCTGGCAACTAAAAAATGGAGTGTAAAAATATGACCAAAAGCTTTATTCAAGGTTTCATTCTCCAAGATAATTTTGAAATGAGGAACATCCTTAATCTTAGTAAAATATTTTCTGGTTCCTTTTAATTGGATATATACACCACTGTTTGACAAAAATCTTTTGAAACTGTCCCCCTCAATGCAATCCACTTGTGAGACCCTATCAGTATCAATTCAAGAATAAGGTATTGTGGGTATTTATGGTTGGAAATAAGGCGTTTGTGGACCAAAGTAAAATTAACAGAAAGTCAATAGTGACCATTAAGCTTGAAAGTCTGCAAACCATTCACCACTTCAACTGAAGTGGAAGAATTCCTTTCTTTAAGGGTGTTTAGGAAACAATGCCAGTTTGGGTGGCACATATCTAGCTGGTGCAAATGAAGAGGAAAGGAAAGTAGAAGACCTTTCAGAGGTATTTTCTTCAGAAGAAGCAAGTAGTCAGTTTACAAAAAGTCTGTACTTTGTGTGCGACAGCTCCTTACACCCCACTGTGTTGGTTAAGACAAAAATGAGGGTACTGCTCCCAGTTTCCAAGATGGTCAATGGTGAAAGCTTATCAAATGTAATTCTTTTGAAGTTTGGGGTAGGAGAAGAGTTTTCCTGAAGAAAGGGATCATCAGGTTCATACACTTCTATCTTTGAGTGAAGGATAGTGGAGAGAATACAATGACAGTGAGAAATATATTTTTCCATTAGAATAGGAGAGTCTGTCTGGAATTGAAGGTGAGATCTATCAAATTTTTAACAATTTGGATATTTTGGATCAATTACCAGGTGAGGAACAGGCCCAGATTTCCTCAAAAAAATACTTCTGTTGTTGACAACAGGTACAATATCAGGTTCAGGGAGGGTTAAAAAATTATAGTTTTGTCTGTAATAGCCTTAGAACTAAAAGGGAAATTGTGTTAGCAATAACAAGTAAGTAAATAAAATTTTTCAGTAAAATGAGAAGTAACTAAAAGGTGTAATATACTGTATTCTACTTTGGAATAATTTGAAGAAGAGAGTATTAGAATATTAGGAATAAACTCAATAAGAATTAAAAGACTAAGATAATATTCATATACTGCACTTTTGATCAAGATAAGCTTAGTGGTTTTTTGGAATGTGTTTTTTTTTGAATGAATATTTTGATTCCATATTCCTTTTGGATTGATTGTATCAAATTTGGATCTATTTATTTACAACAGCATTGAAAATTAATTTTCATTTTCTGCTTATAGGAGCTCATTAGTGCCAAAATTTGCAAGCAATTGCATGTATTAATTTTCTATTTATGTAGGTATTTTGTGTGCATATCTTAATCAATTTTGACATACTCTTTGGGGTAAGCTTCAGCAAATTTATCTTGGTTTGTCTCAGCATCCTTCCTAACTCCTAGAAGAACCTGTACAGCCCAGAATGACCTTATTTCTGTTTGCCTTCTGATTGATTGTTTTCAAAACTACACTAAATTATTCTGTTTTTGTAGGTACTGAGGCTTTACAAGTCCTCATTGTATTACTTCGATAACAAAATTTCATTGTATATTGAGATCATGCATTCTCCTTTTGTAGAGGTTGAAGCTTCTGTTAGAGGTTTTAAGAAAGCTTTTTTGATTGTCCCAAATATATACAAAGGTTTTTATTTTTATAACTTAAGATTCTTCACTATATGTTTTGAGCAAAATTAGTTTCAAATTGAGGACCATAACCCTTTGTAAAATTGGCCTCTTCTGTAGAAAAGGATACTCATGATTATTTTGTTGTTTTCCAGATATTGATATATCTCTTGAGGAAAGATAGGTATCCTGTCATTGATCATCTGGGGTTCTGACAATCTTTGCAGTCGGCATTTGTGTAGGCTATGAAACCTTCAGGTCCATATTTATGGTAAGATAGAGAAACATCTTGTTTTCCCTTAAAGTAATTGAGTAATTTCAAGAATGCTCTTCAGTGGTGAACTCCAAGACCTTCCTGATATCTGGAAGGTGAACTTACTGCAACTGAGGAATATGGTTGAGCTTCTGTGCTGAGGTAGTTTAGTATTTTTACTTTGCTCTCATATTTCATTTTTAGTACTTTAAAGGAATTATTTTATTAATTAGTGGCTGCAATGAGGTCCTCTTGTGTAGTAAGTGGTCTTGCAGCTTGATTAATCTTCCTTATTCCATATAAATTAAGCAAATATTAAGGCAAATGGTTGTAGGATAGAGTAATTCTTTGGTTAAAGTGATTTATTTGTATTCCTGAAGTTAGTTCAGCCATAACTTTTTCATCAAGTCTGTGAGCCTTGAGGTATATTTTAAATACCCAAATATCCACAATTAATATTAAAATAAATTTTGAACTATGCATAACCAATAAGTTATGGATATATTCAAACTTCATCATTTTTTGTGAGTAAGTAAATCCAGGTATTTAAGGCCAGATTTGGATTCTACACAAACTTTCACCTAGTGTAGCTCCATAGAGTGAATAAGCTGAAATAAACTTTATGAAGTGGTAATTTGTAAAATACTTCAAGACCAGATCATCAATACCACATAAAATAATTGTGAAATTTTTTGTTTTTCTAAATTCTATCCAAAATAATGGGAATGTGAAAAATTCTATGTTACATATACACTAAGAATAATGTTATGCATGTTTGTTGTGCTTAATATTACTGCAGTATTACATACAGGTTTGATACACCCATAGTGGATATTAGTCCTTAAGCCTTAATTACTGTTTTTGATATGAAAATAGCTAAGGGGGACAAAAGACATCAAAGCAAGCCAAGGTAACTAGCTTGTGAGGTGTTTGCAGCTCCAAATCTTGGATTCATGGCTGATCATCAACTACTTAGTCTATCAAGACCTTTTGGGAACTTGGGTACCAAGTTAAAGTCCCTTTAAATCGTGAGAAAATGGAAAATATGCTGCTATTTTGACATGACAAGGGGGTAATGAGCAACTATCACTGCTGTAACCATGTCCAATATTGAAGATTTTCCATGAATAAGCCCAAAAATCTTAAATAAAACCCTTTTTGGTACTAGTATCTATGAATTTACCTGATGGCAACCAGCTATGACTATGCTACTTGATTTTCTATGTAGAAATAAGGTAACATATTTTAAAATTCATCAAAAATGAAATTTTTCAAGGATCTTTCTGAAGGCTTCATTACCAATGGATAAAAGAATAATCCATTTCAAAGCCAAAAATAATTATGACCTCATTAAAATCAAAAGTCTTACTTACAGTCCATTTTTTATGATTCCACATGAAACACTGAATATTCAAATATTCACAGAAAATACAATTTGTGATGAAATTTCAAATAACATTTATAGCTTCAATAAATCAATTGGTGTTTTGAAATGAAGAAGATTCACAGTTTCTACTCATTTATTTATTAAAAATAAATCAATAATTGGGTTGGTAATCATGTAAAATGATTTAATTAAGTAATTATGATAATCTTACATCACCAAAAGTGATGTAATGAAAAATCCAAATAGGATAAATTTTTTATTACTTATTAGATTTTTTTGCTTCATTTCATCCCTATGTGAGTTGTTGTTGACTCAAAAGAGGCCTCCTCTTTCTGTTTTTCTAAATCATCCTATTATTCAATCATAACATTAGTACCAAGTATAAGTTAAAAACCTGTTCTTAAGTGTTTTAAATGTTTCAAATCCAGAAGAAATATGTTAAGTCATAGAAATAACTGCTTCCCAGTAGTGGTAAACTGTTATATTGCTGTGTTCCTTCACCAGGGAAAATGTTGCATCAATTGCCAGTGATTGACTTCACATCCGCCCACTGTCAGTATAAAATCTTGCTCAGTCACCTTAGTGTCACACTATAGTCACTGGATTTGGTGGTTCATGTCACGTCTGGGTCAAGAAAACTTCAATTGTCACATGTGTCACATCAGTATGTCACTCAAAGCCAAAACCCATATCAATACCATTGGAAAGGTCTGGGTAATTACACCTCATTGTGCAAGGCAGCAGTTTGGCATGCTCATATTTGTGCATGAGATGACTTCTGCCCTACCGCCTGATCATCTGACCCCTTTACTATGCCTACTCTCATGCATGCAATGGCTTCTGCACCCCTGCCTAATCCTCTCTGACCCTTAACATGCTTATGCTCCCGCACTGCCCTCAAGATATGGCTCCATGGCTGCCCCCCATACCCGCCCTCACCCCTTCTTACGCTTCCTCCCACCCCCTAAGCCTCTCTGATGCCTACCATCCTTACACTCACATAGTGCCTCAATATATGCCTCCGACACCACCCTCACCCCTCCTTACACTTCCTCCCACCTGCCTAATCCTCTCTGCCGCTTACTGTCCTTAAACTCCTGCAGTGTCCTCCAGATGTGACTCCAACACTGCCCCCCATCTCTTCCACACACCCACCTTATCTTCTATGCCCCTTACCATCCTTATTCTCCTGAAGAGCCCTCAAAATATGCCTCAAACACCACCACCTCATCTCTGCGCTCACCCCTCCTTGCACCCCCACACCCCCGCCTCATCTTCCCCACTGCTTACTATCCTTACGCTTCCATATTAGATACATAGGTTACAGTGGCTTGTTGGCATACATGATTAACCCAATCACAGAAATATTCTGAGTGGCTTTTTCTGCCAACATCTTCTGGGGGGAAATCGGTGTGGATATTCAAAATTTTGTGGTTAGGGTTTAAATCATGAGACTCACAAATTGAAACCTAATAAGTTTACTATTTAAAATCTAAATTGTGTCTTCTTTTTTTGCAACAAAACCATTTTATTTCATATAATTCAAATGCAACACTTTTCTTAGTCCTTACCTCATGAGCATTGAATAGTTCAAAGGTTCACTTTAGTAGGTTTCTCACTAGTAAACTTTATTCAATTACTCACAGGAAAGTGATTTCATCTGAACGAGATTAAATAATTTGAAACACATCACTTTCTTGAATTTCCCAACAAATAATATTTTTCAAATGCAATAAAAGTTTGATAGATATTGATGGGAGGTTCCAAGGCCATTGATGGGAAGTTTTCTTTTGGTCAGCTTGTGATTCTGAAATGTCTTTTTTGTAGAAAGTTCACTAACTTTTGAACTTATTAAAATTGATATTTAGCTTCTTTCAAACTTTCCAAAATTCTCCAATATTGATATTATCTAAACAAGAATCAATAATTAATATCTTAAGATTATTTTACTTCCACAACTTTCAGAACTGCTGCCTTTTTTTGTCAATTTTGATCTTTTTATTCAAAGAATTTCAATCACGTTGTCCATCAACTTGTCACCATCTCTTTACTCAATAAACTACTTCTGCTATGCCCCAACCACTTCCCCAAAACCCAGGATATTCAACTGAATTCAATGAACTATGAACTTCAGCCCCAGAGAGTGGAAGTAAAATATCTGATATGGTAAGTAGTCATTAATTAGGCATTGAAGTAGAGAGCCTGGCACATGAAAGTAATCCAGATACACCAGTTCTTCCAGAATGTGAGCATATATTCCTCTTGAATATTTGTAATCTCTCCAAACCTGATAGTTTTTTCATAGCCTTTATTTCAGCTCAGCCTTGAAGCTCTCAGAAACCTAATTTTAAGAGCTATGAGAAGGAAAAGACTGTTGAACCTTGTGCACAAACAGAAGATGCTGGGCAAGATGACACAATTTTCAGTGGCAAGGTTGAAATTATATCCAACAAGAAATTTGTCTCAAACATTGCTCAAACACTCCCAAGGCTGGAAAAAGTTCAAAAACATAGTAAAATTCCTGATTATGTATTTCAAAAGATTGCTGAAGCGATGTGCCTCCTAAAAATGGATTTTAACTGTAACACCATTACTAATTCAATACAAAAACATTGAAAATGGCTGCATACGATATATGGGCAAGTGTGCAGGTGGGAGAATGTCTACATGAAGAATCTCAAGTGGGAGTTGGAGTTCCAGGAAAAGGCTTAGGATAAAGACCAAATATAAATGCCACCAAAAAACCAACAAAAATGCTGTACCTTTGAAGGCACAAAAGATTCCCAGGATCAAGGTGATGACATGATGAATGTTGAAGTGGACAACATTGATAATGAACCTTCACATACTGAAAGCCCCCCAATACTCAAGGAAACAATCCATGATGAAACCCTTCCCGCCTCTCCTCAAAATATTCAAGAATTATAAGAAAGGGAGACAATTAAACATGACATAATGGGTCAAGATATGACTGATATAATGCCT
Organism: Austropuccinia psidii; assembly: GCA_023105745.1. Classification (NCBI taxonomy): domain Eukaryota; kingdom Fungi; phylum Basidiomycota; class Pucciniomycetes; order Pucciniales; family Sphaerophragmiaceae; genus Austropuccinia; species Austropuccinia psidii. The sequence goes on along the minus strand of JALGQZ010000007.1, from coordinate 23,911,516 downwards.
GAACCTGAGCCCCAAGTGCCATCATCCGCTAATTTTCAAGGAATATTTTTATCCCGCATTGAAGAGTTTGAAGACATTTTGAATTATCATTCCAATATTACTCAAGAATAATGGAAAAGGGGGCTTGGTAGTATCAATAGTATTTACAAAAATAAATGGGAAAATTTACCAAAAAAGGATGCTGATGCATTCCTTCCTGTTGGTGTTGAGGTGCTTGGTAACCAAGAGCTTAAAATGTTGGAATGGCTTGAGGATCTTGAGATTGCAGATGATTTTTATCTTTGTGAATGATAAATTATGATTTGTCTGATGACTCACATGATATATCTTGCAATATATAGGGTTAGATTTTTTCAAGGCAACAGAAACAGAAGAATGTTTTAATAATAACATTCAGAATCTCAAGTTGATGGAGGAATCAGCAAAAACTCCAGATAATGTCCTAAAATCTGAACAGTCATTATGCAAAATGGTTCAGAGCCTTCTTTACCCCTCCAATCCAATTAAACATTTTTGGGAAAACTTTATGTTTGGATCCATTAGTTTAGTCTCATACAATGTGATTGCACCCAAACCATATTTGGCACCAACAACAAGTTGAACAAATCCTCTTGGGCTCAAATCGGGAGCGGTTCAATACCTTGCCTCCTGCTTTAGTAAATCAAAGCAATGTGCAACACAGCTTAGCATTTAAGGTGGCAGGGCTTACATTGAGGTATGCACAAAGCTGCAAAAGAACTTGGAGGATCTAATGGATACAGATATCCGCTTGATGATTGCATACAACGTGGTACATGCACATACAAAGGTCAAAGTTTTCAGCATGAAAGGAAAACTCATGAGTTCCAAAAAAATGGGGCTATAAAAGATCTTTTGGTGTGTCACAAGAATCTTGGAATAAATCGAATTTGCTATGGTATATTAGCTGCATTCTGTGCAGTGGGGGTTTGTGGTTTGATGGTATGCTCAGATGACTGGAGAACAGGCTCAGTGAAAGGGGCTTTATCACTCATTGACATATCTAAAAGACTTTAAGAGGGTAAAAATCTAGTAGAGCCAGTGTGGCTATTTACTAATAAATATATATGTAATTTACTGGATATGAGTTTCTTCTCATCAGAGTGTTTTACCCCCACTGTACCTCTTAGATTTGAGTTTGTATGATGCTTGGTATTAGACTTTGGTGATTCCTGTGTGGAGAAGCGCAGACTTGGTTCAAATGAAGAGGTCAGCTAGACTTACAACCAGAATTGACCCATTTTAGATTAGCTTTGTATCAAATAGATTGTAATTAAATTTTATTAAGTGATTTATTAATATAATATTTTGACTACCTATCCTACTTCCCAAATTCCTCGGTTAGAATTCCAATAATAACTACTTTTGTATGGAGGCATGCCTCCATACACCATCAAAAATAGTTCTGACAGGGCACAAACTAAGTCAGGTAGTTGTTCCCTGATGAACCAAATGCAGTTTTGGTTGTTCCCACAATTAGAACATGCAGGGGCATTGCGGGAAGTGCCTATTTTCACAGCCTGCAAGGTCCTAATAGGCCAAATTGCAATGCTTCCTTTGAAAGGACTAGGATGAATAGGCCTGCACAGAGGAGGGCATGATCCACTTGCACTTTCTTGCAATATTCCAGAGGGTTAGAGTTGAATATTGTTGAATGGGAAGATGAATATATCAAATTGAATATTGCAGTTTCCACCACATTTTTTTTGGTTCAGGTACTTGAGATTTCCAATTTGTGAAAGTCATGTGTAATCTTTCATTTTTAGAAGCCAATAAAAATTATTCATAGACCAAAATCAAATTTACATGAAATTAATAATCCACACCACAGTCACTAATCATTTGGTTTCATTTCAATTCCCTTTGAAAGGATGCCATTCACAAAAAAAGGAAAGGAGCATAGAAGGGAACTTGTGGTAAAACATCAGGGTGAGGAAGGAAAGTGTGAGTTTCTCAGTTTATTCTTGGCATATATATAGATATATATATATATGGGTCAGCATTCATGTAGCACCCTCTTTGGTCCCCAGGGAGGAACATTGGCTTTAGTTGGTTTATATTGAGCCAATGCCATGTGCGTTCCAACAGGGAATTCATGGATGGGTGCCAAATAAAGCTCTTTGGGCATTGGCAACCATTCTGGATTAAAAAGGCCTTAGCTTCAAATGGGAGTCAGCAGTATCTGATATCTTGTCTGCTTCAACACAAAGTGATCCCTCAAGCACTCTGGAATAGTGGCACATCCCAAAAGACAAATGAGGCCAAAACCACCCAAAGGAATAGGTTTCTTTCCCCAACTCAACCAAAAGCACAAATATCAATGCCAGTATCAGCAAATATGACTGCCAGCAAAAGTCAGAGCATTGTGGATATCACTCAAATCAAACACATTCACTTTGGCCATGTGGCTATGTTCTCTTCAACAGGATTACTCATTGCCCTTGTTGAATTCAGACCATTCACAACAATGACTGAGGTTGAGGTCAATAAATGGGATAAACTATCACAATTCTTATTTTGCAAAAGAAAATCCACAGACCCAATTGGTAAAAATGGGGCATTAATGGAGGGATCTATGTTGGAAATTGGGTGGCACAAATGCTGCACAAAGAACTAACAATTTGGTCTTTATAGAAGTCTTGGGAAAATTGAAAAGGCAAAAGAAGAATGGTGGAACCAAGGTGCAAATCTTAGCTTGGTGGGTTGAGTTCTAGGTCAATCCTTATGATATGTTGGGGGTAAATTATTTCAAGAAATGCAAACTTTCTACAAGTCATTGGGCATCCTGTCCTTTGATCAAGTCAACTACAAAGCCAATATTTTTGCAAATCAGGGGGAGTTTGATTTTGCTTCTGCACTCACTTTCACCATGAATGAATTCAAAAACTCACCTCATGTTGATAAGGATGCATCATTGCATGCTTCAGGATGGTGGTTTCAAGCTGATAAGCAGACCGTCCAAATTTAAAGACATGCAGCAAAGCAGTGTACAGGGGGAAAATTGATTTTCCCAAATGATTATTTTTGGATCGATCTATCCAAATCTTATGGACTCATTCAGGTAGTGTCCACCAGTAGTACATTTGTTCATTATACTAATCCAGCACAAGACAATGAAAGCACAACACTAGTGGGTATGTCTACTCAATGCTCAATGAGGTTAGCAAAAACAATGTGGTGGAAAAGCCACAGCTATTATGAGATTGGTGAGAAAGTGGGCTATCACACTAGGGATGGTAATATGATCTCATCTCAATTAGAAGAATGATGGAATTTGTATGCCTCTGGGAGTTAGATGGTAATTGGAGAATAAGGGTGTGGTGATGTGCAGTACAGTATACACCTGGTTTTGATGGGTTGGAATTGGGTTTATATGGTGGCTCACATGAAAAAGGTGTGAAGTGGCTCATGTACAGTGGCATGCCACTGTACATGGTCATATAATGAGGTTATTATTGCTATTCTAAATTTCTGTCAATCCTTACACTTTTCAAGGATCCCAAAAATTCACATGCAAATCCTTACACCTGTCCAGGATCTCAATTGTTCACACGCAAATCCTTAGGCCTGTCCACAATCACAAAAATTCATGTGCAAATCCTTATGCTTGTCCAGGATTCCAATGGTTCACATACAATTCCTTACGCCTGTCCAGGATCACAATTATTCACACACAAATCCTTACGCTTGTCCAGGATCCCAACGGTTCACACAGAATTCCTTATGCCTGTCCAGGATCAAAACACTTCACACACAAATCCTTCTGCTTGTCCAGGCTCCCAATGGTTCACACATGATTCCTTATGCCTGTCCAGAATCACAATGCTTCACAGGCAAATCCTTATGCCTTTCCAGGTTCACAAAGCTTAACACACAAATCCTTATGCTTGAATAGCATCCCAGCAGGTAAAACCCGATTCCTTACCCTTTTCCAGGATCCGGACGGTTCACACGCAATTCCTTAGGCTTTTATAAGATCATGACAGTTCACATGCAAATACTTACGCCTGTCAAGGATCACAATTCTTCACACACAAATACTTATGCTTGTCCAGCATCCCAACAGTTCAAATGCTATTCCTCATGCTTGTCCAGCATCCCAACAGTTCAAATGCTATTCCTCATGCTTGTCCAGGATCCGGACGGTTCACATGCAATGCCTTATGCTTTTATAGGATTGTGATGGTTCACACACAAATCCTTACACTTGAACAGGATCCCAACTGTTTACAAAAGTCCTTATGAAAGCCAAGTATTCATGCGCTTCACATGCAAGTCCTTCCGCATCTCCAGGCTCCCCACAGTTCACACAATTATTTATGCATGTGAGATTAATTGCGTGTGACCTTAGGACAAGGAATGCCTCACACAGCTCAGGTGGATCGCTCACATGTGGGGAACTGCAGGTTTTGTACAGCTAAGATCTCAAAAAGGTTTAGAAGAAAGGATTCAGAAAATGTAGGAGGGGTTGATGGTGACTATTTGTGCATTTTCTGAAAAAGTTTTTCACACAAAGATATACTGACTGACTAATTTGGTGAGGCTCTCACAAAAATTATTTGCACAAAATGGGTGATTTTAACCATTGTCAAAATAAGAAAATCTGATGGGAAAAAAGAACATAACAGCCATGGAAGAAATTGTGTATTGATTACAACTAAGCAATTTGAAATAGTGTCTTACAAAAGGAAATAAGAGAAAATAATGCAATTTTCTTTTTTTCAAGGAATTTTGAGACTATCCCAGTGATTTTATCCTTTGCATAAGCCTCCAAATCCTTCCCAAGGAGGGGGTTTAGTTCCTCCCAGAATTCCCAGTGCATCTCATTTCCATGAGCTGCATCCACAATGGGAAACATGTGGAGAAATCAGCGATGCTCCAACAATATTTGGTTGATTGATTCATGGAAAATTTCTCGAGGAGCCATTAGGACCGGTCACAAGTTGGTGAGCTCCTGCCAACTCTTATTGTGGGAATGAGAGGAGCATGGCCCTGGGGGGAGGAGGCCTTTGGGTTCTTGGGGGAAATGGGAGGGATGTGAGCCTTATAGGTATTTTCATATACCCAAAAGACCACAAATAATAAAATAATATATAAATATAAATAAAATAAATTTATTTATATTATCAAAAGAAAATAAAATATAAATATAAACTTTCATATAAAAATAAAAATTTAATTATAATTTAAAAATAAAATTACATTGAATTGTAAATTTGTGAAAACACATTTTTACTTGAAAAAATTAAGTAAAAATGAATTTTCAACAAAAATACCGAAATTAAAGTATTTTTGGAAAATGTTAAATAAAAATTATCATAACTTTTTATCCTACAAATAAACTCATGAAAATTAGTTTACCATTGGACTACTCATACAAAATAAGGTGCGGTAACTGCTGGTTAAAATTTCTGTAACTCAACTCTAAATAAGCTTAAATTAAGTTTTTAGTATTTTCTGTACACAAGTTGAGAATCCTCCAAACCTTAATTTAACTCACATCAAATGTGGTGTTAACCATCAATTTTTGTGTTCAAATTGAGGTGTTGTGTATAGTTTAGAAGCTATGAGGAATTGAACTATTTTCAATTGAAATGTCAAAATGTGTGCATGTATTACATAAGTGAGATTTAATTTAAATATGAGGTGTCAATTATTACAGCAAGTGTATTGTGAAACTCAATTGAATTACATATGTAAATTACAAGTATAATACATGATGAGGAATTAAAGGAAAAATAAATTGGAAAGATTAATTTGGGGGGAAAGGAACTCTAGCTCTAAGGGGGAGCCAGACCCCCAAACTCCTTGCTGACAGGCATGAGATGTCAAAATCCATGCAAACGTTTGTCACTTTTGGCCTGGATATGAGTCACAGGGTCTGTGACTCAATTGATGATGAGGTTTTGATACCAACCAGGGAAGTTTTAACTGTGTCCAAGAGGGTAAAACTACCCCTAGGTTAAAACAGGCTTGACTGATTTCTACGCCTCTTACACACATTCTGACGCGTTTTGAGGGCTTTAGACCAGGTATTACTAAAGCAATGGCTGATTTAGGGGTCTAAAATGGACCAACCAGGGTAGTTTTAGCTTCTGCCAAGAGGGTAAAACTACCCTTAAGTTATAAAAATGTTAGTGAAAACAGTTTAAACTGGTTCATGCGCCTCTTACACACATTCTGATGTGTTTTGAAGGCTTTAGACCAGGAATTGCTATAGTAATGGCTGATCTAAGGGTCTAAAATGGCTTAAACCAGCCCTTATTTGGTCCAAAACAGGGTTCAATGATGCCATAATTGACTTTTCTGTTGTCAGACTGTTTCTCACGACTGACGAGAGCAAATTCTACTTTTGGAGTAAGAAAACTGATGGCTATAAAATAATATCTTCTTTGCCCCACTTTTCTCTTTGTGTTAGAATCTTTTTCCTTTTATAATTAGTTTAAACACTGTTAAAACCAACAATAGAAGATATAAGACCCAATTGCTACAAAAAATTTGAACCAACAAAATATTTCAAATTATATCAATCTCTTTATGGACTCAAACAAAGCCCCCGGTGCTGGCACAGAGAATTGAAAAAGGTACTCCTAAAGATGGGACTATGTGCCTGCCAGATTGACCCATGCCTGTTTTATTCACCCAACTCCAATAAACAAATGCTCCTTTATGTACATGTAGACAATCTCATCTTTGGAGGTTTATGTAACGATGAATTTGAAACTAAAATTAAAACCCATTTTGAAATGAATGAATTAGGTAAAGTAAATTATGCTCTGGGAATATGAATTTCTCAAAAAGACTATTACATCAGCTTGATTCAAGACAAATTCATTAACAACATCCTACAAGAATTCCAACTAACCAACCCCCAACACACCAACTTCCCTCTTCCAAGAAACATAAAATCCTTCAGGATCATCCCAACTAAAGAGGTCAAACCACCATTAACTTATTGAAGAGCAATAGGCCTACTACAGTATCTTGTACAATGTACAAGACCGGACATAGCATTTGCCACCTCTTTCCTAGCCCAATACCTTGAAAATCCAAAAGACCTACATTACAATGCAGTCAAACATGTACTAACATATCTCAACAGCACCAAACATTACAAACTCCCACTGGCCCAAAACATACTCCAACAACCAGACAACTCAATAATGGCCTTCACTCACAATGACTGGGGTGGAATTGAAGGATACAAGTCGTTTTCAGCATCAATTATCTATTACCATGGCGTAATCGGATGGAGAAGCCACAAACAAAAAGTGGTTGCTCTATCATCAGCCAAAGCCAAATACAACGCAATGACCAAAGGAACTCAAGACTTACAATGGATATCAAATATAATATTTGAAATAACCAAGGAGAGAAAACAACAAATACTATTTACCAACAACCAAAGCGCCATATCAATAGCCTCAAACCAAGTTTATCACCATGGAACGAGACATAGAAAATTTTATATTACACTTCATAAGGAACTTAATTGAAGAAGAAAACCTGAAAATAGAATATCTCGACACCAACAAAATGATAGCCGACTCACTGACTAAAAATATCAACTACCCTAGAAGCATCACCCACCTCAAATTAATATTTGGAAATCAAGACTTATCAAGGAAGGGGGTGTAAAAGAATAAACATAGGAACGGAACACACTTACCAAATGACATAATAACTCAAGACCTGCCAATCATTGCAGATCCCTCTTGACCATGTACCTAGACTATTTAAACCCAACTATCTGTACCTTAGCTATTCCTTACTGTTGGTTTCCTTGCCACCTCCTTTTGTGTATCTTTTGTTCCCTCTAGGTTTGTTGTGCCTGCTCTCTCCACACCCTACTACATGGCTAAGACGTACTTGTCTTTCCCTACCAAGAAACATTTCCTTTATGCACCATGACCAACAAAATTATGATTCCCTGGTTGAGTACTTACAGAATTTTCATTCTACAAGGGAAATAGCTGCATGGATCAGCTTAGACACTACTCTTCAATCCTCAAGTCATCCCAGTTCAAGAATTGTCTCACCTTGGTATTTTCCAGTTTCAAACATTAATATTGGCAAAAATATATATTCATCAGAAACAGTGTTATAGGTTTTCTGAGGGGAAACTCATGACAATTTGGTATTATTAATAGAATTTTTGAAGTCTCTGATCCATCTTTCATGCTGAACAATAGCTTTCTGATGTTAAAAACTTTGAATATTGATGGGACTTTCCTACTAGATTGGCTGCATCTCAATATTTACAAAGCTGTTGGTTTTGATGATGGACACTTGGTAATATCTGAAGAAGAAATAGAAGGTCACTGTGTATTGTATGATACCCAATTGATGTCATGTAGACTGCTTGTAATGATAAAACCATTATTTCATTATATTTAGTCTCCATTTTTTGCTGTAAATATAGTGAAACAAAAATTCAAATGTCTCATATTCATTTGGAATTTTGGTAGAGAAATAACTGCCTCAAGATTTGGTGACAGTGACATGCCTTTGTGATGAGCAAAGCCCATTACTTTACATGGCCACAAATAAATTACCATTTTGACATTGGGTATGGTGTGAATACGCCAATTGCAATTATCAAATGAGCCACATCCTCACATATCACAGGACCTAAAGTTACACCACTCCACTATCATCACATTGGAAGGGTAATAGTCCCATGATCCAAGTGGGCCTCAGCATTACATTGCGTCCATGAGAGTCTAAGCCACATGGAGCTGTTCACATGCCCCTCATGGGTGCTGTGTGCATGTGCAAACAGGTGGCTCTTGTGTTATGTTGACCAACCTTCAGATGGTTGTGGGAGGATCAGGTGCTGAGGAATCTCAGTTGAAGGCACAGGGGAACCACTATTGGTGTAAGACCAGGGTGTGACATGTGCTCAACATGAGCTTGACGTGAAGTCAATATCCAACAGTTGATGCAACATTTGCCCTGGTTCTTCTATAACTGAATTTTCATCCTTTAAATCCATAAATACTCCATCAAATCACTCTACCAGTTATTTGCAAGGGGTTATTGGGGTATTAGTGAGTGCTTTCACTTAATTCTTTAAATTTTTCTTTAGTAATAGTTTTCTTCAAGCATTATCTTCATAATTATAAGTTCAAATAGTAATAGTTCTATATTATTATAATCAGAAGTTTGTTATTAATACTTCTAGTAATTCTTTCTAGTAGAAAGTTACTTCTTACTGCTATAATCACTTTTAGTATATAATTATAAAATAAATAATTAAGTAATTGATTATATGTTTGTGGTTACAATAAATTCATTTATTCTATTTTACAAGAAAAGTCAAAGTACTCTTGATTAATAATAGTATTATCAAGAGTTTTGTAGACAAATCTTAAAAATCCTGAGCTTTTTCATTAGTTCTTTCTTGACTTGGCTCACATATTGTTCAATAATGCCAATTTTTCCATTCTGTATATACAGACAGATAGGATGTTTGCCTTCTTTGAAGAATACACAAGGATAAAGGCTTCATGACATGAAAGCTGTATTGTCCACCCTGTCTTTCAATATTTTATAATATGCCAAATGTTTCTCTGTTAGTCTTTAAATGGCATTCTTCAGGAAAATCAACTTCCTTCTCTGTGAAATGCTTAATACTTTTGGTATATCTAACTATAATTTTGTGTTTATAAATGCACTCTTCATGTCTATTTCTTGGAATCTTTTTAATTCCATCCAAAAGCTATCAATGTTCATGTTGAATTGAAATTACTGGTTTATTTCTATCTTTTATTGTATTCAGTTGAAGTGGTTGGTGAGCAGTTCTTAGAACATAGATTTGCTGTATATTTGATTAATTCATTGAAGTGATTTCTTTCTGTTCTAAAGAACCAGATTGGACACACTAGTTTTTATTCTCATTTAGTATAAATTATGTCTCATATTTGTATTTTGATCATATTAAAAGCTTCTTTTTCATGCAATTTATCCAATTTTCTCTTTATTAAAATGAAATTTCCTTCTTTTAGTCTTTGGGAGTGTCTTTCTGTATGATAAGTAATTCCTTGATTATTCTTAGGTATGGTATTATTTTGATGTTTTTGAGATTGGAGCTTCTGAAGGTAGGGTTTCTCGGACCAAAAATCCTTCCACAGGAGTTTTCAGTGTTGTAAATTCTATTTTTCTTTGATTGGTGATTTTATTTTCATTCTTCTGTTTCACTTAAAAAGCTTCATTTCTCTTCATTTATTGAAATTTATGTTTCTGGAATTGTATCTCCATTGACTGAATTCATTTTATCTACTAGGTAAGTGTTGAAATTTAGGTATTTGTTTATCTCATCTTTTGCAGCTATTGTGGCCGTTTCAAGACCCCCACTTATGTATATTAAATTTTTTGATTTCTTAATTTTTGGCAAGACATTCTCATCAAATATTGTTTGTCTTGTTGTAATTAACTTGTGCTGTTTCATTTTTAGAATGGTGTAGGAATTAATTTCATTTTTTAACCCAAAATAATTCCCTCTTCACCTGTAGGGTGTAGCTTCCATTCATGGTTTCTTCTTAGTTTGTGTTTCATTTCCCTTAAACCAAAGGTTTGGAGTGTATGAATTATTGGGGTTATTTTGTTCCATTTAAAATGTGGTGACTGATCATATTGAGAGTTTCTTGGTATGAGATTTGAAATAAAGGGAGAAATCTTGACTGTTTTTTTCAAATAGCTGTCAGGTAGATTGGTTGAGTTGAAAATTCACCTGGCATTCTTAAAAATTGCAAAATTTGATCTTTTGGCATAGCCATTGTGTTGGGGCTTTATATTGGGTACAAAGATTTATTGTATCCTGATTCTTTGATGAAGTTCTTGAATTCCTTGCTTTTGAGTTAATAACTTTTATCTGATTTTATTATTTTTATGTCTTATCTTGTTTCTTTCTGCTTTGTTTTTTATGATTAGAGAAAAGAAAATTTTTCAGAGTTCATTTTCAAAAACTTCATTATTACAAAAACTGAGGCTTGATGGTAAACTGTAAGAAAGATTCCAAAACCTGGAATAGATGACAGTGTTATGGGACCAACTACATCTAAATGTAGACAGTCCAGAAAATGTTCGACCAATCTGATGTTTCCCTGGAAGGGCTTTTTATGACTTCAATTATTTCATAAGTAAGACGATGAAATATATCTTTTGGAAGTAGTGGTAGCTTGAGATCATTGGAATCATGGTGAACGAGTATGTTAATCCGGAGAGTATATGTGGTTTGTGTTGGGACTCCTTTAGGTGATTGGTAATTTATACGCATAAGTAGACTTATTGCTTTATCATTTAGTATTTGATTGGCCTTGAATAATAGTGCAAGTTTTCTGCCCTCTCCATCAACCATGACCTACTTTTAAAAATTCTCAAGATAGCTTAGAAAATTAAATTTTAGTAGAGGTACAAATAAGGAATCTTTCGGCTTTAGTGTCTCATTGTTGCACATAATTTTTACTGCCCCAATACCTTAAAAGGTGATTTTTATTTACAAGTCTCACATCGCTAAATGTTGCTTGATTGGTTAAGGTGTTTTTTGGAAGGGATGTAAGTAGTTAAAAAATATGAAGGGTTTCTCTTCAATAAGCTATTATTTTATCTTCCCTTTCAGCCAATTAGAACTTGAGATGAGAAAGACTTGGGCCTTGGATAGATGAGAAGTAGTAATAAATATTTCTCTTTTTTTCCATGTATATTTGGTCTATTTTGAGGTTTGTCAACCCATGATTTTCCCTTTTTATGACTAGCGCATTATGAGTTATTTTGTGCATTCTCACAATGATATATGATTCTGTGTAGCTTGTCATAACTAGTCACTAAGGAATATGGTTTCTTTTAAAGATTGATACAAAATTATCTATGAATTTGGGAAATATCTTGCAAAAGAGTGAGTATGAAGTCTGGGTCTTGAATTAACTCTTTATAAAAGGTAGGTCCATTGAGAAACTAGTGGACCTTGGAGTCTACTGCTCTTTTCCAAAAAAGGGCCATTACATAATTTCATTGAGAGTGTTTATATAATTAGCTTGAAGATTTAAAGTCATCTTTATAAAATTATCAATGCAATCTTTTATTTTTCAATCATACAGAAAAAGAACTGACATTTCATCAACACACATCCTCTATTGATGGCACATTTAAGGACAAACTGTTTGTAAGGTTTTTCTGTTAAAATCTTGATAATAGTACCAATATCAAGAGTACTATTACCTTACTCAGTATAAAATATAATATGATTAAATATTATAACCACAAATTAATAAAAATATTAAAAATAATGATATAAAAAAGAATCAATTATTATCAAATGTTTCAGTAATGTAAATCCTAAGAATTATAATAAACTATTATTATTATTATTATTTTAGTCACTGACAGTTATAATAATAAGTAATATAAAAGCTTTTAATGAGAAAATTATATGTGGAAAATAATAATATTCATAAAAAGAAAATCCAACAATGTGCAGAGATAAATCTTATAAAGAAATTCTATATAAAAAAACTAATACTAGATAAAAAATATATAAATTCAGAGAAACCTTACTTATAATATTTATCTCATACAATAAGTCAAACAAAATTTATGGTATTAAGTAATATTTGTAAGCTAAAAACCTTCCAAAAACCCAATATTTTAAAAAAATATAATATCTTTATATGATAAAATAAGACTTTTAGATTTCTTAGAGGTATTTAAGTATATTTAAAGATATTTAAGACAAACATTTTTAAGATTAAACCTCCCATTGGTGATCAAAATAGTAAAATGTTAATTCTATGATTTCCATTCTTTAATTTAAAATTTTTAAAGAATAAAATACTCAAGAATTACCTTTAATAAGAATATTTTATATTTAATAAAGCTTTAGCTGTTTAAATGTCTAATTTGATTGAATGAATGATGATGAGGATGGACAAAAAAAGTTATGTAAAGGATCCTTTTATTCCTTCAGAGAAGCTCTCATCATTCACAATTGATATAGATGGTGTGCTCACATTGAAACTTAAAAACCATGCAAAAAAATAAGGTCCTTAACCTAAGGTAACTTATTTTTCATTCCAATTTAAAGTTACCAGTATTATTCTTTACTTGAAGTAACTTTAATCTTATTTTGGGTTAGTTATTTTAAGCTTCAATATAAAATAAGTTTATTCATATTGGAGTTCATTACCTGAACAGCTTACAAATAAGGTTCCAAGTGAAAATCTATTAAAATGGATTTTGAATCAATTTCCAAATAAATATCAATTTTCTTTAAGAATAACTACAAGAGTTAATTTCAAGGCTGATTAAAAATTAATCCTGTTTAAAAAGAGAAGATTTGATGTATGAACAGATAATATTGCATTTTAAGCTGTGTGAAATGTCAAGCAAATCCATTAAGAATTGGATTGTTAACTAAATTTTGAATTTATTTCTGTTTTTACATGTAAAATATCAATAAACAGCAATCCTTAACTTCTAATAAGTTTTTAACACTTATGACTTCAAATTTTAACCTTTTTTAAGATTTCAAAGTTAGTAAAACCTTTAGTACAAGCCTTCATATAGGGATTTACCCTTTGGAAGCTTGTAATTCCTGTCAAAATTGGCAATAAACCAGCTTAAAATTTAAATTTAAATCAAAGTCTAATCTTAAAGTTTAAATAAGGTTGAAAACCTTAATTGAGTCCTTGCAAATTCCGAAAGTTGGGTACCCTGGCTCTATCTTGCTTTTGTCCTTTGTCCCACCTTCCTGGGTGAATTTTGCCTTTTATTTATTTATAGCTGTTCTATGGCTTTAAATGAATTCAATTTTGGCCCAGACAAGATTGACATCCTGTATGGTAAATCTTTAGCCAATTAAGTAAATATACACACCTCTATTTTAACTAAATCTTTGGTAAATCTGCATAATCCTTATCCAATTCTAAATTTAAGCTTATTTAAGCTAAAATTTGACAATTTCAAAAACTTTTAAATGGTCCAATTGTATTGTGAGATTCTTAAATCTTCTAATTACATAAGAAATATCCATTTTTGGGTATAACACCCTATGGGTGTACCCTAGGTTATTTTTGGTGTGGAATCCAAAAAAAAAAACATTCATAAATTTTTTTATCAAAAAGAAAGTTATATTCAATTTTTGTTAATTTTTATTTTGAATTAACTTTATAAGTGTGTTTAAGACTAAATAAACTGTATAAAACTTTGTTTGTGGCCTTATTAGTATGTCTGTCACAACCACAAGTTTGATCCTCCTCCTTGATGGTTGCGGAAATCCAAGCTGGAGCCAAGTTGGGGCCAATTGGTCATGTCATATCATTTATGGCCAGTTGGCCCCCTTGGGTGTTCTATGGCACCCACGCCATAACACCTTCCAATGGCCATTTTATGGCCTCAGGCCATATCCTGCTGTCATTGGCCTTTTTGGCCAATTCCCAATTCACCAACCCCCAGGCCTTCATCTTTGATTTTGGGCGTGGGGGGTCATTTTGTCTTCTAGGGGCCTCCAGGCCCCCTAGCCATCATCCTTGGAATCAGGGCCACCCCTTTCATTAATGGGGTTTTGGCCTTTTTGGGCCATTTAGGCCCCCTACGGCTCCTACGGCCCATGGGCTGTCATTCACACTCAACGGTCTGTAGGCCATTTAGGCCCCTTTTGGCCTAATCCAATGAGGCCAAAAGGGGCCAAAGGGGCCAGCCAGGTGGGTCCCAAACCACAATTGGGCCCACCTGAGCCATTTTTGGCCGCCACTTCCTTGGACCCAAAAGTGACCAAAAACCTCATGGACACCATTTTGGCCCTAAATCCCGTAGGACCCATTTTTGGCCATGGACCACCATGGACCAATAGTTCAGCCATGGCCTCTGGTAACCACCAGAGGCCACAAGATCAGCTCAGTCCGTCTTTCCCCTCAACTCTAGGGGATTTCTTCCTTTCCTTCATACCATCCGTACTCAAGGGTGCAGGCATGGTGCATATATGGTATTATATACCATTATGCACCATTTTTGCTCAGCAATCCAATGGTGACGTTTTCAGGACCCAATTCCACCTTTCCAGCTCAAGGTCTCAAATCCCAAAGCCCATTTCGAAGGAGGATCAATCAGCTCATCAGTCTGACAAGTTATGGCGGCAATCAGAAGACTCTTCAAGAATCCCAACTGTGAGCCTTAGAGGTAATTTCATATACCCAAAAAACCACAAATAACAAAATTAACATATAAATATAAATAAAATAAATTTATTTATATTATCAAAATAAAAATCAAAATATAAATATAAAATTATATTCAAAATAAAAAAATTAATTACAATTTAAAAATACAATTACATCAAATTTTGTAAGTATAAAGTTACATTTATACTTGAAAAAATTAAGTAAAAATGAAACTTTAACAAAATTGTGAAAAAATAAACAAATTTGGAAAAAAGTTAAATAAAAATTATTATAACTTTTTATCCATTAAATAAACATATAGAAATTATTTCACCATTGGATTCCTCATAAAAAATTATGTGGGGTCACCTCTGAGTGAAATTCTTGTAACTCAACTGTAAATAAACTTAAATTAAGTTTTTAGTATTTTCAATACAAAAGTTTAAAATCCTCAAAACTTTAATTTAATTCACACCACATGTTGTGTTCACCATCAATTTTTGTGTTAAAATTGAGGTGTTGTGTATAGTTTAGAAGTTATGAGGAATTGAAGTATGTTCAATTGAGTTCAATTGAAATGTCAAAATGTGCCCGTGTATTACATAAGTGAACTTTGATTTACATATGGTATTAATTATTACTGTATTGTACTGTACAATTCAATTGAATTACATATGTAAATTATAAGTATAATACATGATGAGGAATTAAAGGAAAAATAAATTGGAAAGATTAAATTTGGGGGGAAAAGGAACTCCAGCTCTAAGGGGGAGCTAGACCCCCAAAATCCTTGCTGACTGGCATGGGATGTCAAAATTCACGCAAAAGTTTATCACTTTTGGCCTGGAATTGAGTCACAGGGTCTGCGGACTCAATTGATGATGAGGTTTTGATACCAACTGGGGCAGTTTTAGCTGTTGCCAAGAGGGTAAAACTACCCTTAAGATAAAACAATCATAGTAAAAACAGTTTGAACTGGTTTCTACGCCTCTTAAACACATTCTGACGTGTTTTGAAGGCTCTAGGCCAGGTATTGCTATAGTAATGGCTGATTTAAGGGTCTAAAATGGCTAAATATGGCTTAAACCAGCCCTTAGTAGTCTAAACCAGGGTTCAATGATGCCATAATTGGCTTTTTTGTTGTCAGACTGTTTTTCACGACTGACAAGAGCAAACTTTACTTTTGGAGTAAGAGAATTGATGGCTATAAAATAATGTCTTCTTTGCCCCACTTTTCTCTTCATGTTAGAATCTTTTCCTTTTATAATTAGTTTAAACACTGTCAAACCAATCAATAAAAGATTCCAACCACCATTTTTAAATCATTTTAATCCCTTTAACCAAGTGAAAAAAATCATTATAATCATTGTTTGTAACTCTTATAATCATTTTTACCCCTGAACCACCCCAAAAGTGAATTAAAGCATCTTTCATCACTGTAAACTTTGTCACTTTGTTTCCAAATTCACTCTGGTCACTTTTGGGTGTGTTTTCTCTTTAATATTCTTTTTAAAGACTTTGTTCTTTAATTAATTTCTTGAAGTTCTTTGCTCAATTAATTCCAATTGACATTGCTCTTGAAGAAATTTCTTTTGTAGCCTTAAAATATCTCTTGTAGAGTATTTTTGGATAAATTTTTATTGTTGGTAAAACAATAAATCTTTATAATATTATTTTTTTATACTAATAAAGTTATAAACAATAAAATTGGCGTGTTTTCTCTTAAAAATAATATTTCTTACTATTTTTAATTGATTTTTACCTTATACAAATTTTGAGGACAGGAAAAGTACTTGATTTTTAATCACAGTTTCATATCCACACCTTACACCAACCACCTGTATCTGCAGGAGTTGGGTTGGCACAATCCATTCATGATTATTCAAGGGAAATTCTCAAGAGGTATTACATCATTTCAATCAGTTGTCAAGGCATCAAGTATTCAATACTCCTTTGGACAACTCAATTCATCCGTACAGGCCTCATTCAATCAACCCGTATGATCTTGGCCCAATTGGGTCATTTCATATTCCACTGTGTGAATTTCATCACACAGTTCCAATTTCAAGATGGCCAGAACTGTATTTCCCAATTTGGACAATACAGTCATTGATCCACCTTCCAGGATCAATCTTTCAGTTTTCACATATACCGGCTACCTTTCATCACCTGGGGACTTTTTCCCCAGTTAATTAATATATTGGATTTATTTTTATCCTTATTTTCTTTTACCTTATGAAAGTTAATACTGATAATCTTAAGTCAGTCATTAGCACCCTTTCTCTTTCTTTTCCTCGCCTGTCAGTGGATATTGGTGGTCATATCCTTTACTAATTCCATTGTTCTTTCTGGCAGGTTGAAACAGTGAATTGAGGATTCACTTGGTTGGCTTCTTGGCTTTTGGCTTTCTTTTATCTTTGGCCTCTGGCTTCATTCTTATTATTCTTTGTTATCTTTGGCATATTTGTCCTTTCTCTTATTCCTGCTTAAGAAATATATTCCGTAGTATTTCTTATCATCTTTTGGAGCCCTCCAAGTGAGTTCTTGATTCCTGAGTGCCAGGCCCTCTTGCTTCCATAAGAGCCCCTGTGACATTATATTAATTAACTCATAATTTCTTTTCATTCTATTCATTCATTCTTCATCATTTTATTCATTCATTCCTTCATCGAAATTATGACTCTTTAATGCTTATGAATTTAATGATTCTTCATCACCTCTCAATTTTCTCTCATTCATTCTTCATTCTGAAAATTGAAAGCTGACCCAATTGTACTTTTGTTATCTTTTTCAATCTTAATCTCAATCTTAGTCATCAATCTCATTTTTATCCTTCATTCAGGCATATTATCATTTTGATTCTCAGATTATTCATCAAATTGTTCAGACACATTCTTCATATCAGGATTCATTTTGATTTTATTCCTCAAGAATTTTGATTTTCAGGAAGAATTCACTTGATAATTGATTTGATTGACTGATTTTACATAATTGATATTGACTTCAAGATAATTGATTGACCTGAAGAGTATTCATTGATGTTTCTGAATTTCACATCAAGACTTTGACATAAATTGATTTTGACTCAAGAATTCATTTGACTGATTGATTTTTACTGCAAGATTTCATTTATTGATTGATTGATTGATTTTATTGATTTCAAGATTTTTTCATTGATATTGAATTTGATTTCAAGACTCATTTGATTTGATTGATTGATGTATTTGAAGATTTTCAGTGGTTCATTGATTTTTCCCTCAAGATTTCATTTGATTTGATCCTCAAGACTATTTCGGTTTTGCCTCAAGTTTTTATTCAAGTTTTGATTCATTTTATTTAAATTTTATTCTTATTCAATCATGCCACTCCAACACTCACCTCCTGCAAGACAGACCAGATCCCAGGCTTGAACTCAAGCTGTTCTTACTACTACTCCAAGAGTTCCACTTGATGGCACCCCAGAAAGCCCTCAACTGAGGGCCCAATTATATAGAGGACCCCGCATCGAAGGAGCAGCACCATCCATCCAGGAAGGAAGAGTGCCAAGAAGATCAAATTCTTTCTCAGGAGTAGTTGGCAGATTTCCAGGCATTTCAAGGACTAGTCTCAAAGGTCCAGGTGAAGATGGTGAAGACGAGGAGGAGAATTCTGTGGAAGAGGAAGGGTCTGATGGTACTGAAGGTGGTCCTGCTCCGGTGGGGGCATCCCAAGGTACTGGAGGACCAACTCTAGCCCTGTCTAATTAGCCTGTCTCTCATCAATCTGAAACACCTTTATTGGCCATTATGCAGCAGATGACTCAAATTATGGCCAATCTTCAAGCAGCTTCTTCTTCTGATTCATCAAGACCACCAGCCTTCAATACTCCATCTATGAAGGCACCAGAATGCTTTGATGGGACTCAGCCCTTCAAAGTCAGAAGCTTTACCCAGTCTTGTCAATTAATTTTTCATAATGACCCGGCAAACTTCTCTCAAGACAGAAAGAAGGTTCTTTATGCCACTTCATTTCTCATTGGCAGGGCTGCAAAATGGATTGAACCTTATCTTTCCAATCTCACCAATAAAGATCCCAACTACCTTCTCAATTCTTGGAATTTATTTGAATAACAACTCTTCACTTTGTTTGGGGACCCGAATGAAGTCAGAAAATCAGAAGCAGAGTTGGATTCCTTAAGAATGAAAGAAGGAGGGCATGTATAACTATACATGGCTGATTTTAGAAGCTTAGTCTCAAGAATCGGGGATTGGGGTGAAAGAGCTCTCATTCATCATTTCAGGAAGGGATTGCCATCCAGGATTCTGGATCAGTTGGCCTCCCATCCTTCAAATATTGATTCTCTTCAAGACTTAATGGACGTTACCCTGGAACTTGATACCAGGTACCATGAGAGGCAAAAGGAGAAGAATCATCATCAAGAGAAGAAGCCTGAAGCCTCAAAGTCAAGTTCTTCTCATCATCAAAATTCTTCAAGCTCAAGTCACAAGAAGAAGAATTTTCATGCTCAAAAGCGGGACAAGCCCCACTCTTCCTTGTTGAATAAGGACTTCACCCTGAAAGGTTCTGAAAAAGAAAGAAGAATCAAGGAGGGCTTGTGTACCTATTGTGGTGGGAAGCATAGTCTTGAGTCTTGTTTCAAAAAACGTCAAAACAAGCTTACCCAACTGTCAGGCCAATTTCCCAGCCAGGGAAAAGCCTGAGTGGAGACCATGTTGTGTTCAATGGTCTTCACAGTTTTCCTTCCAGAGCACAATTGTGCATTCTGAATACTGGTGTCAAAAATTCTCATAAATTTTTTTGTTTTTTCTTCTCTTTCTGATGTTTTTTACAGTATTCTCATTGATTCTGGTGCTACACACTCATTTATTGCAAAGCAGTTTGTTCACAAATACTCATTGACTACGTCAGAACTTCCAGAGAAGATTCCCCTTATCATTCTTAACTCCTCTGAGTCTCCTTCCTTATTAGTGACTCACCATACTAGATATATGGTTGAGCTCCCTTCCTTCCCAAGCTTTGAATGGGAATTTGTAGTCATTGATACTCCCAAGGGAGAAGACCTCATATTGGGCTTTGACTTTCTCAATCATTATAATCCTTCTATTGATTGGAGGCAAGGGCTGATCACCTTTAATCCTGATCATTTGGACTATTCTGATCCTTATAATTCTTTCCATAATGACTTTTCTTCTGCCAAATCATGTGCAGCTCTGGTTGGTGATTCTAGAACACCATCATTTCCGTCTTCTGTCCATATTCCTTCCCTTAATTCCCCACAGTCATTACTATCTCCTAGAGCTGAAGTCTTCAAAGAGATTCAAGCTGTTGGAGAAGATAATTCTGTATATTCACTTCACCTCTTATTTGGGAATATGGACCTTCCTCCTTCATCCTATCATGAATCCCTGGTGGAGTTGTGGGATGAAGAGAAAGAGCCAGAAGAAGTAGAAACCATGATTAAGGTTTTTCCTTCTGTCTATCACCAATACTTGGATGTATTCTCCAAGGTGAAAGCAGAAAAAATTCCTCCTCACTGCGCCTGTGATCATCACATTGAGCTGGAGGGGTCTCTACCTCCAGTTGGGGTGATCTACTCTTTATTCAAACAAGAGTCAGATACACTCAGGGCCTACATTTGGGAGAATGTAGAGAAAGGTTTCATCCAGCCAAGCTCCTCTTCAACAGGAGCACCTGTCCTCTTTGTCAAAAAGGAAGATGGTGGCCTCCGTTTGTGTGTTGATTACCGCAAATTCAATGCTGTTACTAGCAAGAGAAAGTATCCTGTCCCTCCTATGAATAAGCTTCTCAATGTCTTCAATGGTTCTTCTATCTTCTCCAAGATTGATTTGCGCGGTGAATATAACCTGCTCAGAATCAAGGAGGGTGATGAACATTTGACTTGCTTTAGAACTAAATATGGCAGTTATGAGTACTTGGTTATGCCATTTGGGCTCACCAATGCTCCTGCTTCTTTTCAAAATCTTGTCAATGATATCTTTCAAGATCTTCTTGATGTTTATCTTGTGGTTTATTTGGATTACATTATGGTCTTTTCCAAATCTGAGGAAGAACATGTCACTCATGTGTCCACTGTTCTTTCCAGACTCAGAGCCAATAACCTTTTTTCTAAGGTGTCCAAATGCCTGTTTCATGTTTCAAGTGTGGAATATCTTGGTTATGTAGTTTCTTCCCAAGGCCTCAGGATGGACCAAGCAAAAGTCCAGCAGATCCTAAATTGGCCACCTCCAGAAAACCTCAAGGCTCTTCAAACCTTCCTTGGCTTCGCCAACTTTTACCGCCATTTCATCAAGAATTATTGAATGAAGATCAGTTCACTCACCAGTTTCCTCAAGAAATATTCCTGTTTTCCCCTCAATGAGGAAGCTCTCAGTCAGTTTCACCAACTCAAAGAGGCTTTCATCACCGCTCCAATCCTTTTCTGCCCACCATTGTAGAGACTGATGCATCAGATTATGCTTTGGGTGCTGTACTGAGTCAGGTCTCTGACTAAGGAAAACATCCTATTGCATTTGACAGCCGCAAGCGTATCCCAGCAGAGCTCAATTAGGAAATTCATGACAAGGAACTCCTTGGCATTGTCTGGGCTCTCAAGCGCTGGAGGGCTTTTCTTCTTTCACTGTCTTCCCCTTTTGAATTTCTCATTGATCACTCTTCCCTTCAATACTTCATGACCTCTAAAGTACTCACTCGCCATCAAGCCCATTGTGCTTCATTCCTTGCTGAATTTCATCTCTCAATCACTTACCGCCCTGGCTGCCTAGCTACTCTTCCGGATGCCTTATCACGTCGGGACGACGTTTATCCGGAGAGGGGGGAGGATTTCATCAGCAAGAATCCAATGAATCTTCAGCAAATCATTAAGCAAGATGAAGTTCAAACCTCAAAGTTTTTTGCAGTCAAGGTGGAATCTTTTTCAAATTTGATTGATTCAATCCAGAAGAAATTATGGCAAGATCCTCAGTACAGAAGTATCCTTGAAGATTTGGGTAAAGGTAAATCTGTCCAAGATTATTCTCTTGATTCCTCTTCCCAACTTCTTCTCTTCAAAGATTGGGTGGTAGTCCCAAATGACTCCACAATTCAGCTCAGTATTCTTCAAAAGCGTCACGATTCTCCTCTAGCTGGACACCCTGGCCAAGAGAAGACTCTCAAACTTGTCAAGCGGGATTTCCACTGGTCCGGCATGACTCAATTTATCAAGGATTATGTTTCATCCTGTCAACAGTGCTCAAGAAAAAAGAATATTCACCATAAGAAGTTTGAATTCCTCAAAACTCTTCCAATTCCACATGATCCTTGGATTTGTCTCTCAATGGACTTCATCACTCAACTTCCGCTATCCAATTCCTTTGATTCAATCCTGGTCATAGTGGACAGATTCTCAAAAATGGCGGTTTTTATTCCAACAATGGCTTCAATCACTTCCCTGTATTTGGCCCATTTATTCATCAAGAATATCTTTTAAAAGCATGGCCTTCCATTAAGCATTGTCAGTGATAGAGTTTCACTCTTTGTTTCTTCTTTCTGGACCAATCTTTGTCAGCAGCTCAAGATTTCAAGAGACTTGTCAACTGCTTACCATCCAGAAACTGATGGACAGACAGAGAGGGTAAATCAGATACTAGAACAGTATCTTCGGATGTATGTCAGTTATCATCAAGATGATTGGAACACTTGGCTCCCTCTGGCTGAATTTGCCTACAATAATTCTAATCACTCCTCAACCAAGAAATCCCCGTTTTTCACTGTGTATGGAAGAGATCCACAATTTGATTCAGTTCACATCACTCAAGATACTCCTGCTGGAAAGTTATCAACAAAAATCCAATCAGTACAGCAAGATGTCAAGAGAGAACTTGAAGCTTCCATAAACCAGTTTAAGAGGTATGCAGATAAAGGTAGAGCAAGTTCACCTGTTTTCAATCCTGGTGACATGGTATGGCTTTCCTCCAAGAATATCAAATCAACCAGACCCACCAAAAAACTATCCAAAAGGTGGTTGGGTCCTTTTCCACTCTTTAAGAAAGTCAGTTCTCATGCTTACCACCTCAAGCTTCCATCTCAATGGAAATCCGTCCACCCAGTCTTCCATATTGCCCTTCTGGAACCAGTCAAGACATGAACAATCCCAAATCGGCATCAAGAGCCTCCTCCTCCAATTACCATTGAAGAGGAAGAGGAATGGGAAGTCTCTCAAGTACTGGATTCAAAGCTCAAGAGGAGAAAGTTATGGTACCTGGTGGAATGGAAAGGTTTCAGTCAAGACCCAGAAAGATCCACTTGGGAACCAGCCAAAAACCTCAAGAATTGTCCTGATCTTGTCAAAGATTTCCATTCTTTGTATCCTGACAAGCCAGGACCCAATTATTCAAAATCTTGATATTTTATGGTGCTTGGTGGGGAGAGGAATTACCAAAAGTAAGTCCCACTCCTGGTATGCACCTTTAGGGGTATTCTACTCTTCTTTGTTGTAAGCATCACCTTGGCCACTCTGTGAGCACTTTGCAATTATCGACCATTCTACTTTCATTTTCCTTTCCAAGTTTTCCAATTCAAGACATTCCTTCATCAAATTTATATTCTTATTTATGGCACTGGCGGAATTGGCAACTTCTAAAAGTAAGTTCCTCTCCTGGTGTGCACTTCCCTGAGGGGTCTACAATCTTTTCAAAACATCACCTTGGCCACTCTGTGAGCACCTGGAATCAAATTCTTTTATCCAGGTCCTTGGCCACTTTCAAATCATCAGTCAAAATCCGTGATGAAGATTGGATCCCCCCTTTAAAATTTTTTCTTTTTATTTTCTTTTCTGTTTCTTCATCTTTACTTTTCTTTTAAATTCTTTTATTATAATATTTATGCCAAAATTCTACGTCAAACTCAATCCTTCAACATTTTCAAAGCCAAATGTCAAGAGAAGACTATGTTGACCTCAATTCATATGCCAACATTATTATCAGCTCAAAATTTTCTCTTCAAGATCAAATACCTCTGGAACCCCTCTGTCCAATCCGTCTCAACAGCTTCAACAGGCTTCTACCTTATCTTGGTGCTCAGGAGCTCACCATTAAAGGTAGGAGGGTACTGTCACAACCACAAGTTTGATCCTCCTCCTTGATGGTTGCGGCAATCCAACCTGGAGCCAAGTTGGGGCCAATTGGTCATGTCATATCATTTATGGCCAATTGGACCCCTTGGGTGTTCTATGGCACCCACACCATAACACCTTCCAATGGCCATTTCATGGCCTCAGGCCATATCCTGCCGTCATTGGCCCTTTTGGCCAATTCCTCCTTCACCAACCCCCAGGCCTTCATCTTTTATTTTGGGCCTTGGGGGTCATTTTGTCTTCTAGGGGCCTCGACGCCCCCTAGTCATCATCCTTGGATTCAGGGCCACCCCTTTCATTAATGGGGTTTTGGCCTTTTTGGGCCATTTAGGCCCCCTACGGCTCCTATGGCCCGTGGGCCGTGATTCATGGTCCATGGTCCGTACAGTCCGTAGGCCATTTAGGCCCCTTTTGGCCTAATCCAATGAGGCCAAAAGGGGCCACATGGGCCACAAGGCCAGGTGGGTCCCAAACCACAATTGGGCCCACCTGAGCCATTTTTGGCCACCCCTTCCTGGGACCCAAAAGTGACCAAAAACCTCATGGACACCATTTTGGCCATAAATCCCGTAGGACCCATTTTTGGCCATGGACCACCATGGACCAATAGTTCAGCCATGGCCTCTGGCAACCACCAGAGGCCACCAGATCAGCTCATTCCGTCTTTCCCCTCAACTCTAGGGGATTTCTTCCTTTCCTTCATACCATCCGTACTCAAGGTTGCAGGCATGGTGCATATATGGTATTATATACCATTATGCACCATTTTTGCTCAGTAATCAAGTGGTGACGTTTTCAGGACCCAATTCCACCTTTCCAACTCAAGGTCTCAAATCCCAACGCCCATTTCAAAGGAGGATTAATCAGCTCATCAGTCTGACAAGTTATGGCGGCAATCAGAAGACTCTTCAAGGATCCCAACCACCTGTATCTGCAGGAGTTGGGTTGGCACAATTCATTCAGGATTATTCAAGGGAAATTCTCAAGAGGTATTACATCATTTCAATTAGTTGTCAAGGCATCAAGTATCCAATACTCCTTTGCACAACTCAATTCATCCGTACAGGCCTCATTCAATCAACCTGTATGGTCTTGGCCCAATTGGGTCATTTCATATTCCACTGTGTGAATTCCATCACACAGTTCAAATTTCAAGATGGCCAGAACTGTATTTCCCGATTCGGACAATACAGTCATTGATCCACCTTCCAGGATCAATCTTTCAGTTTTCACATATACTGGCTACCTTTCATCACCTGGGGACTTTTTCCCCAGTTAATTAATATATTGGATTTATTTTTATCCTTATTTTCTTTTACCTTATTAAAGTTAATACTGATAATCTTAAGTCAGTCATTAGCACCCTTTCTCTTTCTTTTCCTCGCCTGTCAGTGGATATTGGTGGTCATATCCTTTACTAATTCCATTGTTCTTTCTGGCAGGTTGAAACAGTGAATTGAGGATTCACTTAGTTGGCTTCTTGGCTTTTGGCTTTCTTTTATCTTTGGCCTCTGGCCTCATTCTTATTATTCTTTGTTATCTTTGGCATATTTGTCCTTTCTCTTATTCCTGCTTAAGAAATATATTCCGTAGTATTTCTTATCATCTTTTGGAGCCCTCCAAGTGAGTTCTTGATTCCTGAGTGCCAGGCCCTCTTGCTTCCATAAGAGCCCCTGTGACAATGTCATACATACCTCACACGCTCACACTGTTCAGTTATTTTTGACAAAGGTAATTCTGATTTTTTGATTTTTTCTGTATTTACAACTTCAAAAAACACCTCCTCATTAATTTTGTTGACTATCAGGTTAATAGCTCAATAAATTTCATTTAACCACTCTTTCTAGTAGTAGTGTTGGAATCGCCTGAAAATGGATTTTCACACATTTCGAATAGGTCCCTTGACCTAAGCTGTATCTTCTTTCTCATGGACCAAGATTCCTATTGTGTACCATGATGAATGGTTACCAAGGAAATATCTTTGGCTTCAGTAATACCTTCTTTCATTTTATATTCCACCTTTTCTTTCTTTTTGATATTCCTCAAGACTTTTGATTGATAATATGCTGTCACAGCCACTATCAGGGGCAAATGGTATGTAGTCATATCTTTACCAGAACTTACCAGACCATAAAATCAGTAGGTAAAATCAACATTCAGCTTCAGAAACTTCCTTGAAGCACTTAATACAGACTCAACTCCCAAAAGAGCCTCATTGTTTTCATTAAGGCTGGGTTCATTATATACAGTCTTGGACTCATACATCTGGAGCTGTATGATAATTCAATTGCACCAAACATCCTCTACAAACCCCGGGAACCCACATAGGACCTGTACTTCTCAAAAAACTCCTGCTTATGAAGAAAATAACTCTTTGCGCTTGTGCTTGTGGATTCTCACATATTCCAGCCTCTCTTCCTCCCTATGGAGAGTTTTTCCCAAGTTAATCAATATATTGCATTTATTAATGAGTATTTTATCCCTACTAATTGTAATATCTCATTTATAAAAATTAAGTTATTCTTTTCATTTTCCCCCCTTCCAGTGTAGTTGTGATAGAAATATGCTTATAAACCCTTCTCTTTCCTTCTGACAGGTTGAAACGGTGAACTTGAATGCTTTTGTGGTTAGCAGCTTCATTGCTTTTTTTATTGCTACACTCTTTATTTATCAATTATTCAAAATATTATTCTTATAAAAGATGCTTGATTGTTCCTTCTTTTTATCCCCTCTAAACCCTCTCCAAGTGAGTGCAGTTTCCTGAGTGCCAGGCCTTCATCACTCAGATGGGCCCCTATGAAGTTATATTACTTAATGCATAATTTCTTCTTTATTTTTAAATATTTCTCATTAATAAATTATGACCTTTTAATGATTCTATTATTTTATAGCTTATGGTTCTGTAATTGATTTCTTTTATCTGAAAACTGATTTTATTCTCATTTATTAATCATTTCTGACCATTTCACTCCATTTTTCAAATATTTATCTCCTCTTAAAACCTCTTTGTTGTGTAAAATTGACTTTTTTTCAAGATTTTGGTTGATAGATTTATTTTTGGGGCTTGAATTAGTCAAGAAAATTTCATTTTATTCACAATAATTGACTTTATTTATTGACTCTTGATTTTATTCTCGAAGATTTGACTTCTTGATTGAATGACTCAATGATTTATTGACATTTATTTGACTTTATTTATTGACTTCGGTTTGAATTGAACTATTAATTGAATTCCTCAACAGCTGATTGCAATTGCTTTGAACTGACTTGATCAATTGATTTATTGATTGAAATTGATTTGAACTCCCTTGATTGATTGATTTATTTATAGAAATTGATTTAAAATTCATCAAGGCATTTACTTTTAAATAAGAACTTGACTCTGTCATTTTTACTCTCCAACAATTCTATCATATTGATTTCATATCAAGGATATTGATTAATGCCTAAAGATCATCAAGATTTTTCTAATTTTGATTTGATTCTGTCAAGAATTCAGCTTTTTGTTCTCAAGTATCATCAAGTTTTACTTCTAAATTCTTCAAAGATGTATTTTGAGCATAGGCCCCCTGCCAAGAATACAAGATCTCAAATAAATGAAGCTGTTCTGACAGCTATAGCCAGGGTCTGTCTTTACCACACACCATCAGTTGCTCAAAAGAGTGCAAATTTTGAACATGGCCCACCATTGGAAGGAGAAGAACCCTCTAAAAGAGGAAGTATGAAATCAAGATTTACATGATCATTCTCCGGCCTATTGGGTGTCTATCCCAGAAATTTGCAACATCCTAGTGGTATATTTGAAGAAGCAGAGGATGAAGAGGGGAGTATTCTATGGAAGAGGAAGAGTCCGATTAGACTAAAGTTACAGTTGACTTGGAAGATTCTCCTGAAGCTCCTGAGGCTCCAAATCTAGCCTCTTCTAATAAACCTCTTGTCTCTTAAACTGAACCAAGGCTGATCAAAATTTCCTGATTCATGGGTCAGCCAACCCAGTTAGTCTCACTAAAGGACACTTCTGAAGTCGCAGATTTCAAGAATTTATTAACTAAGGATCCTGATTCTTTTGATGTTACTCAAGCCCACAAATTGAGAATATTTCTCCAATCCTGTCAGTTAATCTTTCACAGTTACACTGAAAACTTCTTCTCTGACAGGAGGAAGGTTCTCTATTCAACTTCTTTTCTCACTGGAAGATCTGGAAAGATAACAAAGCCTTATCTCTCAAAGATCTCTGATAAAGAACCTTCTCACTTTTTCAATAACTGAAAACTCTTTGAACATGATGGATAATCTGAAGATGAGGGAATGTGCTCATTTTTACTTGTACATAGCTGATTTAAGAATATCTATGTCCATAATTGGGGATTGGGAAGAAACATCTTATATTAATGTTTATAAAGGAGGCTTGGCATTAAAGCTATTGGATCAATTAGCTTCTAACCCTTGAAAATCTCATAGCCTTCAAGAACTCATCGACATCACTCTGGATTTAGATACCAGGTCCCATGAGAGGCAAAAGCATAAGGGTGGTAATCAAGAGAAGAAGTCTCCTGTTACTATATCCAATTATTTCAGGCCTCCTCAAGACTCATCTTCCAAGAAGCCTCACCATAAGAGGAATGAGGAGGGGAAGAATTTCCAAGTCTCAAATGATAAGCCTCATTCTGCTCTAAGGGGAAGTATTTTCAAGTATTTAAACATAAGCCTCATGCTTCTATCTTTAATAAGGACAACAAATTAATCATTTCTGAAAAGTTGAGGATGATTGAAGAAGGATTATGCACTTATTGTGGCTGTGAGAACCCTACAGCAACATGTTTCAGTAGGCCTCAACATAGGCCTAGGCCATCAATAGGTTTCCATAGCAAGGAGGGAATGGTCTGAGTGGGGATCATGTTGTAGTCAATGGTTCTCACTTATTTTCTTCAAGGGATCAGTTTTGCACTCTGAATACTGGTTTCAAGGAATTTTGGAAGTCTCATATTTCTTCTACTCCCTCTGATATTTTTCAGAGTATTTTCATTTATTCTTGTTCTCAAACTTCTTTTATTTAGAAGTGTTTTGTTCTCAATTACTGATTGACTATGTCAGAGCTCCTTAAAAGGATTCCTCTTTTAGTTTTGGATTAAAATGAATTCACCTCTTTATTCAGCCCCATTATACCAAGTGGGTTGTTAATTTACCTTCTTTGCCAAGCTTTGAATGGGATTTTTTAACTATAGATTCCCTAAAGGGAGAAGAACTATCATTTGACTATGACTTTCTCTACCTTTGGATCCTATTTTTAATTGTAAAAATAAATTGATCACCTATTACCCCAGTCTTAAGGATTCTAAAGGTCTTACACCTTATGAACCTTGAGGTACATTTTACATACCGAAATAGGCCACAATTATCTTCAAAATAAATTCTGAACTATGCATAACCCATAAGTCATGCATATATTCAAAAATTTTTAGTGAGTAAGTAAATCCATGGATTTAAGGCCA
Organism: Austropuccinia psidii; assembly: GCA_023105745.1. Taxonomy (NCBI): domain Eukaryota; kingdom Fungi; phylum Basidiomycota; class Pucciniomycetes; order Pucciniales; family Sphaerophragmiaceae; genus Austropuccinia; species Austropuccinia psidii. The sequence goes on along the minus strand of JALGQZ010000007.1, from coordinate 23,881,721 downwards.
GACTTTTATTCTACACAAAATTTTACCTAGGGTAGCACCATATAGTGAATAGGCTCAAATAAACTCTTTGAGGTGGTAATATGGAAAATAATTCAATACCACATAAAAGATCCGTGAAAATGTTTGTTTTTCTCAATTTCAGGCCAAAATAATGGGAATGTGAGAAATCCTATGTTAGATATACACTAAGAATAGTGTTATTCATGTTTGTAGCAGTTAACATAATGGTATTATTACATGCACTTTTTGGGACACCTATAGTGGATATCTCACTTTAAGCCTGAATTTCTATTTTGATGTAAAAAACAGTCAAGGGGGACAAAAGACATCAAAGAGAGCCAGGGTACCCAACTTCTGAGGCCTCTGAGACATGGAAAGCTCCAAAGCTTGGATCCATGGCTGATCTTGGCCCAATCAGTAAACTAAAGCCTTTTGGGAACTTGGTTACCATGTCAAAGCTTCATTATATCATAAGAAAATAGCAAATAAGCTGCTATTTTGATGTGCCAAGGAGGTAAAGAGCAACTTAGACTCCTGTAACAATGCCAATTACTACTGAGCTTCCATTGATAAACCCAAAAGAGTAATCAAAACCCTTTTTGCACTATTATCGATTGATTTACCTCATAGCAACCAGCCATATAGTGCTATTTGCAATTCTACATAGAAATGAGGTAAAAAGTTCAAAAATTCATTAAAAATACAATTCTTAATGAATCTTTCTGAGATTTCAGGACCAATTAAGAGCTGTATAATTCATATAAGAACCAAAAAGAATTATACTTTTATAAGTAAAATTCAAAGTTTTACTTACAGTCCATTTTTGATGATTCCATGTGAAACACTGAATCTTCAAAAATTCACAGAAAATACACTCCTGGATGAAATTTCCAATAACATTGATAACTTTGAGAAATCAATGATCATTTTGGAATAGAAGAAGATTTACAGTTGTTACTCCTTTTATTATTAACCCTAAATGGTTTGGTAGTCACATAAAAGCTTCAATTAAGTAGTCTTGCATGACAACAGATGATGCAATCAATAATACAAAAGGTTTTATTGTTTTTGCATTCACTTGTTTCTCAGTTTTCTCCATAGAACGCCTCTGTGAGCTGTCTTAGACCTAAAGGAGGCCTCCTCTTGCTGTTTTTTTCCAAAATCTTCACATTATTCTATTATACCTTTATTACCAAGAAGTATTAGCTAAATCTTTTCTTAAGTGTTTTAAATCTTTCATAATCAATCAGGAAGATTTGAAATCATAGAAACCAACTGTGAATTTTAGTAATACTGTTATATATCCATTTTTGATCCTTTAAATCCACAATTATCCATCAAATTTCTCTACTTTTATCTTTGATAGGTTCTTTGGAGTATTAGTGAGTGATTTATCTTAATTCTTAAAGTTTTTCTCTAGTAATTGTTTTCTTCAAAAATTTTATTTCTAATTATTCTTACATAAGATAATTATATATTAAAATAATCTTATTATTTTAATAAAGAAGTTTTATTATTAAATACTTCTTGTAATTGATTCTAGTAGACAATTATTGCTTACTGTTATAATAACTAGTAGTGTATAATAAGGAAAATAATTAATTAATTAATTAATTATTTAATTGTGGTTATAATAACTTTTATTATGATATTTCATAAGAGCAGTCATAGTACTGTTGATTAATAGTAATATTATCAACAAGCGTCATAGACACATCTTACACACCTTGTATTAGTGATGACTTTGGTACTACTGTCAACAGTTTTTCTCTGGCTGGCAAGCTTAAGACACCTTCCCTTCCTTCTTCCATCCATATCCCTCCATAATTCCCTCAGTCATTACCTAAATCAAGATATGAAATCTTCAAAGAGATGAAATTTGTTGAAAAGTTGTTTCTATAATTTACTTCATCAATTTCAAGGGGATGTGAGTCCTTTTCCTTTACCCTTCCATGAATCCTTGAAGTAGCAGCTGGATGAGGAGGAAGAGACAGGCAAAATTGCAGCTGTGTTGAAGGTAGTCCCTCCTGCATATCACTATTATTTGGATGTATTCTCAAAGCTGAAAGCAGTGGAACTTCCTCTACACCATGCCCATGGTCATTATATTAAACTAGAATGGTCTCTACCTCCATTTGGTATTATCTACTAATTATAAAATCAAGTTAAGATATGCTCAGGGCCTAAATTCAAGAGAATTTAGAAAGTTTTTCAACCAGAGAGCCTTTCCCTTCTTTTAAGAAAGAGGGTGGAGGCATTTGCTTGTTTGTTGACTACTACAAGCTTAATCCTGTAGCTAGGAAAAACAGGTATCCTTTTCCTCCAGTAAATCAGCTTCTCACCATCTTTTACAGGCCCACTACATTCTACAAGATACGCCTGAGTGCTTCTTATAATCTCCTCAGAATTAAAGAGGGGGGTTAGAACTTAATAGCTTTTAGAACTAAATGTGATAGCTATTAGTATTTGGTTATACCAATTGGACTGACCAATTCTCCTGCTTCATTCCACAATCTTGTCAATGATATCTTTTCAAATTTTTTGTAAGCTTTCATAGAAGCCTATTGAGATGATATTATGGTGTTCTCAAGCTCTGAGAAGAAACATGTCAAACATATGAACTCTGTCCTCCAGAGGCTGAGGGACAATAAGTTTTTTGCCCAAGCTTAAGGTGTGGATATGTAAATTTTATTAAAGATCAAGTACTTTTCCTATCCTCAAAGTTTGTATAAGCTAAAGTTTAATTTGAGATAGCAAATTTTAAGATTTTTGAAAGAAGAAATGCCAAATTTATGGTTTTTTACTTTTTTAGTATAAAACAACAATATTATAAACATTTATTGTTTTGCCAACAATAAAAATTTATCCAAAAATACTCTACAATGGATATTTGGGGCTACAAAAGTGATTTCTTCAAGAACAATTTCAATTGAATTAATTGCAAAAAAGGACTTCAAGCAATTAATATAAGAACAGAGTTTTTGAAGATAATATTCAATATAAAACACATCCAAAAGTGACCAGAGTGAATTTGGAAACATAGTGACAAAGTTGATGGTGATGAAAGATGATTTAATTCACTTTTTGGGGTGGTTCAAGAGTAAAAATGACTTTAAGAGTTACAAAAAATGATTATAATTATATTTTCACATGGATAAAAGGCTTAAATTTCTTTAAAGAAAGGTGGTTGGAATCTTTTATTGATTGTTTTAACAGTGTTTAAACTAATTATAAAAGGAAAAGATTCTAAAATGAAGAGCAAAGTCAGGCAAAGAAGACATTCTTTAATAGCCACCAATCCTCTTACTCAAAAAGAAAAAATTTACTCTAATCAGTCCAGAGAAAAACTTTGAAAAAAGAACAGCCAAGTATGACATCATTGAACCCTGGTTTAAACCAAAAAATGCTGGTTTTACCCATTTTCTGCTATTTTCAGCCATTTTGGTCCCTTCAATCAGCCCTTGGTATGGTAATACTTGGTTTCAAGCCTTCAAGCCATTTCAGAATGTGTGTAAGAGACCTCAAAGCCAGTTAAAATGTATTTTACTAAGATTTTTCTAGCTTAAGGGTAGTTTTACCCTCTTAGAAACAGTTAAACCTGTCTTGGTTGGTATCAAAACCTCATCATCAATTAAGTCACAGGCCCTGTGACCCAGTTCCAGGCCACAAGTAATGAACCTTTGCACACTTATGTGATACACATGCACATTTTGACCTTTTAATTTAAAATACTTCAATCCCTCATAACTTCTAAGCTACACACTAAACCTCAATTTTAACACAAAAATTGATGGTTAACACCACATTTGGTGTGAATCAAATTAAGGTTTTGAGGAGTTTCATATTTCCATACAGAAAATATCAAAAACTTAATTTAAGCTTATTTAGAGTTTAGTTACAGAATTTCCACTTAAAGGTGACCCCACCTTATTTTGTATGAGTGATCCAATGGTAAAGTAATTTTCATAAGTTTATTTTTTGCAAAAAAAGCTATAATAATTTTTGTTAACTTTTTTCCAAAAATATATTCTAAATTTATTATTTCTGGCCAAAATTTATTTTTCCTTAATTTTTTTGAAGTAAAAGTGTATATTAACAATTTTAAATTTCAATTTACTTTGAATTTTAAATTATAATTAAAGTTCTTTTTTTTCATATAAATTTTATATTTATATTTTAATTTTTGTTTGTATAATACAAATAAATCTATTTATAATTAGAAAATAATTTTGTTATTTGTGGTCTTTTTGGTAGATAACAATACATCAAAGGCTCACATTCCTTCCCCCTAAGAAAGAATCTTACTTTGTAATATTGTTGTTTGTAGTTTTATGTGCCATCTGAGGAGTTTGGTAGCTTCAGGTGTGTCTTTTTCTACTAACCATTCATCTTCACAAGCTGGGTCACTGATTCAGACAAGCAAATAAGTAGTTGAAATAAGCTTTCAGTTTCAAACACTTCCTTGAAGAACTCAATACAGCCTGTTTTTTTATAAAGACAGTTTTCACTAAATAGAGTCTTGGATTAATTAATCTGGAACTTTATGATCACCCAATCTCACCACACCTCTTTTGAAGACCCTGGGCACCCATGCAGGGCCTGTACTGTTCAAATCAATACTTCTTCTCAAGAATTTCACTATTTTGACCTGGGCTGGTGGGTTCACCCATATACCAGTACCTCTTCCTCCCTCTGAATACATTTTCCCCAGCTAATTAATATTTTGGACTTATAAAGAATAAGTGTTTTGTCCTTACTCATTGTACTATCTTCTGTATAAATATTAAGTTATTTGTTGCATTTTGCTCACCTCCCAGTGGAGCAATAGTGGCCATATCCTTACCAACCTTTATCTTTCCTTCTGAAAGGGTAAAACAGTGATCTTGGACCTGTTTGTGGTGGTATTTTTTGTCTCTTATTTTTTATTGCTTTTGCTGATTGCTACACTCTTTATTTCTTTATTATTATCAATCTCATTATTATTTAGACTGCTTCAGTGTCCCCTCTTTTTGTACCATCTGTGCCCTCTGGAAGTGAGTTGTGTTTACTGAGTGCCAGGCCCTCTTCACTTAGGAGAGCCCCTGCGACATATTTTTAGACCTAAAAAACTGCATTTACCATCAGGAGTAAGGGGATAAACATTTTGTAGTGACATATAACAAGTATCTCATAAGTGAGACATGGTAAATTCTACTATGGACTAGTTTGAGGAAGGGGGTATGAGAATATGGCAAATAAAGTTAAGAAGAAAAATACTAAGCTAATGATCATATAGCCAATAAGGAAGCCTAATATTTTACAGAAAAGTCAACAGGGCCTTTTTTATGTGCCACCTCTTCATTTAGCTTTACACAGTTTCCACTTTAGTACAGCTTGGTGTTGCTTCAAAATTCTGTGGTCTGTGAAGGAAGCTTTTCTTTGTAACTCATTTTGGAGCCATTGGATTATTGTGGGATATGTGTTTTTACAAAAGTCAGAAATTGATTTGTATTTTCTTATTCTGGGAGCTCATTAGTTCTTTCCTTTACTTGTAATTTTGAGTTATTGATGTGTTCATTATGGAAATATTGTTTTTCCATCTATTGGTCAAATTTTTCACACTCTTTGGGGGTTATTATCAGCACATTCATCTTAGATCTCTTGACACTGTCAATAAGGTGACAAAATGTGCATGCTTCCCCCATAAGAGGAGATAGAAGGTAATAATTGGTTTCAAAAATTAAAGAGGATTAAAATACAAAAGAGTGCATCTGGTTGAGATACAGTATCATTTTGAGTCTATGAAGTAGCTTAAAAACAGTAAATACAAGCTAGCACTAAGACGTTCAAACAATAAAAATAGTTTTCAATATGATTAAAAGGCTCTAATTTTCTATTATAACAGTGGTTATGAATCTACTGAGAACCTTGGCTGAAATTTTTTAATATAAATTGAATGTAAAAATCACTATATTAATTAATAAATTTAATTATATTAATATCATCCTAATAGTACTACTTGTATAAGACAGTTTTACTATGTAAGGATGATAATTCAAGATGATGGGGTCCTTTTCCAGGGAGAAAAGGCCTGCTTTTATACCTTTTGGGGACTGTAAGGGGGTGGTAAGCTCTTCAATGATCTTCAGATAGATAAAGATCCCTCTGGATGGTGGATTTTGGTTCTTTACCATCAATTCTGATATCATCATAGTCAGAATTGTGCCTTTGGTACCAAAAATGATCATTCTTGATCAATACAGGGTGAGAAAACTCTTCACAGAACACATCAACACTTCTATGACGTGTCCAGAGTGTTCAAATGACTAATATTAGTCATTCTGGGAAGGCTTAAGCATCAATCAACCCTCATTTTAAGTATTAATCTAATACTTTGTGGCACAGATTTGGTACAAAACAGTATTAGTAAAAGTCTTCCAACCCTTATATCTCAGTCAGTTTTTGAGGCATCAAAAATCCAAGAGCATAGGACTAAAATTATTGAGGAGCTCTTTAATTTGGTATTCTTCATTTTATCCCTTCTCAAAAATTGCAAACATCATAAGGGCTTCTAGTTTTTTGATGTATTTATGTACATTAGTATATGGCTTCATAAAATTCCAAGCCAGACATCTTTGTCAATTTAAAATATATCAGAATTTCGATTATACAGAACTTTAGGGCTTGACAAGCTGTAAAGTTTGGTATACTTTACTGTACAGATGTATTAATATATGGCAAAGATACAGGGGGTTTTTTATATTGGCATTTTAAGAAAACCTCTATTTGGTTTTTGAAACCTTTGATCCAAGATCTGCTTGCCACTTTTTAAGTTACAGGGGTAACAGGTATCTCAAATGAAAGCTCTCACTGATATCTTTAATTTTGCTGTACTTTATTACAGCTTTTTACAAGCCCTCTTGGACTTTTGGAGAGTTCATAGTGAATAAAGGTGGTATGATTCTATCTCCTGAAGTAGGAATGCTACAGAGAAAAGTATAGTACCATTGTATAGATCTCCATCAAATCTTTCAGAAAAATAATATCTTGGTGGGTCTTGCATTAAATATTCATAACTTAGATGAGAGGTGAAAAACAGGGTTTTGCTTAGTTGGTCTTATCTTTGACAGGGAATATCTTTATCCTTTCTTATCCTATTTGGATAAGGTTGGTATATTTATATTGGGGAATTTTCCCTCTTTATATCGTATCTAAACTGGCTATTTTTCTCCAATACTTTTCATACCATTACTTATGGTATGTTGGATGTCATGCTGGTGCTCTGTTTTCAGTCACAGGCCAACATACAGAAACCAAGTGTAAGAATTTGCACTAGTCAAATGCAGATTCAAGATATGGGTAGAGAGTTATTCAGAGGATTGCATTAGATGTAAGCCAAGAGCGGGCCAAAAATCAGGGAACATTATGAGAGGTAATTGAAGAGAGGAAGGGCTTGGGGCCAGGTAGGTCCACAGGTTTTCAACCTCTGATGCATGAGAGGATCTCAAAGAGTTGATATCATTTTGCATGCCATTCAAAAGGCTTCCAAAATCTTCTGAAACTGGTTGCTTTGAATCCTTGGCAGGGAGTTCACAGTGAGTTTGCATAAGCATAGTGATCACAGCCAAACTACTAGAGCCCTGAGATACAGCTTCTTAGGCTAATGGGGGACTCAATATTTTCCAACTCTCCAAATTGAAAGCTTTCCCATATTTTCCCTAAGTGGCTGTGCAAAATTAATGGGCAAGAGAACTAGTCCAAGTTCAAAATGAGAGAGTGCCATGTAACTCCCCAGGAAATTCTTTTTCCTATGTTTAAAAAAACAATTTAACAAACAAAAATTCAAAAAAGTGATTAAGCCTTGAAAAGAAAATATTTAAGAGAGATGGAGTAGCAAGTATGACAGAATACAAATGAAAGGAGATGTTGGGAGAACACAAAAGACTTCTGAATTCATTTTGACAGCCGGATGCGAAATCTTATGTTATTGTGTGCCCAAATTCAGAAAGGATTGAGTCCCCCTATTGGAAATGAGGGAGTGTGCTAGTAAGGCTTGCTTGAAATCTTCATAGTACTGAGTCAAGCATCAGATTACATTTATTCTGTGATAAATTAAACTGACACTGAGCCCAAATAAATCAAACCTATATGACCTTCATAAAGACCACAATATACTCACTTTTTTTACCTGGAAATAATGATTCCCATACCATTGCTAAATTTGATTCTTTCTCCTTGTCCATTGATTCATGCTCAATTTGTTCCTTTTCTATGGCAAAATGGCATTCTATATTGTCTTTTTCCAAATTTTAATTGAGCTGACGTTTCTCCTTGTTTTATACATCTTTTTGAAGCTGATGCTCAAACTTCTCCTTCTCTGTATTATACTCCCTTCCTTTTTCTGCCTTTTTGGTTGCTTTTCCTTCAGTTTCCAAATGAAATTTTTCTGTCTCTAGTACATAATTGCGTTCAATTTTTCTTTTATAGTTGTTTTCTCTTCAGTCCACTTTCTATTTTGGAATGTTATGAAATTTTTAAACAATTGCATGTGGAAATTTTCTGTTTTTTTTTCTTCCTTATCTTGAATTTCTTTCAATGTTTTGCTTTGACCCATGCCTGATGTTTACTAAGGTTTTGATGCACTGACCTCACAAACAAATGTGGAGGTTGGTAAAGTTTTGCCTTATGATTCTTTTGGATCCGGAACTTTATGTTACCTTTGTTGTAGCTCATAAGCTGAGAGCCCCAAATCACTTTTGCTACAACCATCCAAGTCAGAGTCTCCGTCCCCCTCACTCACTCTCAATGATTGTAACTGATTGAGTGGAATCCATCACATCAAACGCTGATACAACGTTGGAGAATCCAAAACAAGTCAGCCGTGTTTTGGATTCTCTGACGTTTTTTTCATTTGTGTCTGTCATACTTCCTACTCTATCTCCCACAAATAATATTTTTTTAAATGCTTTTTTGCTTTTAGTCTAAAAAAAGAGTATTTTTTGAAGGGGGTTCATATGGCACTCTCTCATGTGAAACTTGGATAGACTTTTTTTGTGTCTCATATTGCACTGTTGCACAGCCCTTTTGTAAGGTGTGGATATGAAACTTTGATCAAAAATCAAGTACTTTTCCTGTCCTCAAAATTTGTATAAGGTAAAAATTCAATTAAAAATAGTAAGAAATATTATTTTTAAGAGAAAACACGCCAATTTTATTGTTTATAACTTTATTGGTATAAAACAATAATAATATGAAAATTTATTGTTTTACCAACAATAAAAATTTATCCAAAAAATACTCTACAAGAGATATTTTAAGGCTACAAAAGAAATTTCTTCAAAAGCAATTTCAATTGGAATTAATTGAGCAAAGAACTGCAAGCAATTAATTAAACAACAAAGTCTTTAAAGAGAATATTAAAGAGAAAATACGCCCAAAAGTGACCAGAGTGAATTTGGAAACAAAGTGACAAAGTTTACAGTGATGAAAGATGCTTTAATTCACTTTTGGGGTGGTTCAGGGGTAAAAATGATTATAATGATTTTTTCACGTGGTTAAAAGAATTGAAATGATTTTGAAAATGGTGGTTGGAATCTTTGATTGATTGGTTTAACAGTGTTTAAACTAATTAATAAAAGGAAAAGATTCTAACATGAAGAGAAAAGTGGGGCAAAGAAGACATTCTTTTATAGCCATCAATTCTCTTACTCCAAAAGTAAAATTTACTCTTTTCAGTCGTGAAAAACAGTCTGACAACAAAAAAGCCAATTATGGCATCATTAAACCCTGGTTTAGGCCAAAAAGGGCTAGTTTAAGCCATTTTTAGGCATTTTAGACCCTTAAATCAGCCATTACTATAGCAATACCAGGCCTAGAGCCTTCAAAACACGTCAGAATGTGTGTCAGAGGCGTAGAAACCAGTTAAAACTGTTTTTACTATGATTGTTTTATCTTAAGGGTGGTTTTACCCTCTTGGCAACAGCTAAAACTACCCCAGTTGGTATCAAAACCTCATCATCAATTGAGTCCACAGACCCTGTAACTCAATTCCAGGCCAAAAGTGATGAACTTTTGCGTGAATTTTGACATCCCACGCCTGTCAGCAAGGACTTTGGGGGTCTAGCTCCCCCTTTGAGCTGGAGTTCCTTTTCCCCCCCAAATTTAATCTTTCCAATTTATTTTTCCTTTAATTCCTCATCATGTATTATACTTATAATTTACATATGTAATTCAATTCAATTGTACAGTACAATACAGTAATAATTGACACCTCATATGTAAATCAAAGTTCACTTATGTAATACACGCGCACATTTTGACATTTCAATTGAATTCAATTGAAAATACTTCAATTCCTCATAACTTCTAAACTAAACACAACACCTCAATTTTAACACAAAAATTGATGGTTAATACCACATGTGGTGTGGATTAAATTAAGGTTTTGAGGATTTTCAACTTTTGTATTGAAAATACCAAAAACTTAATTTAAGCTTATTTAGAGTTGAGTTACAAGAATTTCACTCAGAGGTGACCCCACCTGATTTTTTATGAGGAATCCAATGGTGAAATAATTCTTATGTATTTATTTATTGGATAAAGAGTTATACTAAATTTTATTTAACTTTTTTCCAAATCTATTTATTTTTTCACAATTTTGTTAAAATTTCATTTTTACTTAATTTTTTCAAGTATAAATGTAATTTTATACTTACAAAACTTAATGTATTTTTATTTTTAAATTGTAATTACGTTTTTATTTTTAAGATAATTTTATATTTATATTTTGATTTTTTTTATTTTAATAATATAAATAAATTTATGTTATTTATATTAATATGTTATTTCTTATATTTGTGGTCTTTTGGGTATATGAAATTACCTCTAAGGCTCACATTCCCTCCCCCTAAAAAATAATATTACTTTGTAATATTGGTGTTTCTAGTGTGTCTGAATCTCCTGAGGAGTTTGGTAGCTTCTGGTATATCTTTTTCTTCTAACCATTCATCTTCACAAGTTGGGTCTCTGTACCTAACAAGGTATTCCCTTACTTTCTTGGTTCTTAATTTCCTTTCTTTAAGAACTTTGGTAATTTTCTTAGTACCAGATGTCTCAATAGGAGGTATAACTTGGGGAATCTTATTCCTCAAGGCAAATTTCTCAGCATCACTAGATTTATATGGCTTTATCAAGCTCACTGGAAATGTAGGGTCCTTATTGCTAAGTTCTTCAGATAACTCTACTTCAACAGCATTTTCTCCATGGAGGGCCTTAATCACAAAAGGTCCTGCAAAGGAGTCTTTCAACTTTTTACATCCTTTGATGTTATTGAAGTTAGTGGTGGATACAAGAACTAGGTCCCCCACTGTGAGCCTTGAGGTATATTTTACATACCCAAATAGGCCACAATTATCTTAAAAAGAAATTTTGAATTATGCATAACTCATAAGTCATGCATATATCCAAAATTCATCATTTTCAATTTCAGAAAAGATGAATAACTTTTTATTGAGTAAGTAAATCCATGGATTTAAGGCCAGATTTGGATTCTACACAAAAATTCACCTAGGGTAGCTCCATAGAGTGAATAAGCACAATTTAGGTATTTAAGGTGGTAAAATGGAAAATACTTCAATACCACATCATTAATACTACATAAAAGATCCGTGAAAATTTTTGTTTTTCTTGATTTTTAGCCAAAATAATGGGAAAGTGAGAAATCCCATGTTACATATACACTAAGAATAGTGTTATGCATGTTTTGAGAACTTAATATTATGGTATTATTACATAGACTTTTGGTACACCCATAGTGGATATCTCACTTTAAGCTTAAATTACTATTTTGACGTAAAAATTAGGCAAGGGGGACAAAAGACATCAAAGAGAGCCAGGGTACCCAACTTCTGAGGCCTCAGAGGCGTGGATAGCTCCAGAGCATGGATCCATGGCTCATCTTGGCCCAATTGGTAAACTAAAACTCTTTGGGAACTTGGTTACCAAGTTACACCTACTGTAATCACAAGAAAATAGCAAATAACCTGCTATTTTGACGTGCCAAGGAGGTAATGAGCTACTTAGACTCCTGTAACCACGTCAATTTTTGATGACTTTCCATGACTAGACCCTAAAAGAGTAATTAAAACCCTTTTGGGACTCATATTCATTGATTTACCTCATAGCAACCAGCAAAATACTGCTATTTGCAATTCTACGTAGAAATGAGGTAAAAACTTCAAAAATTCATTAAAAATACAATTCTTAATTAATCTTTCTGAAACTTTCAGGACCAATGAAAAACTGTATTATCTACGGTACAACCACAAAGAATTACAGTTTTATCAGTAAAATTAAACGTTTTACTTACAGTCCATTTTTGACCATTCTACGTGTAACACTGAATCTTCAAAAATTCACAGTAATTAAATTCTGTGATGAAATTAGCAATAACATTGATAACTTTGAGAAATCAATGATTATTTTATAATAAAAGAAGATTTACTGTTGTTACTCCTTTTATTCTTAACCATATTGGGGTTGGTAGTCACGTAAAAGCATCAATTAAGTAATTATGATAATCTTACGTGACAACAGATGATGCAATCATTAATCCAAAAGGGTTTATTGTTTTCTCACTCACTGGTTTTTCAGTTTGCTCCATGGCACGCCTCTGTGAGCTGTTGTTGACTTAAAAGAAGCCTATTCTTGCTGTTTTTTCCGTATCATCATCTTATAAATTTATTAAATCATTATTACCAACAAGTAAGTATTAGTTAAAGCTATTCTTAAGTGTTTTAAATCTTTCAAAATCATCCAGAAAGACGTGAAATCATAGAATCCAACTATATATTGTTGTAATACTGTTATAAATCCCTTTGATCCCTTAAATCCACAATTCCATGTCAAATTTCTCTACTCTTATCTATCAATAAGTTCTTTGGAGTATTAGTGAGTCATTTATTTTTAATTCTTAAAGTTTTTCTCTAGTAATAGTTGTCTTCAAGAATTATATTCATAATTATTCTTGTAAAAGATAATTATATATTAAAATAATTTTATTATTTTAATAAAGAAGTTTTTATTATTAAATTCTTCTTGTAATTGATTCTAGTAGACAATTACTGCTCACTGTTATAATCACTAGTAGTGTATAACACGTGAAAGGAATAATTTTATAATTATTTAATTGTGGTTATAATAATTTTTTATTATTATATTTCATAAGAACAGACATAGTACTGTTGATTAATAGTAATATTATCATCAGTTTCATAGTCACATCTTACATTTGGGGGCCTGGCCGTGTTTTTTGAACCTTGTACCCTTAATTAATTATTATTCTAAGCTCTAAAATATATTAATTGAATATTTTTTTAGTTTCATTTTAAAGTCAAAATAATTATTATTTTTGAAATTGTTTTGGAAATCTTTTTCATTGAGGAATTTGGTTTAATTTTATACTGTTTTACACGTGGTTTTTTCACATCCAAAAACTTATAAAATTATTCTTTGAGTTACTCTGAATTAATTTTCATTCAAAATCTTAAATTTTAATTTTTTTCTTTAAACAGAATATTTTTTTTTAATATTAAAAAATAATAAAATTCATAAAAAATCTTTTAAAAATATCTTAAAACACAAAAATAATTTCTTTTATCATATTTTTTCTCTTTAAGTGTCTTTAATCAAATACTGTGCAGCTGGTAACAGACTCAGTAAAAGATACATCAATAGTCCAGAATCTTCAGAAGCAGAATCTGAAGACAGTATTGAGGTGCAGATTGCTAAAAGAGGCACCTTATTCAACTCAGAAAAAGCTAAATTACCACCAAAAGGTGTGTATTTTATCTTATATTTTTCACCTTTTATCTTTAAATTGACGTGAAAATGGTGCATACCAGAAATGGAACCAACTATTCAGTCCAACCAGATGGATGTGGACAAGGAAGAGGCAAGACCAAATCCAGAAGTGCCAAATCTTCCACAAGAAAGACACATCTGGAGGATGCCAGAGTTGCCCCCCATTCCCCAAGGTCTGTACCAACAGATTTTGACGTAAATTCTGAGCCTGAACTGATTTATGGTAATATTTCCAGGGCTGAACCACTTTCAGGTGGCAGCAATAGAAATATATCAATGCCAGTACAAAAACTGGTTCAGAGTAGCCAAGGAAGAGGAGTGGGAAATCTGCCCAAGCATTTGGCAGGGGCCATGAACTCCTACTTACACATCAAGAGCTTTCTGGGTCAGGAGAAGACCATAGAACTCTTAGGAGGATGGAGCCCCCTGTCTTGCAAAGACAAGGTCAAAAAGATAAAGAATTGGTTGAAGAACCAAAGTCTTTTATCCATAGACCAGAAGAAAGAGTTGGAAATGACTCCAGCTTTGGAGACAGAGGCACCAGTGGCATCTACCAGCTCCAAACCAGCTCCAGAAGCGTCCAAGGACAAGCCCAAAGGACCTCAAAAGAAACAGAGAGGTCCCAAGAACCATCAAGGCAAGGGCAAAGGCAAAGCCAATTGGCACAGACCTTACCCACAGGGGTACAGGATCCCCAAATTGGAGCCTTCAGCCGTGGACAGTGTCTTCAATATGGCCACAACTCTTATGGAATTCACAGCCAAGGAGCAGGAAAGGATGAACAGGACTTTTCCACACAAATAAATGATGTACATAGAAGTATTAGTGTAGAAATTGGCAAACTTGAGTCAAAGTTGAAGCAAATTACATTAGACATCAATGATTTAAAGAAAAATGACAAGCAACATTCTGATTGGCATCAATTGACAACTGTCACCCTTGAGTCAATTAGCAATGCTTGTGAAAGAATTGAGAACCAATCTCAAAATAATGACACAGAGGATCCTTCCATTTTTAAAGTGAATGATAGACTTAAAACTCTTGAAAACCATGTCTTACAAATAGTTAAGAACACCAATCAATTTGCTATACATTTAGCAAAAAGTGACAGTGAGAGGCAGAAATTGAAGAATGATATAATTGCAAGTGTGGAGCAAATTCATAAGAATCATGAACCACATATGCCAAGACATTCTACACCTTTGACTGAAGAAAAACTCTCTGTTAA
Organism: Austropuccinia psidii; assembly: GCA_023105745.1. Classification (NCBI taxonomy): domain Eukaryota; kingdom Fungi; phylum Basidiomycota; class Pucciniomycetes; order Pucciniales; family Sphaerophragmiaceae; genus Austropuccinia; species Austropuccinia psidii. Next base: position 23,866,654 of record JALGQZ010000007.1, on the reverse strand, counting down.
AGAAAGTCTTACACCATTCTTGGGAGAAAATGCCTACTCTGCAAGAGATATTCCAAAAATAGAATAATGGCCAACATTCTCTGTTGAAGGAGAATACAACCATATTGAATTCATCAGGACTATTGATATGTTGCAAGACGACTTTAATATACCTGATGAAATCATAGTGGGAAAACTACACTGTTTGTTTACCAGAACTGCAAAGAAATGGTATTACAAAATGAGGATTGATCATGGTAAACATGACTGGTCTTGGTGGAAATCTGAAGTGATTACCAAATGGGCCAATAATTCTTGGAGGTTTAAAATGGAGAATGCTTTTGAAAGTTCCATTTTTAACTCAGAAAAAGACAAACCACTTACTTGGTTCTTCAAACAAAAAGACAGATTATCTGCTTTACACCCAGATATGTCTGACACTATGATTAATATGAAAATATTAAGAAAGTGTGGAGGAGAACTGGAACATGCTATCAAAAGCAGATGTGTGGAACCTTGTTCAACAGAGGACTACATTAATGCTATGGAAGATATCATTACCAGGACAAGAATTGGTAAGACTTGGATTAAAAACCCAATGGAGTCCAAAATAGTCTCAAAGATTCCTAGAGAGGAAAGAAGACCAGAAAGACCTGTCTTGAAGTGTCATAAATGTGGAAGTACTTCACATTTAGCCAACACTTGTCCTAAGAAGACAAAAATCAATGAAGTTCAAGTCATTGAAGAAATTCAGTGTACTGAAGAGAAAGAGGAGTCTGATCAAGATTCTGCAGTCTCTGAAGATACACCAGTGGAGGACTATCCCATTGAAAACATTTCAGCTTTCTTTGAGGTCACAGAAGTCCATACCCACTTGCCACAGTTCAGTGAGAATTGCTGCAACCTGATCAATATCCAAGATGCCAGAATGTGTAAAACAAAGCCTGCTAGAGGAAAGGGTTATACTGCTGAAGCATCCTGTATCACATCAGTTCTGATGAGTGATATTGAAGCCAAAGTAAATTTGGATACAGGGGCATTTTGCACTTTTGTTGGCAAAGATTATCTCCAAATTATACTTCCTGAATGGAAAAACCATCTATTACCAATAGAAGGTGTACAATTCAGTAGTGCCACTAACAATATGTACCCCTTGGGCATATTGGACACTAATATTGTATTCCCACATCCAGCAGGAAGTGTAAGAATGAAAACTGAGATTGTAGTAATGGATAATTGCACATCCCAGCACATCATTCTTGGAAATGATTACTTAAATATTTATGGTATTGATATAAATAACCATAAAGACAGATATTTCACAATTGGAGATAACAAGAGACAAAAATTTGCTTTCTCCAATATGCCAAAACAGATATCTGTAGTATCTTCTGTAAAGGATACTTACAAAGATGAATTTGTGACTAATCAACTTGTTGAAGCACAAATTAATCAATCATTGTCACCAAAGATGAGGAATGAGCTTATTAATGTGTTATACACATATAAAAATGGATTTGCCTCTGATAATGAACCATTAGGCGCTATAAGAGGACATGAAGTTGATATTACTCTTAATATTGACAGACCATATCCTCCAGTACTTAGAAGACCAGCTTATCCAGCCAGTCCTAGAGCTAGAGAGGCCTTGGAAAAACATATCCAAGAGTTGATCCAACTTGGTGTGCTAAGGAAAGTAGGCCATAATGAGGAAGTTGAAGTGACAACACCTGTTATTATTGCATGGCATAATGATAAGTCAAGAATGGTTGGAGATTTTAGAGCTTTGAATACCTACACAGTTCCAGATAGGTATCCAATCCCTAGAATTCAAGAAGCCTTGACTCAATTGTCTAAAGCCAAGTATATGACATCAATGGATGCATTGAAAGGCTTCCATCAAAATGTTTTGACGCCTAAAGCTAAGAAATTACTTAGAATTATCACCCACTGTGGCATTTTTGAGTATCTTAGAATGCCATTTGGCATTAAAAATGCTCCATCTCATTATCAAAGAATGATGAATACCATCTTCCCCACAGAATTGTCTGAAGGATGGCTTATCATTTATATTGATGATATTATTATATGTTCTGACTCATGGTCTTTGCACCTTGAAAGACTTGCAAGAGTACTTCATAAAGTTGCAGAAGTGAACATGAAAATTTCACTTAAGAAATGCAATTTTGGTTTTGAAGAACTCAAAGAATTAGGACATGTTGTTTCTGGTTTGAGCTTGGGTATTGACAAGAATAAAGTAGCAGCAGTGTTACTTAAACCAATACCCCAGAATAAAAAAGAAATGATGTCTTTTCTTGGGTTTGCCAGTTACTAGAGGCAATACCTGAAAGATTTTGCAATTCTAGCCAAATCACTCTATAGAATCTGTGATCAACAGACTGTATTTGAGATGACACCGACTGTATTTGAGATGACACAGGAAAGAATTAATGCTTATGAGAAGATAAAGAAAGCCCTTACAGAAGCACCTTTACTCCTCATGCCTGACTGGAATATTCCTTTTAAATTGTACATTGATGCATGTGGAGATGGACTAGGGGCAGCCCTACATCAAGTCCAGATTATTGATGACAAACCTACAGAAGGACCAGTTTGTTATATCTCAAGACAAATCAAACCAACAGAAGCCAGATATGGTGCAAGCCAAATGGAGTGCTTATGTTTGGTATGGGCACTTGAGAAATTACACTATTACCTTGATGGCAGTGTTTTTGAAGTAATAACTGACTGTAATGCTGTAAAATCACTTCTTAACATGAAAACTCCCAACAGACATATGTTGAGATGGCAAATAGCCATTCAAGAATATAGAGGAAACATGACTATAGTTCATAAAGCAGGAAACATTCACAAGAATGCTGATGGACTTAGTAGATGGGCTTTAGCCAACACTCCTGATAACCCAGCTTATGTACCTTTGGAAGCTGAACCAAAGATTCCAATTGAAGGAATTAACATAACTGATATTGGGACTGAATTCTTTGAAGACGTCAGAGAGTCTTATAAACAAGACAAGAATTGCCATATCTTGACTTCTTTATTGGATAAAGACTGCAAAGATACATCTTTGGTTAATGCACTAGATGAAGTTTGGAAAAATTCCTATTCTGAAGGAAGATTTCACTTGTTTGATGGGATTATTTACCATAGAACAAAACATTCTTGTGTGATGACACTGTGTAGTAGATTACTTATCAATACCATTCTTCATGAATTCCATGATAGCATTTACTCTGGACACCTATCAGAAGACAGAACACTTGAAAAAGTGAAGAACTGTGCATGGTGGCCATCTTGGAGAAAAGAAACCATTGAATATTGCCATACCTGTGATAGATGCCAAAAAGCAAACAGGAGTACAGGCAAGAAATTTGGATTGATGATCCATATTCAAGAACCAAAATCCCCATGGGAAGTTGTTCACATGGATTGGGTCACAGCACTTCCTCCAAGTGGTGACAAAAGTTATAATGCTTGTTTAGTCATTGTAGACAGATATAGCAAAACTCGCATATTCTTACCATGTCATAAAGATGACACTGCTATGGATACAGCTCTTCTTTTATGGAGTAGAGTTATTTCTCATACAGGGCTATTTAAGAATATCATAAGTGACAGAGATCCCAAGTTCACATCTGCACTTTGGACCAATCTTCATAGATTGTTTGGGACTAAGTTATCATTCTCTACAGCATATCACCCTCAAACAGATGGGCTAGCAGAGAGGATGATTCAAACTTTAGAAGACATGATCAGGAGATTTTGTGCTTATGGATTAGAATTCAAAGACTCAGATGGCTTTACCCATGACTGGTGCACTCTGATACCTGCATTAGAATTGGCATACAAGACATCAGTCCATTCTTCCACAGGACAAACTCCTGCTATGTTAGAAAAGGGATGGAATCCAAGACTCCCAGCAGACACACTGAGGAAAGACTTGATTGACATTCATCCTACAGCTTACAGCTTCAACTTAATGCTTGATAAAGTAAAACACCATGCAAAACAGAGTATGGATGATGCTTTTGATTATGCAAAACAGAAGTGGGACAAGAGTCATAAAGTACCAGACTTCAAAGTAGGGGACTTAGTTCTAGTTTCAACCTTGAATTTTAATAATATCAAAGGCCCAAAGAAACTTAAAGCTTCTTATGTAGGACCTTTTGTTATTGTTGCTTTACATGGAACCAATGCAGTTCAAGTGGAATTGAGTGGTGAATTGGAAAATAAACACCCCACATTTCCAGTCAGCTTGATAAAACCTTATCAACCAGCTGATAAAGAATTGTTTCCTTTAAGAAACCTAACTCCTTTAACTGTACCACCTGTGGAACAGAATGAAGACAAAAAGATAAAGAAAGTCATTAAAGAAAGGAGACTTAGAGGTAAAAATCAAAGAGAATATCTTGTCAGATATAGAGATCCAGTACATGAAGATGAATGGATGGCAGAATCAGAAATACCTGACTCAGATAAACTCTTAAGGAGATTTAGACATGAAAGAAGGCCACAAGCCTGAATATGTCTATAAATGTGCTTTAAATTACTTGATCTGAGTAATGTGAAGAGGTTGGACAGTGGACATTACCCCCCTTTGGGGCCTTATTCTTTTATCACTAATAAAATTGTAGTACAATTTTATTTTTTGGTGGGAGGGAATGTGAGCCTTGAGGTATATTTTACATACCCAAATAGGCCACAATTATCTTAAAAAGAAATTTTGAATTATGCATAACTCATAACTCATGCATATATCCAAAATTCATCATTTTCAATTTCAGAAAAGATGAATAACTTTTTATTGAGTAAGTAAATCCATGGATTTAAGGCCAGATTTGAATTCTACACAAAAATTCACCTAGGGTAGCTCCATAGATTGAATAAGCTCAATTTAAGTATTTAAGGTGGTAAAATGGAAAATACTTCAATACCCCATCATTAATACTACATAAAAGATCCGTGAAAATTTTTGTTTTTCTTGATTTTTAGCCAAAATAATGGGAAAGTGAGAAATCCCATGTTACATATACACTAAGAATAGTGTTATGCATGTTTTGAGAACTTAATATTATGGTATTCTTACATAGACTTTTGGTACACCCATAGTGGATATCTCACTTTAAGCTTAAACTACTATTTTGACGTAAAAATTAGGCAAGGGGGACAAAAGACATCAAAGAGAGCCAGGGTACCCAACTTCTGAGGCCTCAGAGGCGTGGATAGCTCCAGAGCATGGATCCATGGCTCATCTTGGCCCAATTGGTAAACTAAAACTCTTTGGGAACTTGGTTACCAAGTTACACCTACTGTAATTATAAGAAAAGTAGCAAATAACCTGCTATTTTGACGTGCCAAGGAGGTAATGAGCTACTTAGACTCCTGTAACCACGTCAATTTTTGATGACTTTCCATGCCTAGACCCTAAAAGAGTAATTAAAACCCTTTTGGGACTCATATTCATTGATTTACCTCATAGCAACCAGCAAAATACTGCTATTTGCAATTCTACGTAGAAATGAGGTAAAAACTTCAAAAATTCATTAAAAATGCAATTCTTAATTAATCTTTCTGAAACTTTCAGGACCAATGAAGAACTGTATTATCTACGGTACAACCACAAAGAATCACAGTTTTATTAGTAAAATTAAACGTTTTACTTACAGTCCATTTTTGACCATTCTACGTGAAACACTGAATCTTCAAAAATTCACAGTAATTAAATTCTGTGATGAAATTAGCAATAACATTGATAACTTTGAGAAATCAATGATTATTTTATAATAAAAGAAGATTTACTGTTGTTACTCCTTTTATTCTTAACCATATTGGGGTTGGTAGTCACGTAAAAGCATCAATTAAGTAATTATGATAATCTTACGTGACAACAGATGATGCAATCATTAATCCAAAAGGGTTTATTGTTTTCTCACTCACTGGTTTTTCAGTTTGCTCCATGGCACGCCTCTGTGAGCTGTTGTTGACTTAAAAGAAGCCTATTCTTGCTGTTTTTTCCGTATCATCATCTTATAAATTTATTAAATCATTATTACCAACAAGTAAGTATTAGTTAAAGCTATTCTTAAGTGTTTTAAATCTTTCAAAATCATCCAGAAAGACGTGAAATCATAAAATCCAACTTTATATTGTTGTAATACTGTTATAAATCCTTTTGATCCCTTAAATACACAATTTCATGTCAAATTTCTCTACTCTTATCTATCAATAAGTTCTTTGGAGTATTAGTGAGTCATTTATTTTTAATTGTTAAAGTTTTTCTCTAGTAATAGTTTTCTTCAAGAATTATATTCATAATTATTCTTGTAAAAGATAATTATATATTAAAATAATTTTATTATTTTAATAAAGAAGTTTTTATTATTAAATTCTTCTTGTAATTGATTCTAGTAGACAATTACTGCTCACTGTTATAATCACTAGTAGTGTATAACATGTGAAAGAAATAATTTTATAATTATTTAATTGTGGTTATAATAATTTTTTATTATTATATTTCATAAGAACAGACATAGTACTGTTGATTAATAGTAATATTATCATTGGTTTCATAGTCACATCTTACACCCACTTTGAAATCTGGAGTTGCATGTGATTTATCCCATTTATCTTTAGCATATGCAAAAGAGTCCTCCATGAATCTTAATGCATGCTTTTTAGCTTTGTCTAGCATTCCTTTGAAGCTAGCAGCTGTGGGATGTATTTCAATTAAGTTTTTCCTCAAGGAATCTTGGGGTAACTTGGGGTGCCATCCTTTTTCTAGAATAGCAGGAGTCTGATTGGTACTGGCATGGATTGATGTCTTATATGCTAATTCCAGTGCTGGCAACAGGGTACACCAATCATGGGTAAATCCATCACAATATTTGAATTCAAGGCCATATGCACAAAATCTTCTCACCATGTCTTCTAAGGTTTGGATCATCCTTTCAGCCAGGCCATCAGTTTGTGGGTGGTATGCTGTAGAGAAAGACAGTTTAGTGCCAAATAATTGGTGAAGATTTGTCCATAGTGCTGAAGTGAATTTGGGATCTCTATCACTGATGATATTTGTAAATATCCCAGTCCATGACACTACTCTATTCCATATCAGAAGAGCTGTATCCATGGCTGTATCATCTTTGTGACATGGTAAAAAGATTGGAGTTTTACTGAATCTGTCCACAATTACTAGGCAAGCATTATAGCTTCTGTCACCTCCTGGTGGTAGGCCAGTTACCCAATCCATATGGACAATTTCCCAAGGTCTGTTTGGTTCTTGGATTTTTATCATATTTCCAAGTCTTTTGCCTGTGGATTTATTTGCCTTTTGGCATCTGTCACAGGTTTTGCAATACTCTGCAACGTCTTTCGGCCACATTGGCCACCATATGCAGGTCTTTACTTTTTCTCTTGTTCTGTCTTCAGACAGATGTCCTGAAAAGGGACTATCATGGCATTCTTTCAGTACAAGATTGATTAATGACCTGTCTACAACTGTCATGACACACTTGTGCTTGGTTCTGTGGTAAATTATACCATCCAGTAGGTGAAATCTTCCTTCATCATAAGATTTCCTTCATACTTCATCCAAGGCATGTATTAGAGAGTTGTCTTTACATTCTTTGTTAAGTAATTTGCATAAGATGCTATAATTCTTATCTTGAGTGTAACTACTTCTGACTTCTTCAAAGAAGGTGGTGTTCAAGTCTGTAACACTTATTCCTTCTATTGGAATTTGTTGTGAAGCTTCTTCTGGCACATAAGCAGGATTATCAATATTATTTGGTAATGGCCATCTGCTTAGTCCATCTGCATTCTTATGAATATTCCCATCCTTATGAACAATAGTCATATTGCCTCTGTATTCTTGTATGGCTATTTGCCATCTGAGCATGTGTCTGTTGGGTGTTTTCATGTTCAAAAGTGATTTGACAGCTGTACAATCTGTTATCACTTCAAAAACACATCCCTCTAAAAAATAGTTCAACTTCTCCAAGGCCCAGACAAGGCATAGACACTCCATCTGACTTGCTCCATATCTGGCTTCAGCTGGTTTGATTTGCCTGGATATGAAACATATGGGTCCTTCTACAGGTTTATCATTTATGATCTGAACTTGGTGAAGTGCAGCACCCAGTCCATCCCCTGATGCATCAATATACAGCTTGAAAGGAAATTTACAGTCTGGCATCAGTAAGAGTGGAGAAGTGGTCAATGCTTCTCTTAGAGAATCAAAAGCTTTGACTCTGTCAACAGTCATTTCAAATACTGTGTCTTTGTCACACAACTTATAAAGTGGTCTTGCTATGGATGCAAAATCTTTAATGTGTTGCCTGTAATATCCTGAAAAACCTAAGAATGACTGAATTTCCTTCTTATTCTGAGGCATGGGTTTTAACAATACTGCTGCAACTTTGTTTTTGTCAATTCCAAGGGACAAACCAGATACAACATGTCCTAGTGCTTTAAGTTCTTTAAATCCAAAATGACATTTCTTCAAGGAGATTTTCATGTTTACTGGTTGGATTTTTGTCAAAACTCTTTATAATCTGTACATGTGCTCCTCCCAGGTCTTTGAACAGATAATAATGTCATCAATGTAAATGATTAACCATCCCTCTGATAGTTCTTCAGGGAAGATTTCATTCATCATTCTTTGGAAGTGTGAAGGTGCATTTTTGATACCAAAGGGCATCCTTAAGTATTCATACACTCCACAATGAACAATAATTCTTAAGTATTTTCTTGCTCTTGGTGTTACCACATTTTGATGGAATCCTTTAAGGGAATCCATAGTGGTTATATACACTGCTTGAGATATTTGAGTAAGGGCAATTTGGATTTTTGGTATTGGGTATCTGTCTGGGACAGTGTAAGTGTTCAGAGCTCTAAAGTCCCCAACCATTCTGGATTTTCCATTATGCCACGCCACTATAACTGGTGTAGTTATTTCTACTTCCTCATTGTGGCCTACTTTTCTTATTACACCAAGGTCCAGAAGTTCTTTGATATGAATTTCTAGAGCTTCTCTTGATTTTGGACTTTCTGGATAAGCAGGTCTTCTTAAGAGTGGTGGATAAGGTCTCTCAATGTTAAGAATGATGTCAACTTCATGACCAACAATTTCTCCCAGGGGTTCTTTGTCTGTAGCAAATGCTCCTCTGTGGTCATACAAAAGGGAAGAAAGTTCATTTTCTTGTTTATCAGTCAGATGAAGGCTTATTTCAGCCTCATTTAACTGTTCAGACTTGAATTTCTCTAACTCTAAGTTGACTGGTGATACTTTGTTTACTGTAATTTGTCTTTTAAATGGTAAAAAGGCAAATTTCTGGTGCTTATTGTCCCCAATTGTAAAGTATCTGTCTTTGTTATTATGTAAATCTATTCCATACATGATTAAATAGTCCTTTCCCAATATAAAATGGGTACTAGAGCAATTTTCCATAACAAAGAATTCAACTGTGATCCTTAAATTCCCATTTATGTGTGGGAATATGACATTGGTCTCAAATATTCCTAATGCTTTCATTGGGTTACTTGCACTGTTAAATTTTATACCATCAATTGGTAACAATTGGTCTTCAAAATTTGGTACACAAGTCTTAAGAAAAGATTTTCCAACACAAGAGCAGAAGGCTCCTGGGTCAAGCAAAAGTTTGGTGGGCTTGTTGTCAATCACCACTTCTGTTATACAGGAATTACCAGCTGTATAACCTTTTCCTCTGTTTGGTTTTGTCTTCATAAGTTGTGCATCTTGAACTTTTGATAGATCAACTTGACCATTGCTCAATTGTGGTAAGTGGGAATAAGATTCCATGTTGTCAAAAGTGGCATTGATATTTTCTATATCTTTTGAAGATTCAGAAAATATAGATGACTTATGATCTGAATTGTCTTCAATTATGTCTTCTTTTTCAACATCTGGTCCCTTTTCAATGTCAATATCATTGATTTTCCCCTTTTTTGGACATGTATTGGCTAAATGGGTGGTGCTTTGGCAAATATGGCATTTTCTGACTGTATCTGAAGATTCATATTTAATATTACTAGAATTTTCTTTGGGGATTTTGTCCACAGAATCTTTCCAAGGTGTATTAAACCCTGTTTTGAGATTCACCCTACTAGAACCAATTTTGGTTCTGGTGGTTACTTCTTCTAGTATATTGATAATATCTTCTGCTGAAGATTTTTCAGTAGTCCTGCTTTTGACAGCATGCTCTAAGTCACCTCCACATTGTCTCAGAATTTTCCTATGGATCATAAATTCTGACATGTCAGGATATAATGCTGTTAGTCTGTCCTTTTGTTGGCAAAACCATGGTAAAGCTTTGTCTTTATCAGCATTAAATTTGGCAGATTCAAAGGCTGTTTCCCCTTTAAACCTCCAAGCATTATTCGCCCATTTGTTGATGATTTGGGTTTCCACCAAGTCCAACTCTGGTGTCCATGTGCTTTTCCTATTTTGATGTACCATCTGTGAGCTGATCTGGTAAACAAGGTGTTAAACCTGGCTGTTACCAATCTGTCTGGTAATTCAAAATCCTCTTTGATCATGTCAATACCTCTAATGAATTCCATATGGTCATACTCTCCTTCACCACTGAAGTGAGGCCATTCTTTAAGTTTTGGAACTTCTTTCAAGAGTGCTTGGCCCATTGATGGTTCCAAGTTATGAAAAGAAGTGGATAATTCATTTTTTAATTGTGAATTATCAGGATCCAATACTTGTGGATTTGAAATTCTTGTGCCCTCATTTTGATTTAGAGGTGTAGACATTCTTGGTAAGGTGTTCAGTATTTGTTCAATGTCATTCATTTTACTGTTGCTACACCTTTGGGAATTTCTGTATTCATGTTGGAAGCTTTGTATTAAATTTATTACTTCAATTTTATACATGTCTTCCTTATGTGTCAGTTCTTGCCATAACTCTGTCTGTCTTGTATTATCAGCAGTGACTTGATTTAATTTCATTGATAATTTTGATACTTCTTCTTGTGAAGTATCAAAACACTTTTTCAAGGCAATGGTATATGTCTTTACTTCAGTAAATGAATTTGAAATGTCATCAAATACTTTCTTGTTATCTGTTTTGATAATATTTATGGCTTGTTTAATTCTTGTTTCAATTATGTCATCAATATTGAATTTAAAATATTTATCTGTTAATTCTTTAATAATGGCAGATTGTTCATTTATTTTATTGTTAGAAGAATTATCATTATTGGAATTTTTGATTGTCCTTAAAACTTTTTCAAAACACATAAGTGTTTTATTAATTTGGCACAGACTCAGGTTGTTTGTTTTAATGTTGTTACAAATAGTTTCATTTTTATCAGAAAGATGTTTTTTCACGTCATTTATAGCATTATACAACTCTGGGATGGAATCAAATATGTCAGAAATCATTTCTAGAATCTTAATCTGGCTTCCTCCTTCTTCTGTAATTCCATCATGGTTCTGGCCATCTGAAATACATTTTCCATGGCATCCTGCTGAATCTTTGGGATTCTGTAGCCCTGGCTGTAAGGTTTTGGGGCTGGTGCCTTCCCTTTGCCCTTGTTTGGACCTTGTGGCTGTTTTTTCACGTTGGAATTGCTGGTGCTGGCCACTGGGGCTGTTTTTGGCACTGGTTTGGGTGGTGGAGGGTTGTTTTTCCTCCATTCAAGTGTCAAAAGCATCATGTTTTTCTTCTCCATCAATGGATGCCATCCATTGAGCAATTTGCAAGTGTTGGGATGGCCCAAGAATTTTCTTACTTTCAGGTAAGAATTCATGCAATTCTTCCACAGGTCTGCAAGGATCTGGTACTCCTTGAATTGAAGTGCATTGTTGTATGCACTGTGGCTGGCTTTGTATATGTCCACAGAGGCTTGTTGTGGCGGTGTCAGCTCTTTTTGAAGGTAAAATGGTATTATCAGCTTCAGAATGACCCATTTTAGTTGTTTGGAAGTCATCAACTGACCCTTTTCCTTCTGTACCTGATTGGCCTCTGCCATAATCACGTCTATTACCTTTTTGGGAGCTGCTTGAGGGGTTATAGCTGGCTCCTGATCTGGTTGAAGGCATAATTATGGTTAAAAAGGCTTAAAATAGTATTTTTACGTCAAAAACTTACTATTGGCCAAATTCTTAGCTTTGTGAAGAGTATTACTTATGTCCAAGTTAATTAATTCAGAAGATATTGGTTCAGGTTGATTATTTTGAGTCACAATAACAGTACTATTATGGTCTGAATTAATAGTGCTTGCAGGAACAATGCTGGTGACTGTTGAGGCTGTTTCAATGCTTTCTTGTCTTACCACGTTGTCAGACACTAAAATTGATGAAAAAGCCAATTAATTAAGTAAAAAAAAGGTTATTTCAAAAAAGAAATAAAAATATAAGCCTCACTTATAATATGAAAGAAATTATTTTTTATGGATTTTTTGAATTATAAGTATTTTTTATATGTTTTTAAATTTTTCAATATAAGAAAAAAGATTCAAAAAGAGTAAAAAAAATTTGTCACAGGTAAAATATCACGGCTGGGCCCCCAAATGTAAGGTGTGGATATGAAACTTTGATTAAAAATCAAGTACTTTTCCTGTCCTCAAAATTTGTATAAGGTAAAAATTCAATTAAAAATAGTAAGAAGGATTATTTTTAAGAGAAAAAAAACCAATTTTATTGTTTATAACTTTATTAGTATAAAACAATAATATTATAAAAATTTATTGTTTTACCAACAATAAAAATTTATCCAAAAAATACTCTACAAGAGATATTTTAAGGCTAGAAAAGAGATTTCTTCAAGAGCAATTTCAATTGGAATTAATTGAGCAAAGAACTGCAAGCAATTAATCAAAGAACAGAGTCTTTAAAAAGAATATTAAAGAGAAAACACACCCAAAAGTGACCAGAGTGAATTTGGAAACAAAGTGACAAAGTTTACAGTGATGAAAGATGCTTTAATTCACTTTTGGGGTGGTTCAGGCATAAAAATGATTATAAGAGTTACAAACAATGATTATAATGATTTTTTCACGTGGTTAAAAGAATTGAAATGATTTTAAAAATGGTGGTTGGAATCTTTGAGTGATTGGTTTAACAGTGTTTAAACTAATTAATAAAAGGAAAAGATTCTAACATGAAGAGAAAAGTGGGGCAAAGAAGACATTCTTTTATAGCCATCAATTCTCTTACTCCAAAAGTAAAATTTACTCTTGTCAGTCGTGAAAAACAGTCTGACAACAAAAAAGCCAAATATGTCATCATTGAACCCTGGTTTAGACCAAAAAGGGCTAGTTTAAGCCATTTCTAGCCATTTCTAGCCATTTTAGACCCTTAAATCAGCCATTACTATAGCAATACCAGGCCTAGAGCCTTGAAAACATGTCAGAATGTGTGTCAGAGGCGTAGAAACCAGTTAAAGCTGTTTTTACTATGATTGTTTTATCTTAAGGGTAGTTTTACCCTCTTGGCAACAGCTAAAACTACCCCAGTTGGTATCAAAACCTCATCATCAATTGAGTCCACAGACCCTGTAACTCAATTCCAGGCCAAAAGTGATGAACTTTTGCGTGAATTTTGACATCCCACGCCTGTCAGAAAGGATTTTGGGGGTCTAGCTCCCCCTTTGAGCTGGAGTTCCTTTTCCCCCCCAAATTTAATTTTTCCAATTTATTTTTCCCTTAATTCCTCATCATGTATTATACTTATAATTTACATATGTAATTCAATTCAATTGTACAGTACAATACAGTAATAATTGACACCTCATATGTAAATCAAAGTTCACTTATGTAATACACGCGCACATTTTGACATTTCAATTGAATTCAATTGAAAATACTTCAATTCCTCATAACTTCTAAACTAAACACAACACCTCAATTTTAACACAAAAATTGATGGTTAACACCACATGTGGTATGAATTAAATTAAGGTTTTGAGGATTTTCAACTTTTGTATTGAAAATACTAAAAACTTAATTTAAGCTTATTTGGAGTTGAGTTACAAGAATTTCACTCAGAGGTGACCCCACCTGATTTTTTATGAGGAATCCAATGGTGAAAGAATTTTTATGTATTTATTTATTGGATAAAAAGTTATAATAAATTTTATTTAACATTTTTCCAAATCTATTTATTTTTTCACAATTTTGTTAAAATTTCATTTTTACTTAATTTTTTCAAGTATAAATGTAATTTTATACTTACAAAATTGAATGTATTTTTATTTTTGAATTGTAGTTAATTTTTTATTTTTAATATAATTTTATATTTATATTTTGATTTTTTTTCATTTTAATAATATAAATAAATTTATTTTATTTATATTAATATGTTATTTTTTATATTTGTGGTCTTTTGGGTATATGAAATTACCTCTTGAGTCTCCATATTACAGGTTTGTTGAAATTGATTTGAGAACGTGATGTTAAACCCATACCTATTGTTTCATTATACGTATGTATAATTGATAAGATTTATATATTAATAATTTCTAGTCAATATTCAATAAGCAATAATAATTTGTCTAGTTACAACATAATAAAAGAATTTTTAATTATATTTATTTGATCTCCCCTTTTAGATGAAATTGAGCATACCTGAAAAATAAAGTAAGTTTTGAAAAAATATCAATAAGAATCAAGAATCATAAAGAAGGATCTCCCCTTTTAGATTAAATTGAGCATACCTGAAAAATAAAGTAAGTTTTGAAAAAATATCAATAAGAATCAATAATCGCAAAGAAGAATCTCCCCTGGCGGAGAACTTCTACGGGATATAAAGTTAAGGTTTATATAGTAGGCTTTACAAGTTAGGTTTTGGAATATTTTGGGACTTTCTTTTGATTCTTCGGAGAATCATAACACTCCCCTCCATGATTTGTAAAGTCCGGTTTGGTGGAGTTTAACAGCAAAAGAAATTGAGTGACTTTGAGAGGTCCAAGTGGCTTTGTGAGGATATCAGCCAATTGTTCATGGGTGGATATCCAGGAAAGCGATATTTTCCTTTTGGAAATGTATTCATTGACAAGGTTAAATTCCCTTATCAAGTGCCTAGTTTGCTTCTGACTGGTAACATTCATTGCAATGTTGACTGAGGTCCTATTGTCGGAATACAGCCTGGGTACGGTAGGTCCAAGTATTGGTTGGAAGAGGTGAGACATCCACAGACATTCTTGCGCTGCAAATGACATTGCCATACACTCGGCTTGACATGTCAAAGATGCAATTGTTGCCTTCCACTTCGATTTCCAGGAGACAGGGTTGTTGTTGTGGAGCAGAAGAAAACCATGTGAGGATCGGTCTCCTTCACCACCCCAATTTGCATCAACATAGCATTCAAAAGCCAAGGCTCTGCCGAAGTCTTTAAGTAAGATTCCAGTCGTCTCAGGTAGGCATAAGTATGCGATTAGGTGCTTCAATGCTTCCTAATGAGACAATGTTGTCCCTAGTGAAAAACAAGCAAGATAGTTGACAGCATAAGTGATATCAGGACGCGAGCCCTGTGCAATATAGAGGAGTATACCAATGCGTTGGAGATATGGAATGTCCATTTCTTTAGAAGTGCCTGACTCCAACCTACAATTCAGGGGAAGTGCCGACTTGGCAGTAATGTTGCTGGGGGATAACGTAATAAGCTTTATAATGAGATCTGGTTGATAAATGTACATCCCCTCAGCTAGACGGCAAATGCTCAATCCTACCAGACCAGTGATCTCGTTGTCCCATTTAACTTTCAATTTGCTGCTGATTGCTGTGACTATTTCCTCAAGAAGTTGAGGTGAAGATGCTGTTAATGTGCCGTCGTCAACATGAATCCACAGGAGGGCAGTGCCCAAAGCAGACAGATATGTGTAAGTTCTCAGATCCTCTTTATTCGGCTCAAACCCAATATCATTAAGAATGGTAGTCAGATGCTGCCACCAGCATCTAGCAGCCTGCTTGGTGCCATATAGGGCCTTATTCAATCTCAAAACCTTGCCAGGGGTAGTGATCATTCCCTGTGGCAGCCACACAAAAACTGGCATGTCAATTAAGCTATGCAAGAAGGCGACCTTAACATAAATGTTTTGGATCTCCAACTTCTTGGTAATTGTGATGGAGAATAACAGCCGCACTGCACCAAAGGTTGGAGTTGGCGCGAATGTCTCTTCAAAATTTATTCCTTTAGTTTGCTTAAGCCCCTGCGCTACCAGGAAAGCTTTATATCACAATGGTGCCTTCTTTTGAGTAAATATCCATCACGTGCTGAGAATATCTGATAGCTTCTGATTCCGCAATGCATCTTTTAGATCAATGACTTCAAATACATCCTTGTCTTTCATACTCTTTAGCTCATCATTAATCGCAGCAACCCAGTGATCTTTTTGCAGTGAAACTGTCACATCCTCAAAGGTCGTGGGCGTAATGGTGAAGGAATCGGAATGGGTGTTTAAGGAAGCAATTAATGTATCCTGGTTTTCTATTTTGAGTATCATAGAGTCATCAAGAATGTCTGAAGCCTTTATTGAAGACACATGCTCAGTTGTAAAAGAAACTTTTTCATTGAATCTCACACTAGCAGATTTCATGAAGAAATCACCCTTATCAGGGAGCCAAAAAATCCAAGCTTTAGAATATGGCGCCAAACCCATATGATAACCCACCATGCCCCTCTGGCCCAGGTCCTTTTGCTGCAGTGGGTTAAATATATAGGATTTCGCCCCAAAAACCTGTAACAAGACAAGGGTCGGCTTCAGGCCACTAACACTTTCATAAGGGGTTTTGGTTGAATCAGCATGTATCACTCTGTTGAAAATAAGAGCAGCATGTTTGAAAGCAAATGGCCATAGCCGCTTAGAGATATTCGCAGAGAGAAGAGAAGTCCGAGCAATTTCAAGGATTGAACAATTAGTTTGTTCCACGCGTCCATTTTGGTGATATTCATAAGGAATAGAAGTTTCATGAGTAATGCTGTGTGCTAACAGAAAAGATTATAGGATATTATTTTTAAATTTGGAACCATTATCTGTCTGGATGGCTCTGATCTTAAAACTGGTCGCATTACTGAATCTCTTCATCCAGTCAATAAAGTGAGTTTTAGCTTCCGATTTGTCTTGGATTGGAATAGCTGCAGCAAGGCACGAGAAGAAGTCTTGAATGATTAATACATATTTCTTGTCATCATAGCTAGGTGGTAGAGGACCAATCAAATCAGCTACAATGAGGTTGCCAGGCTTCAAAATATGCTGGCGTGATAAAGTAGAAATAGGCCAATGTTCACTCTTTGATATCAAACATTGATGGCAGATGTTGTTAGTTGTTAAAGGCGTTGAAGGCAGGCCCTCTGCAGCTTGATATTTGGTCAACCGCTTGATGTTACGGATAGATAAGTGCCCAAGTCGTCAATTCCAAAGTTCACCGGTGCCTTCAGATCCATTATCCAGTTTAGTGGCGAGATTAATTGGTGGGGTATTATTAATAGATATAGGTTTAATGGAGACAGAAGCATAAGCAGACAGAGTAGGGATAACAGGAAGAAACCAGCGAAAATGATGAAAGAAGCAGGGGAAAAGAATACTGTGGTGGTGCAAAAAAAGTTTGTTGCCAAGAAACAGAAATTCTATGCCATCCTCGGCCAATTGTCCCATTGAAAGTATGATCCCCGGGATGGCTTTGCAATATAGAACATTGCTGAGGGTTAAAACACCATTTGGGGTGTTTAATCAGATTTTTCCGATGCCATCTACATTGAAACAATGTTGAGATGCAACAGACAACAACATATTAGCGGGCAACAGCTGAGTAAATAAATAGATATTGCCTACAACAGAATGAGTGGTGCCCAAATCCAGCAGTCCCTCCCCATTCTCTAGTGTAGGAACAACTCCCACTCATGCCACCGATGGATTTCCTTATTGTTGCCTATGAGCCTGTTTGGAGTCAGGTGATTGATCTTGAATTGAGGAACCTGTCAGTGGTGGCTTAGGCGAGTTAAGGAGGTCTGATTTCCAGGATGCTTGAACTTGCCCTTGGGAGAGTGATCTTCAATGCCTTGAGAACTTTCAAGCCAAGATATTTGAAGCGGCGATAAATCCTCAGGGGTATATTTCCCTTGAATGCAATTAGCAATACTGAGAACATTGTTTGCATGTATTTCAATGCTGGGGTTAATAGCCTTGCAAGTATCAAGAGCAGTGGTTATTTTTCCCTGCAATTGCTGTGCAGAGAAGTAGAGGATGATCGGTAACAGATTTTCCAGGGTGAGATTTCCGACCTGAGATTGTAGGGCATCAAGAGCGGCTTGGACAACCACCAAATGGTTAACAAGGTTCAAAGATTGATCAGTCGGTCGAAAGATGCATTGAGCTTGTTGAACAATTGCCGCCCATGAAGACTTGCTGAACCGTTTCTTTAGAGATTGATAGACCGATCTGGTATTTGGCATATATAATTGAGAGACTATTGATTGAAAGAGATTTCTGTTGATGCTGTTTCTAATAAGAGATAAAGCCACGAGGTTTCGCCGATAGTCTGTGTCTCGTTCACTTCTGTCAAAGTAATCATAGTTTCCAAAGAAACAACTCACCCAGGTGTCAATCATTACACGAGACCAGATCTTAAAATTAGAGCCATCAAGAGAAAGTTTTGGTTGTATCTTGTCAGCAAGAGAAGAAAAGCAGTTTACGCTCTCAGCCTGTTTGTCAGCTTGAGATACAATATCATTGTCTTGAATCTTGAGGGAGGATAGATCCACCGCCATGGTATTGTCTTTGTTTGAAGGCATGACTTTTGGAGGAGAGGGTTGACGCCAGTGGTAGGTTTTTCTGGATCTCGTCAGGTATGAATCCAGAGCAATAAACAATTAAAAGAAAGGATGAAGAGATAGCCCAGAATAAAATGAAGCAGAAGAGAAGAAAAATATATATAGAATATTTGAGATATAGTGATAGCAGCTATAGAGGTAGGAAGCCCATAACCTATCGTTTCATTATACATATGTATAATTGATAAGAGTTATATATTAATAATTTCTAGTTGATATTCAATAAGCAATAATAATTTGTCTAGTTACAAGATAATAAAAGAATTTTTGATTATACTTATTTGATCTCCCCTTTTAGATGAAATTGAGCATACATGAAAAATAAAGTAAGTTTTGAAAAAATACCAATAAGAATCAAGAATTGCGAAGAAGGATCTCCCCTGGGGAAGAATTTCTACGCGATATTGTAAAAATATTTCATTTGTTCAAACCTAACCCGCAGAATAAAATTTAACAATAACCTCCTCACCAAACCTGACTCATTTCTCAGTGCCAGATTGTCCACACTCTCTCTCTTCCATAACTCATCCATCTTTTCTATTTATATCATCCTTCTTTGTTCCTTCCAAACATTATGATTGAACGAATAAATAATCATAGCTAATACAATCTTACTCATTCTTCGTATCATCAAACTTATTAGTCCTACATTCTAACCTATTCCTATTTTGTTCACTATTGAGTGATCTGGTAAGATTACTTCATTTTATATGTCATAGAGATTAAATATTGAATGTTTTGTTTGTTTTATAAATATTAAGGTCTTACTTAGCTGTCATTGTTTAGAAGAAATTATCGTTGTTGAAATATTGTGTTACAGCCTTGTCTTTTAGGTATTTATTTTCTTTTATGAATAAATACAAGAGTTGTTTTTGATATTGAAATGAAAATTTAATAGATTTACAGTCTCGACTGGTCCAAAGAACCATCAAACTAAAAGACAAGTCTACGACATGAATAACATCAATCAAAACAATGACCTGCAAAAGATCATCCCAATTTTAACTGACAAAAATTATTCCGAATGGAAGCTCAGGATGATCATCAGCTTAAAACAGCAAAGACTCTATCAATATTGTGTCAAGCAAAGTGTTCCTGGAGACGGAGAAACAAGAACACCAGCAGTAGAGGCTAAACTAATAGATGCAAATGTTGAAGCATGTGGAATAATCACTAATTTCATGGACTCAAGAACGTTTGCAGCTCTAGTCACTTCGGAAAATATCACACAAAACTGTTATCTGCTTTGGAACAAAGTCAATGAATGATTTGCTTCCTCATCTTTCAATAGCAAGGCAAGAGTATGGAGCAAGTTTCAAAAACTAACCTACGAGAACAACCTCAAGGAATTTATAGCTAATACCAGAAAATGTCTCAGTGATATAGCGTTGGTTGGAATAGCAGTGGAGGATGAAATTCTAGCGTTTTCTATTCTCACCAAATTACCTGAAGAGTTTCACTCACTAATAGAGAAGGTCACGTTGAATGCTGATACTCAAGGGAATCCTGACGCCATTCTCAATGTACTACATGAAGCCGCCCTCAAAGAAGAAGCATTGTCAACTGAATCTACTAAAGCACTAGCGCTAAATAAAGAAAATTTCCCATCTAAAGTTGTTCACTACTGTAGTAACGGAAGGCATAAACCTCTTGTCACCACTCATGGTCCAGACAAGTTCTGGCAGCTGCATCCTGAACTGAAACCTGAAAGAAAAAGAAGAAATAAAGAGCAAAAACCGAATTTCACCATCTCCCGAGCTCTGTTCACTCAAAACTCAAGAAATTCAAATACGATGCTTACCTTAGTGTTAGATACTGGTGCATCCAATCACATGTTTAATAATAAACATTTCTTTGAAAATCTACATCAGGATAACCAAACAAACGTTGCCACAGGGTGTGATAAATCTACATTGGTGTCTAAAGGACAAGGTTTAGAAAAAATTTATGATAGACTCGGAAATCTGTGGCTACTACCAAACAGTCTCTACGTCCCTGAGCTTACAAGAAATCTTTTGCCCCTTTCAGCAATCGCGAAAAATGAAACGCGAATCAAAAGAACCTCTTCACAATTCGAAATATATTTAGATAATAATAATAAACCATCTTTTATCTGTCCGATTTCAAGCAGTGTGTTAGAAACTCAAATAAAACTAACAAATTCTCACTTTCTCAGCACTCAAGCAAAAGAAAACAGTGACATTTGGCACAAATGACTAGGGCACATGAATAAAAATGACATAAAAAATTAATCAACACAACAGAAATTAGTGATATTTGTGACGAATGCATAAAAGGTAAGATGTCTCAACTTCCTTTTAAACATTCTTTCAAAACAACTGATCATGTGTTAGAAAACGTGCATTTAGATCTATGTGGTCCTTTTCAAACTCCATCATTAGCAGGAGCTAAATATTTTCTTATCATCGTGAATCAATTAAGCGGTTTTATAACTACTAAATTCCTAAAAAATAAGAACAATTTCTTTAATCACTTCTGTAATTTTAAATTATCTGCCGAAAATCTTCAAGAAACTAAAATAAAGAAAATTACTACGGATGGTGGAGGAGAATTTGTAAACAAATCATTTAAAAATCTCTGTATCGATTTTGGAATTGAACATATTATTAGTCTACCATACACTCCTCAACATAATCCGTTCTCAGAAAGAAACAATTGTTCTGTAGTAGAAAAGGCAAGATGTATTTTATTACAGTCAAAATTACCACTTAGATTTTGGGCCGAAGCAGTATCAACAGCCACGTTCCTATGCAATTTAATTCCCAAACATGAAAATTCTGTAACTCCGCATGAAATTTGGTTTAAATCAAAGCCTCCATTACACAAACTGAGACCTTTTGGATGTCAAACCTGGGTAAAAATTCCAAAAAACTTTGTCACTAACGAATTTGCATCTAAGACATGGGATGGAATCTTATTAGGTTATGAAAACGATGTGTCTAGTTATTGGATACTCAGAACACATGATCAAAAAATAATAATAAGTAAACACGTTATATTTGACGAGGTAAGATTTCCTTTGCTTCCATCTCATTTTCAAAACAACATCAAAATATTCAATGCCTTTCCTGGATTAATTCAAACTTCGCAAGATAAATCACTCAATGATCAACCCAAAGACAATTTTCACAATATTGAATTAATTTCATCAGATAATGAAGATGAAGATTCTTTTGTTGATGAGTTAGAACAAAAACCCCAACGAATTAGAGTAATAGGTCCCAGACACCCTACACTTATTTCAAGTGACATCAACAGCGAAAATATGTTACCATTTCATAGAAGGCAACCTAGAATGAATACAACAAAACAAATATGTTCCATTCCAAATTCATTTGAAGAAGCAATGAAGAGCTCAAACAAAGAAGAATGGCGCTTAGAAATAAAAAAAATCCTTAATATCAATAAACTAAATGTTTGGACTCTCAGAGAAAAAACGTATAATGATCATCCAATTACTAGCACTTGGATCTTTAAAGAAAAACGTGACGATTCTGGAAAAACCATTGAGTATATGGCATGTTTATGCGCTCATGGATTTCACCAGATAGCAGGAATAGATTATCAAAACACATTTGCCCCTACTGGAAGATTATCTTTGCTGCGTACTCTTATTTCCTTTGCATCAGTCAGTAAGTACGAATTTCATCAAATGGACATACGAAGTGCATTTTTAAATGCACCCTTACAAGAAGAAATCTGTTTGGAAATACCACAAGGTGTTGAAGGAAACACAAAAACTCAAGTACTTCATCTTAATAAAGCACTATACAGTCTTAAACAAGCATCATTAGCTTGGAACAAACATCTTTCAAGCTGGCTGACCTCAACTGGTTTTCGTTGTTCTCTTGCAGACCCATGTGTTTTCTGGAGAACAGGTGAATTTCCAATTTGGATTTACATCCATGTGGATGATCTTGCTATTTTTGGACCGCATTTGAATCACTTTAAAAAAGAAATTAAAAAAAAATTGACATTAAAGATCTAGGAAAAGCTCACTTACTTTTAGGACTAAGAGTCTCCCACCTCCATGATGGATTCGCTCTTGATCAAGAACATTATATAAACAAATTAGCCGAAAAATATGAAATAAATAAACTCACACCTTCAAATACTCCACTTAAACCTCACTTACAACTATCAAAGTAATCTGATGAAGAACATGAAATATTTAACAAACTGAATATCAATTACAGAAGTGCAGTTGGATTGTTGAGCTATATCAGCTCCAATACTTGTCCTGATATCACTTTTGCAATCAGTCACCTGTCTCAATTCTTAGAAAAACCAGGTTTAGAACACTGGAATGCATGCCTTCAAGTATTCCGATATCTATTTAATTCAAAAGACATCTGTCTCACATTTAAAAACCATGGATTCAACCACATAAAAACCTATGCCGATGCAGATTGGGGAAATAATCCCATTGATAGAAGATCAATATCCGGTTTTACAGTCAGTATAAATTCTCATCTAATAGCTTTGCAATCAAAGAAACAACAAACTGTATCTCATTCAACAACAGAAGCTGAATACAAATCACTTAGCAATGCTGCAAAAGAAACTTCCTGGTTATTAAATTTAATTAATGAAATTCAAATAACCTCATACCCACTTGAACCTCTCTTACTCAACGATAAGAAAGGAGCAATAGATTTAGCTCTTTGTGAAGCTAATCATAGCAGATTTAAAACCAAACACATGGACATTAAATTTCACTTTATCAGAGAATTACTTAGAAATGGTAGAATGTTATTAAAACATGTGTCCACTACGTCAATGAATGCCAACTTTCTCACTAAATCCATAGGTAAAACAATCCTAAGACAATCTCTTCAAGTACATAGTCTCTTTAAAAAAGGTATATGCTCTCTCTCTACACGCTCCTCGCAAGGGGGGATGTAAAAATATTTCATTTGTTCAAACCTAACCCACAGAATAAAATTTAACCATAACCTCCTCAGCAAACCTGACTCATTTCTCAGTGCCAGATTGTCCGCACTCTCTCTCTTCCATAACTCATCCATCTTTTCTATTTATATCATCCTTCTTTGTTCCTTCCAAACATTATGATTGAACGAATAAATAATCATAGCTAATACAATCTTACTCATTCTTCCTATCATCAAACTTATTAGTCCTACATTCTAACCTATTCCTATTTTGTTCACTATTGAGTGATCTGGTAAGATTACTTCATTTTATATGTCATAGAGATTAAATATTGAATGTTTTGTTTGTTTTATAAATATTAAGGTCTTACTTAGCTGTCATTGTTTAGAAGAAATTATCGTTGTTGAAATATTGTGTTACAGCCTTGTCTTTTAGGTATTTATTTTCTTTTATGAATAAATACAAGAGTTGTTTGTGATATTGAAATGAAAATTTTAGTTTTTTTTGTCTGAAAATTTAATAGATATAAAGTTAAGGTTTATATACTAGGCTTTACAAGTCATGTATCACTAAGTTAGGTTTTGAGTGTTAGGTTTTGGAATATTCTGGGACTTTCTTTTGATTCTTCGGAGAATCATAACAATACCCACAATATCAATATTGGCTTTCTCGCACAAGGTACAGTACCAGGGTGCATACTAGCCGAAATAGCTGGAAGCGACCGCCGGGAAAAAGAGATAAAAGCTACGATATTAACTCGGAGCATAGCTACGAAATACAGAGAATATTCAAAACTAATCTTTAGATTTTACTGAGCGATATCTTTGCACTTGACAAAGGAGGAAGTTTGGTTGAGAATTCCAAATTTCACCTCATAACATCAATGCTTTCTTAGGCGCAACAGGTCGTTGTCGAGCCTCCGATCGGAGGAGCAATGCTTCAGCAACTCTTCATCACCCACGGAACCCAAAAACTGGTGACACAATGTCAGGAGCTAAGTTCCGGTCACCTCTAGTAAACAAGGGATTCGGAAGCTATATGATAAGAATATTGAGCATTAGCAAGAGTTGCTTCCTCAATTGCTGGTTATGAGACATCGAATTTGGCATTTAAAGGAACGCCTTAGAAAATTACAGGACATGAAGTGTGACATCTCACGTTAAAAACACCAGAGCAGGGAAATGTTTAATCACTCTATTGAAGTCCTGGAAGTACTACATGGGTTAACCGTAAACCCATGTTGAGCCTACACACATCTACAGTACGGTCACCTCATAAAATGAAGGGAATTGGAAAAACATGCGATAGGTACTGTAAAGTGTAGAGCGCTATGGATTTCACCGAAACAGCACCACAAATTAGGGATGATGCAATACCAGTGACTTGAACGGTACAATTCTTTTCTTTGACAAGTAGGAGGATGGCACATCTTTCAAGTTACTAGCTGAGTGCTTGGCAAAAATTCAGAGGTCTCTGGCAAAACCTGTAGATTTTCGCAGGTTCAACAACGGCTTCCATGTAGTGCCTCCAGGACTTCAATAGGAGAATCCAGCCCTGCCCATGTCTGGCGTTTTCAAGGTGAAATGCCGGGATTCATTTCCTGTAATTTTCTGGGGTGTTCTCATGAATGCCATAGTTGATATCCTATAATTTTATCATAAGCAGGAATGTAGAAGATACAACATGTTTTTCCGCATCCCTTGTTTTCAAGAGGTGACTGCAACTTAGCTCCTGACATCTCGTCACCAGTTTTTGGTTTCAGTGGGTTATGAAGAGTTTCCGAAGTATCGCTTATTTGACTGGAGGCTAGACAAAAATGACCAATCGTGCTTAAAAAGTCAAGCATGCTGTAAGGTTTACTTTACTAATTGCACCAAAACATTCTCCTTCTTCAAGTTTAGAGGTTCTCAGTTAGATAAAAGCCTTTTTTTTGAATATTTTTTTCCTTTGATAGATATGTTTCTACTTTTGAGAAATTTATGCTTTATATCTTTTTTCCTGTGGTCACTTCCAGCCATCGTATCTGGCGCAGGGATGCACCCTGCTACTTTGAATCCCCAGTCCGATATTGATATTTTTAGACAGACGTCAAAAACGGTTTCTGATATTGATCTAAACCAACCCCCCAAGGATGAAGAGGGCTCAAGTTTGTTTGATTTCCTTCTCTTGTTCATAATTTTCAGGGGTAACCCCTTGACTTTCTCGCTCTCGGACATCGATTTGGCTACGACAGATGCCGCCGAAGTTGATGAACATATTTAAAATATTGATGTATTTGAATTTTATTTCCTTTCATTTCCGCAGCTCTAAGCGTCGACGAAACGAAGGTTGCGACTGACGAACAATCCCAACAAAGCCATGCCGGCGTTTCGAAGGAGCCTTCTCGACGCTGACGTGAGTAATCATCCATTTCAACGGAGGCATAGTAATCTAATTGCCCCCCACGGTGGAATGTGACGGGAGCACTCTAACACCTTTTTTTCACCAATTGAATTATAGAATCATGAATAAGATCATATTCAAGCGAATGAGATTGACAACGAAGGTTTTTCCAATTGTGCTATTTCCTCAACAACAATGAAAGAAAACTGGAGAACCAGTTCTTCAAAATTCCAACCACTTCAAGCTTTTCTTCTCGGCATTGACTTTGTTTTGAGTTTGTTAGTTTTTTTACTCGATTCTTACCCAAAGTACGGAACATCAAGTCATGTTCTCGATCACAAATCATTCCAATATCGTAACTAATATTCTGATAAAAATTACCATGAGACATGTGAGATTTTTACATTGGTAACATGTGGATTCCCTTTAGAAATCGCCACCTGACTCAAAAATAGAATTATCCTGTGTCCCGCCAACTGCAAAGTGACATTTCATCGATCATAAAAATATAAATTCATTAATTTGAAATAGAACTCTTCCTCAGAGACTAAGTAATTACACTATCAAGTTAAGCGAGAGTCTTAAAGGGTGCAATTAAACGTTTTTATAACGTCAATGAATGTATCAACAAAAAACAATTATTTTAGTGGTGAGAGCAAAAATACCTAAGCGGTGGACTAGAAGTGTTCTACAACAATTAAACTAGGCTTTCTTTGAGATGACTGCTACAAGATCAATGAACACTGAATGAGGCAATGGAATTCTAAGTTAGTCTTGTAAAAGTGTTTCGACGAGATAGGGTTTCTCTACCTGAATCAATTACAAGGAGAGAAAGTAGAAGGAATAAAGAAAGAAAAGGTAGAGGGAATAAAGAAAGAAAAACAAGAAACACTAGATAATGGTGCGTGAGAAGTGAGAAACGCAAGAGGAAAAAAGACAAAGGAGAGAACAGGAATGGTTGGAATTGATTGTCCAAGGATTGGTGAGTACTGTACGAATGTAGGTAGGACATGGATTAGCGCGTAGTTTTGTAGAACATGCGCAGGATCTGCGCAAGATCATCTTGTCGATCAAAGTGGCGTTGGGACGTTTATGTAAGGTCGTAGTGCACCAAAAGATCCACCCTACACCGCTGCACAACTGCAACGGCCCTTGTGAGCCACATACTCAGTTACAGTTTAGAAGTGAATATTGTGGCGTTTTGTTTTAGTGGTTTCAGTTTTCAACAGAGTTGGTTATGGTCTAGAGAGCTTTGAGATGACTCTTTTGAAGTATCTTTATATTAACAGCACCCAGTAGTGGTAAAGCTACAATTCAAAAATAGCTTTGAATTACTATAATGTATATTCAGAACCAATAAATAATAACACTAAAACAGCTCCCACAAAGATGATATTAAAGTTAGTTTCATTGAAATGATTACCTGCGATATAACAGTGCATCACCCATAGCAAGTTGAAGGTTGAGTTCTGCTACTTGGTTTGTGTTGATGAAAAAAAATTGAGGAACCAGAAGAATGTAAGTTTTTTAGAAACTAAAGGTGTGAATTAAAATTTTATATACATCGCAGGTCAAGAAGATGAGGCTTAGTGTTCTACCTAAATTTGGGATGCACTTAGGGTGATATATGTGAATCTAGTTATTGGAGATATAATGAAAGATGATGTGATGACTGATTAAAGTGGTAGAGAGCAGTTTTTAGTAATTAATTATGATAAGAAAACAATTGGTCTAGTGATAGATTGTTGAGCAGAGAATATTGTCTTTAGGGATGGAGTCCTTTCTCATTTTATCTGGAGTACTTCGTCTCTTTTTATTCTTTGTTCAGGTAGCCATTGCGTTCAATGGCTTCCTCCTTGGCGGTGACTTATTCTGGCGTGGATCTAGAATGGCATCTTGCATCTCTTTCTTGTTCACTGTGGCAAGTATGCGATGGTGATGTTGTTCTCCTCATCACCGCAGTCCGTGTGTTTGGATATAATGTCCTTATCAATAATCTGTTCATTACGAAAGGATAAGTGATAAAATTCTCTATGCTGGATAATTGTTTTAAAGCTTGTGGGTTTTGCACTGAGAGTGAGTCTAAGAAATACCTTTTCTTTACTTAGATTTTCATCGAAGAAGACAAGCAAACTAAATAATGAGAAGATAAACTCAACTATCTCTTCTTGCACGACGAGAAAGTAAATGTTGTGAGAGTAAAGTAGCGAGTTGTCTTCATTGATACTGGAATTATTGTGTCATCATATATTCTGGAAGATTATTTATTTTAGCACTGAAATCTATGATGTGTTTTGAGTACAATAGAGACTTGGTTTGGTATCCTTTTATCATATTCTCCGTTAAACCATGTTCTTTATGTGTTACAGTTTTTTGAGTAGAAAGATCGGTTTTCCTAAATCACCTTTGGGAGAAATAGTTGATATGGGTCTCTTTACGTAATTAATTTTCAAATGAATCTGGGGACGTTTCTATGAATGAAGGAGGCAGAATTTCATATATTTTTGACTGTACTAAAATTAAAACTCTTTAGTTTTATTTCCTGTATTAACTATAAATTCTAATAGAATGGTAAATAACGCTCTTGATATGATGAGCTATCTTTCAACCAGTATGGAGAACCCTGCCTTATCAAGGGATTCAACTTGATATGAGAGTACCATTTCTCTGGGAATTTGAAAATAAAATGTCTGTTAAATAAGCGGAACTTAAGGTTTGAGTTAACAACAAGAAATAGAACAAGATGGAGTACAAGAAAGGTTGACAAAAAACATTAAACAGACGCTAGCGCTACTATAAAAACAAAGTGGCATAAGAACCAGGGTTAGTTCATTTTTTCTAGCCAGATATGTGCTAAGCAAACCATACCCGTCCTAGTCACGGTTTGAGTGAGTTCAAAATAAAAACAAAATAAGCAAAGAGAAATATGAATAAAGGGAAAAGAAAAAAATACAATGGGGGGGAAATGACTGGTAATGAAAAAGATTTGAATCAAGTTTTGATTTTAGGAGAAGGAAGAGAATATATCCATCGTAGCTCCTTGTGTTGATGAAGAGGTCCACATTTGTAAGCTATTCAGCACCATAGATATTCCTTTAAAGAGAATTTGTGGTAAGGATCTTAATTATGCTGTTCATTACACTGTTTTTCATGGAAGGCTTACTTACATATTTCCGCGCTAAAGGTGTCAATGGTTGATCCTGAGTCTTTCCCCCTATGAATATGAAATGAGTTGATAACTAGAAAAATAAAATCACAAAAAGATGATTGCACATGAAGCACAAAGAAAAACATGTGAATTTGAAATAAGTTAATAACTGGAAAAAGACAATCAAAAAAAGATGAAGAAAATGAAGCAAAAACATGCGATAGACAAAGTCTAGTTATATTAAAAATGATCTTATTTGTGATTGTGCTCTTACTCAATTCATATTAGAAATAACTAATGATAACTCAGATAAATGGTTACAAATGAAAACATAAAATAGACATAAAGGCTTTAACTGAATTGTCTAATGATTTATTGCTAAAGGTAATCTTATCATTTCGAAAATGAGTTGGTGACAATTATCAATGGTAAGAAAATTACCTCAATGAGTTCCTCAGCTTTCGTGAGGATTAGCCCTTGAAATATTGCCTTATTATTTAGAGGCCCTCATGTTTTTATGTGCTATCAATCTTATGGTTTCAAAAAGCCTATCTACTTTTGACTTGTTAAGGAAGTTTGGTAAATAGGTCAGCGCACATGGCTTCGGTATTAACATATTCTAACTCCGCTTCTTCTTCGTTGAGAGTGTTTGAAAGCCAGTTAATTTTTATGTTGATGTGTTTAGTACAATAATGCTAAAGTGGGTTGTAACACAGTGCAATTTCCCCTTGATTATCACACCATATCTTCTTTTTGGTTGTGATTTGAAACTGGCTAATAATGACTGAATCCATACTAAATCTTGAACAAGCTCAGACATCGTGCTAAGTTCTTCCTTGGCGGTTCAAAGAGCCACCGCGGGTTATTATTTATATTTCCAAGTGATGAGTCCTCCAAACAGAATACAATAGCTGGAAAAAGACTTGCATAAAAGTTAATTCCCCAATGGGAGTCTGAGAGTTATTCAATATTTTCCAACCTCTTCTTTCCCCAAGTACCATGTTTCTCTCCTTTGCACCTTGAAAATACCTCCACACCCTATTGAATTCTGCAATATGATAAGCTGAGGGATTTTCTAATTGCTGCAATAGTTCTGTTGCGACAAAAGGTATATCTGGTCAAATACAGCTTAAAAGATAGCGGAGAAGACCTGTATTTCATTCGATGAATCAGAGGGAATTCAGCGTGAGTGAGGAATTATGAGATTCGTGGCTGGTTGGAAGTCTTCCATTCCATACTTATGCAACATTTTCTTGATATACGAAACTTGAGAAAGTGCCGTAGTTCTTAGATTTTGATTATAAGTAAGCTTGTTGCCTGAGAAATAGCTTTCTTCACCTCAAGTGTTTGTTGAGAGTTTAAGCCTCACTTGAAAGTTAAACTGCTTTAAGACTTATTTTCTCCACCCATAAACATGTAATTCACATGAATAAACACAAAGCAGAATTTTTCATTTTATAAAAAAACAGGAATAAGCCTTACTTGGAAAGAAATGTATGTTTTTTTAAAGATATAAAATATATTTATATATCAGAATTGGGACTCTTTTTGAGACCATACGAATGCTTTACCAGATAAATAAATGTTCCCTCCTTCTTCTCATCAAGATATCCAGTAGTATAGCTCATGAAAACTTCTTCAGGTTTTACATCCAAGAAGGCAGTTTTTTTACATCCATATCATGTTTTTTGAGATTCTCTGTAACACAAAATCTCAGAAAAAAAGAATATTGGTTAGATTATCTTTCAATTCAAACTTTTAATCAGAATTGAGACCCTCTACTTGAGAAAAGCACTACGCACATATCCTGGCCTCGAACTTGAACACTGTGCCATGTGAGTTTTCTTTTTCTTTGAAAAAACAGGTATACCCCAGAAGATTCCCACCTTTTTTGTTCTTCCATATACTATAAGCCATGATATTCAATACTCTTCATTTAAGTCCTTATTTCCCCAATTAAGAAATATGTCTGAGAGTCCGAAATTTCGTAATTCTATGACATAGGGATATGGGAATCTGAAACAAAATTGATAGGATGATTTTTCTTTTGTCGCATATTTTTGGTAAAGATATTTCTTTCATCAATATTAGTCGAAATATCGCTATTAGGTATATTAGAAACTAGAGTCACAGTTTAACCTTTAGGAAAGACATCCCCATGAGCTCCGGAATCTTCCTTCATAGCCACCATTTAAAAAACTAGTCATGAGAATTAAGATACATCATCTACCCCAAAATTCTCTAAGGGAAAAGTGGAATAATAGAGTATAATTTAATAATACTCAATATCCTAAACAGATAGAAAAGGATTAGAAATAGAAGAGGGAGGGAGAGAATAATCTGGTGTATCACAGGATAATAACAAGGGATTATCCCTGTGAGAGGTTAAAATGAAGGGAAAAGGAATAATTGAAGAAGTAGAAAAAGAAACCTCAAAACCAGGTCCAAAAAATCTCTTTATTGTGAAAATAACATTCATGAGTAACTTTAAGCTTACCAGTTTCAATATTGAAAAAATGGAATTTATTTTTCCCCTCCATCTAACCAAGGAAAAAACCTTTTATTTCCCAAGGCATAAATTTTAAGATCAGGTATTTTTTAACAATTTTGATGCTCACAGAACACCCAAAAATTTGTGAATAACTGTTTATGCCCTAACTTTAAATTTCTTGTTGAAAGGAGTACAAAAATCTAGAGCTGCAACTTGCATATGATTTAAAAAGTATGAATTTATTGAAAATACCCCCTCACCTTGAATTATCCACTTTGGAATCCCAAATCAAAGACATAACTTTTCAAGGGATGCGTTGGTTTCTCTTTCTGCCAGTGGGTTTTTTTGAGGAGTATTTGATGCGGTTAGGAGTAAGATATTTCCATGAGTTTGAACGTAATTTTGAAGCTCCTTTCCTTCAAGCTCACAGACATTATCAGAGACATAGGTTTTGATCTTTCATTCAAATCCTTTTTTGAGTTCTTTTGAAGCTGTGCTATTTTTGAGCCAGAGAAAAAAAAGTAAACCTACTATAGCCATCAATAATCTGAAAAATCTACAAGTTACAAACCCTTAACTGGGGATATATTGATCCCCAGATATCCATTTGATTAATTTCATAAAGAACTTTAAGCTGATAAAAATTTCCTTTCAAAGGAAGTTGATGGAATTTTGACTTTCACACCAAAGGATGTCGAAATTCACTTGGGGATGTATCTTCTTTGCATATTCCTTGCTTAGATGACCCAGTGACCAATTAATTATAGATTATTATGATTGCTACCCCACTTCCCCAATAAAAGCAGGCTTTAGAGTCCAGTTAACCGTTTTTTCAAGAGGGTACAAGACAGTAACAGTTCCCCATCTGAGCTTTAAAGCTCAGCTGTCTTACATTTTCTAAACGGGTAACACTTTTGTGTTAGAAAAGTTACCAAAGATATCAGAGGAGAGGATATTGATGGTAAAATGAATAATTTCTCCAAATTAATCTTCTTTGCAGATTCAGAAACCGTGACTACAGTGACTATTCCATTTGCATTTACATTTGAATCATTATTGTAAATTCTTTGACATCAATAAGCCACTCAGCCGGTTTAAAAAAAGAAAATAAAGCGTCATTTTCCAGAAAAGAAGTGATTCCTTTATCTTGAGATTTTTCTCAAGAAGAAAACACCTGAGAAGAAATTTCCAAATTATCTAATCCTTACTTGTTTTTGATTTATTGATGATAGGCCTAACATTTATCAGGATGAAGCTGAAAGCATTCAAACTCATCACGTAGATCCAAGGGATTATATCTTAAACCAAAGAACTTCAGCCTCCTTCCTTGAAAAATGACTCTTAAAAACTGGAAATTCCAATTGAGAATCGAAAAAAAACCACCCCTTGGATAGGGAGCTTTCCGTATATTTTTTTATTTGATAAACATTATCGCACACTGAAAGCAGAAATAGTTTAAAAAGGTTTAGATAATGAAATGAGATCACATTTAAAAGTATCCCCCTTTGAAAATAGTTGAACCTATCATTTTGAGAAAATTCAATAGGTGTTGAAACTAATTTATGACCAACATCGACTTACCCACATCCATATCAAGATTCAAAATCTTTAATTTGACGTAAGAAGAATTTCCTGCAGATGTAGATGTTTAATTATATTTGATTTTGACCAAGAGAGAAGACCGATTGAGATCCTCATCATTTTGATCGAAAATTGATCCTGATTTTCCAGATCTAGTTTAGAAATAAGCCAATATTAGATCTTCTTGCACCCCTCTATATATATTCCGTACCCTTCTTCCCCAAACTTTTCTTTGAGGAAGTATTATATCCATTAGAATTTTAGAAAATAATCAAGAGTTTGCCTTCAAAAAGAAAGAGAAATTTATTTTTGCCACTCTTATTAATTGAGAAAGCTACTATATTTGAGATTTTTGTTAAGCTTTGAGGAAGACCTTAATGGGTTAAGTCCCTCATCAGACGAAGCTTTGATTTAAAGCACACGTCTATTTTTCAACATTTATTTGAGTTCTTGAGTGAGCTGATTCAGTAAATTAAAAAACTCTGAGATCTTGTCAAGGTCAAGAACAAACCAATTTTTTTTGTTTGATGCCAAAACTGGAACCATAACCTGTGAATATAAAATGAGCTAATAAATTGAAAGAAACAATTGAAAAAATATGATTTCATATCAAAAAAAGAAAAAATATATATAAAAGGGTTAATAAATGTTAAAATACAATAGCAAAAAGATGAAGAAAGGAAACAAAAATATGAGAAAGAAAAAGTGTAGTTGGATAAAAAAAATCATGTTTGTTATTGTGGTTTTACAAATTTCATATTCAAAGTAGCTAGTAATAGATGAGATAACTAGTTGCAAATGAAAACATAACATAGACAAAATATTTCCAAATAAAGTGTTGAATGATTTATTTCTGAAGGTGATCTTATCACCTTGAAAATAAGCTTGTGACCATTATTAATGGTGATATTATGACTTCAATAAGTTCCTCCAGCTTCCGTGAGGATAATTACTTGAGAAATTGGGTTATTCTTTACACCCCCTCAATTGTAGCCTCAGAGTTCCTGAAACATTCAGATTTCTGTCTAAAATTGAACTGTTTATTGAATTGGTCAGAACTTCAGTCAAACCACATGAAAGTGATACATATTGAATTAAAAATATCTGGTACTGGACTACCTGTTTTACAAAATTATTTTGGGTCTCTAAAGGTCTCATTCTTTTCTTCTTTAAGTTGTTGTTGCCATTGGAGGGCTTCATTAAGCTGGGTGTCTTACTGATGAATTTCAGTTTCCATTTACCATCTTTTTGACAATAAGAGTTCTTATGTGAAGTCAAAAAGATATTTACACTGAGATTTTTCTGTTGGAGAGGAGACTGCATATTTCTTGCATATGATCAAGAGTACAAGGAAGTTGTCCTAAGTAGAGATTTTATCTTCCCAAATCAGCTTCAATGTATGCAGTTATTCCACGCCTTCCATTTTGGGGATATTACAGTCTCAGGTTTTGATAAATCTCATGGGAAACATCAATTTCAGCTACTTCAGGTCAGATTTTGTATTTCTTCCTGACCCTCTGGTTGTCATTTCCTCAAAATGACATGTTCAAAAAACGGTCACCTTAAGAGTCTTGACAAGATTGAATAAGATTCCACCAAAGGAAAAAAATATATAGTAAGGACTTCAAAAAAAGTGAAAATACTTAGAGATTTGGTCTGTTAGAGAGTTTCCAGAAATGGGAACACCACAATATAAATAGTTGAGAATGTGACATTTAATATTGTCTGTTGGGGAACAAATGTTTTCTGGAAGTTTTATCTTCTAACAGCCCCATGACTAGTGCTTTTATTTTGGACAAACATTATTTATAAATGGTTTTGGTTTTCAGAAATAGAAAGTTTTGGGTTGAGGACCATGCAACAATTTCAGTTTTTGGGAGATCAGTTATTTTAAGTTCATATTTTTTCAATTTGCTCTTGTATTAAGTGGGGTGAATAGTGGATTTATCAGGTACCATGATTCTAGATGTTGTTGGAGGCACTAGGTGCTTGCACTATCTGATTTTATTGTACTTGAGAATCTGATTTTGGTTGCTTCATAAGTGAAGTGCTTTGTACATTGTAGCTCTTGAGTAAATTTGTTGAGAGACTTATATTATGCTTCTGAAGAATATAATGCAGCCAATTTTTCCTTTTTGGAGCGCCAGGCAATGATACAATGTTAATAAATCAAGAAACCAAAAAAATGCATTATTTGGCCACCCAAGTATAAATTAAATAATTCTATCAGCTGGTTTCATTGATGAAGTTTGCTTATCACTAATCTTAAGGTAAAGAATTGTGCCCAACAATTTTGTAAGATGTGTCTATGAAATTATTGATAATATCACTATTAATGAACAATACTATGACTGCTCTTATGAAACATAATAATATGATTACTATAGCCACAATTTAAATAATTAATTAATTAATTCTTTCTTTTACTTGTTATACACTACTAGTGAATATAACCGTAAGGAGTAATTGCATACAAGAATCATTTACAAGATGTATTTAAATGATAAAACTTCCTTATTAAAATAATAGAATTCTTTTAATATATAATTATGTTTTACAAGAATAATTATAAATATAATTCTTTAATAAAAACTTTAAAAATTAATAATAAACCACTCACTAATATACAATGAAGCTTAGTAAGGATATGGTAGAGAGATTTGGGGGATGAATTGTGGATTTATGCATTCAAAATTGACTTAGAACAGTATTACAGCAATATATAGTTGATTTCTATGATTTGATGTCTTTCTTGATTGTTTCTGAATGAATAAAACACTTAAGAAAAGTTTAACTAATACTTACTTGTTGGTAACAAAGATATAATTGGATAACAAGATTATTTGAAAAAAAAGCAAGAGGAGGCCTCTTTTAAGTCAAAGTCAGCTCACAGAGGCATGTAATGGAGAAAACTGAAAAAAAACTGAGTGAGAAAACAATAATCCTTTTTTGATTATTGATTGCATCATTTGTAGTCATGTAAGATTATCATAATTACTTAATTAATGCTTTTAAGTGACTACCAACCCATTTATGGTTAAGAATAGAAGGACTAAAAAATGTAAATCTCCTTTCATTTCGAAAGAAAAATCAATTTCTCAATTTTATCAATGTTATTGGAAATTTCATCACAAGTTGTATTTTCTATGAATTTTTGAAGATTCAGTATTTCAAATGGAATCATCAAAAATAGAGGGTAAGTAAAACTTGAAATTTTACTGATGAAACCACAGTTCCTTTGGTCTCTTAATGGGTAATAATATTGTACATTGGTCCTGAAGGTTTTCGAAAGATTCATTAAGAATTGTAATTTTAGTGAGTTTTTTAAGTTTTTACCTCATTTCTACATAGAATTGCAAATATCACAGTATGGCAGGTTGCTATGAGGTAAATCAATGGTTACTAGTCCAAAAAAGGGTTTTGATTACAATTTTCAGGTTTATCCATGGAAAATAATTAAGAATTGACTTGGTTACAGCAGTCCAAGTTGCTCTTTACCTCCCTGTCATGCCAAAATAGTAGCTTCTTTGCAGTTTTCTTAAGATTTAATGAGATTTTAACTTTTTAACTAGGTTCACAAAAGGTTTTAGTATACTAATTGGGCCATTATCAATCATGTATGAAAGCTTTAGAGCTGTCCACACCTCACAGGCCTCAGAAGGTGGGTACCCTGGCTCTTTTAGATGTCTTTTGTGCCCGTTAGCTATTTTCATGTCAAAAATAGAATTTCAGGCTTCAAGACTGATATCCACTATGGGTTTATCAAAACTGTATTTAAGAATAACATAATATTAAGTGCCACAAACATGCATAACACTATTCTTAGTGTATATGTAACATGGGATTCCTCACATTCCCATTATTTTGGTGTGAAATTGAGAAAAACAAAAATTTTCACACTTCTTTTATATGTTATTGATTATGTGGTATTGAATTATTTTTCATATTACCACCTCATAGAGTTAATTTAAGCTTATTCAATCAATGGAGCTACCCTAGGTGAATCTTTGTGTATAAACCAAATCTGGCTTTAAACCCATGGATTTACTTACTGTGAGCCTTAGAGGTAATTTCATATACCCAAAAGACCACAAATATAAAAAATAACATATTAATATAAATAAAATAAATTTATTTATATTATTAAAATAATAATCAAAATATAAATATAAAATTATATTAAAAATAAAAAATTAATTATAATTTAAAAATAAAAAATACATTAAATTTTGTAAATATAAAATTACATTTATACTTGAAAAAATTAAGTAAAAATGAAATTTTAACAAAATTGTGAAAAAATAAATAGATTTGGAAAAAAGTTACATAAAATTTATTATAACTTTCTATCCAATAAATAAACATATAAAATTTATTTCACCATTGGATTCCTCATAAAAAATCAGGTGGGGTCACCTCTGAGTGAAATTCTTGTAACTCAACTCTAAATAAGCTTAAATTAAGTTTTTAGTATTTTCAATACAAAAGTTGAAAATCCTCAAAACCTTAATTTAATTCACACCACATGTGGTGTTAACCATCAATTTTTATGTTAAAATTGAGGTGTTGTGTTTAGTTTAGAAGTTATGAGGAATTGAAGTATTTTCAATTGAATTCAATTGAAATGTCAAAATGTGTGCATGTATTACATAAGTGAACTTTGATTTACATATGAGGTGTCAATTATTACTGTATTGTACTGTACAATTGAATTACATATGTAAATTATAAGTATAATACATGATGAGGAATTAAAGGAAAAATAAATTGGAAAGATTAAATCTGGGGGGGAAAAGGAACTCCAGCTCTAAGGGGGAGCTAGACCCCCAAAATCCTTGCTGACAGGCGTGGGATGTCAAAATTCACGCAAAAGTTCATCACTTTTGGCCTGGAATTGAGTCACAGGGTCTGTGGACTCAATTGATGATGAGGTTTTGATACCAACTGGGGTAGTTTTAGCTGTTGCCAAGAGGGTAAAACTACCCTTAAGATAAAACAATAATAATAAAAACAGTTTTAACTGGTTTCTACGCCTCTGACACACATTCTGACGTGTTTTGAAGGCTCTAGGCCTGGTATTGCTATAGTAATGGCTGATTTAAGGGTCTAAAATGGCTAAAAATGGCTTAAACCAGCCCTTTTTGGTCTAAACCAGGGTTCAATGATGCCATAATTGGCTTTTTTGTTGTCAGACTGTTTTTCACGACTGACAAGAGTAAATTTTACTTTTGGAGTAAGAGAATTGATGGCTATAAAAGAATATCTTCTTTGCCCCACTTTTCTCTTCATGTTAGAATCTTTTCCTTTTATTAATTAGTTTAAAACTGTTAAAACAATCAATCAAAGATTCCAACCACCACTTTTAAATCATTTTAATCCTTTTAACCACGTGAAAAAATCATTATAATCATTGTTTGTAACTCTTATAATCATTTTTACCCCTGAACCACCCCAAAAGTGAATTAAAGCATCTTTCATCACTGTAAACTTTGTCACTTTGTTTCCAAATTCACTCTGGTCACTTTTGGGCGTTTTTTCTCTTTAATATTCTTTTTAAAGACTTTGTTCTTTAATTAATTGCTTTCAGTTCTTTGCTCAATTAATTCCAATTGAAATTGCTCTTGAAGAAATTTCTTTTGTAGCCTTAAAATATCTCTTGTAGAGTATTTTTTGGATAAATTTTTATTGTTGGTAAAACAATAAATTTTTATAATATTATTGTTTTATACTAATAAAGTTATAAACAATAAAATTGGCGTGTTTTCTCTTAAAAATAATATTTCATACTATTTTTAATTGAATTTTACCTTATACAAATTTTGAGGACAGGAAAAGTACTTGATTTTTAATCAAAGTTTCATATCCACACCTTACACTTACTCACAAAAAATTTATTCATCTTTTTTAAAATTAAACATGATGAATTTTGAATATATGAATGACTTATGGGTTATTCATAGTTCAGAATTTCATTTTAAACATAATTGTGGCCCATTTGGGTATGTAAAATATACCTAAAGGTCCACATTCCCTCCCACCAAAACATAAAATTGTAATACAGTTTTATTAATGATTTTAAGAAAAAATAGGCCCCAAAAGGGGTTAATTTCCACTGTCTAACCTCTTTAAATTACTCAGATAAAGTAATTTAAAGAACATTTATAGACATATTCAGGCTTGTGGCCTTCTTTCATGTCTAAATCTTCTCAAGAGCTTATTCTATTAAGGTATTTCTTATTCTTCCAGCCATTCATCTTCATGTACTGGATCTCTATATCTGACAAGATATTCTCTTTGATTTTTACCCCTAAGTCTCCTTTCTTTAATGAATTCCTTTATCTTTTTATCTTCACTCTGTTCCAATGATGGACAGTTGAAAGAGTTGGGTTCCTTGAAGGAAATAATTCTTTGTCAACTGGCTGATAAGGTTTTATTAAGCTGACTGGAAAAGTGTTGTGTTTGTTTTGTAATTCACCACTCAATTCCACTTGAACTGCATTGGTTCCTTGTAAGGAAACAATAAAAAAATGTCTTACATAAACGTTTTTTGAGTTTCTTTGGGCCTTTGATATTATTAATATTAAAGGTTGAAACAATACCTAAGTCTCCCACTTTATGACTCTTGTCCCACCTCTGTTTTGCATATTCAAAAGCATCCACCATGCTTTGTTTTGCATGGTGTTTCACTTTATAAAGCATAATTTTAAAGCTGAAAGGTATAGGATGGATTTCAATTAAGTCTTTCCTCAGTGTTCCTTCTGGGAGACTTGGATTCCATCCTTTTTCTAACATAGCAGGAGTCTGACCTGTGGAAGAATGGACTGATTTCTTATATGCCAATCCTAATGCTGGTATTAGAGTGCACCAGTAATGGGTCAAGAAATCTTAGTCTTTGAGTTCTAATCCATAAGCACACAGTCTTCTGATTATGTTCTTTAAAGTTTGAATCATTCTTTCTTACAGCCTATCAGTTTGAGGGTGATATGCTGTAGAAATTGATAACTTGGTACCAAACAAAATATGAATATTGGTCTAAAGTGCAGATCTGAATTCAGGATCTCTGTCATGTATGATATTATGAAATAACCCTGTATGAGAAATAAATCTATTCCATAGAAGAAGAGCTGTATCCATAGCAGTGTCATCTTTATGACATAGTAAGAGTATGTGTGTTTTGCTATATCTGTCTACAATTACTAAACAAGAATTATAGCTTTTTTCACCACTTGGAGGGAGTGCTGTGACTCAATACATGTGAAAAACCTCCCAAGGGAATTTTGGTTCTTGAATATGAATCATAAGTCCAAATCTCTTGCCTGTACTCCTGTTTGCTTTTTGGCATCTGTCACAGGTGTGGCAATATTCAAGGTTTCTTTTCTCCAAGATGGCCATCATGCACAGTTTTTCAATTTTTCAAGTGTTCTGTCTTCTGAAAGGTGTCTATAGTAGATGCTATCATGACATTAATGAAGAACTGTATTTATAAGTAATCTACTTCATAATTCCATTACACAGGAATATTTGGTCCTGTGGTAGATTATGCCATCAAACAAGTGAAATCTCCCTTCAGAATAGGAAGTTTTCCATACTTCATCTAATGAAATAGTCAAATATGTATCATTTCAGTCTTTGTCTGGCAAGGATGTCAAGATATGGAAATTATTGTACTGCTTATAAGATTTTCTGACTTCTTCAAAGAATTCAGTCCCAATATGAGTTATGTTATCTCCTTCAATTGGAATTTGTGGTTCTGCTTCCAAAGGGAAATAAGCTGGGTTGTTAGGAGTATTGGCTAGAGCCCACCTACTAAGTCCACCAGAATTTGTATGAATATTTCCTTCTTTATGGAATATAGTCATGTTTCCTCTATATTCCTAGATTGCTATCTGCTATCTCAACAAATGTCTGTTAGGTGTCTTCATGTTAAGAAGTGATTTCACTGCATTACAGTCATTTATCAGTTCAAAAACACTTCCATTCACATGATAATGTAATTTCTCAAGTGCCCATACCAAACATAAGCACTCCATTTGGCTTGCAACATATCTTGCTTCTGTTGGTTTAATTTTCCTTGAGATATAACAAATTGGTCCTTCTGTAGGCTTGTGATCAATAATTTTGACTTGATGTAGGGCTTCTCCTAGTCCATCTCCACATGCATCAATGTACAATTTGAAAGGTAAAATCCAGTCTGGAATGAGGAGTAAAGGTTCTTCTGTAAAAGATTTCCTTATCTTCTCCTAATCTTTAATTCTTTCTTGTTTCATCTCAAATACTGTCTGTTGATCACAGATTCTACACAGTGACTTGGCTAGAATTGAAAAATATCTCAGGTGCTGCCTAAAATAACAGGTAAATCCAAGAAAAAACATCAGTTATTTGTTATTCTGGGGTATTGGCTTAATTAATACTCCTTCCACTTTATTTTTGTCAATACCCAAGCTTAAAACAGAAATAATATGTCCTAGAGATTTAAATTCTTCAAAGCCAAAGTTGCACTTCGTTAGTAAAATCTTCATATCTAACTCTGCAAATTTATCAAGCACTCTTGAAGGTCTTTGAAGGTGCAAAGACCATAAGTCTGAGCATGTTATTATATCATTAATATAAATGATGATCCATCCTTCAGATAATTCTGTGGGGAAGATGGTATTAATCATTCTTTGACAATGAGATGGCACATTTAAATACCAAATGGAATTCCAAGATAATCATCAATATCACAGTGGGTGATAATTCTAAGTAATTGCTTGGCTTTGGGCATCAAAGTATTTTTATTAAAGCCATTCAATGCATCCATTGATGTTATATACTTAGCTTTCAGACAGCTGGGTTAAGGTTTCTTGGATTCTAGGAATTGGATACCTATCTGAAACTGTGTAGTTGTTCAATGCTTTAAAATATACAACCATCCTTGATTCATCATTATGCCGAGCAATAATAATAGTAGTTGTCACTTCAACTTCCTCATTATGGCCTACGTTTCTAAGTACACCAAGTTGTATCAACTCTTGGATATGTTTTTCCAATGCTTCCCTAGCTCTGGGACTTGCTGGATAAGCTGGTCTTCCAAGTACTGGAGGATATGGTCTATCAATATTAAGAGTAATATCAACTTCATGTCCTTTAATAGTGCCTAATGGTTCATTATCTGAAGAAAATGAATTTTTATATGTGTAAAACACATCAACAGGCTCATGCCCCATTTTGAGTGATAATGATGGGTTAATATATGCTTCAATAAGTTTATTATTCACAAATTACTCCTTATGAGTATCTTTATTTGAAGATACTATTGATATTTGTTTGAGCATATTGGAAAAAGCAAACTTCTGTCTTTTGTTTTCTCCAATTGTAAAATATCTGTCTTGATGGTTATTGATGTCAACACCATAAATATTCAAATAATCATTTCAAAGAATGATATTTTGAGATGTACAATTGTCCATTACTACTATCTCTGTCTTACTTCTTACACTTCCTGCGGGGTGTGGAAATACAAGATTAGTTTCTAGTATGCCCAAAGGGTATATATTCTCACTGGCATTAATGAATTGTACACCCTCTATTGGCAATAGATGGTTCTTCCATTCAGGGAGTATGATTTGAAGATAAGTTTTGCCTATACAAGTGACAAACTCCCCTGTGTCCAAATTGACTTTGGCTTCAACATCATTCACTGGAACTGATGTGATACAAGATGCTCAAGAAGTGTATCCTTTGCCTCTAGCAGGTTTAGTCTTACAAATTTTAGCATCCTGTATATTGATCAGGTTATAGAGATCTTCACTATACTGGGGCAAGTGAGTATGGACTTCAGTGACTTCGAAGAAGGCTGTAAGGTTCTCAATAGAATAGTCCTCTACCGGTGTGTCTTCAGAGACTGTGGAATCTTGGTCAGATTCTTCTTTTTCTTCAGCACACTGAACATCTTCAATTTCTTGAACTTAATTAATTTTAGTATTTTTGATGCAAGTATTGGCTAAATGTGAGGTTCTTCCACATTTATGACACTTCAAGACAGGTTTATTATCTTCTCTGATCATTTTGGATTCCATAGGGTTTTGAATCCAGTTTTTACCACTTCTTGTCCTAGTAATGATATCTTCCATGGTATTAATGTAGTATTCTGCTTAACAGGGCTCTACACATCTACACTTGATAGCATGTTCTAGTTCTCCCCCAAATTTTCTTAATATTTTCATATTAATCATTGGGTCAGAAATATCTGGGTGTAAAGCAGATAATTTGTCTTTCTGTTTGAGGAACCAAGTAAGTGGCTTATCTTTTTCTGAGTTGAAAATGGCACTTTCAAAAGCATTTTCCATTTTAAACCTCCAAGAATTATTGGCAGACTTAGTGATTATTTCAGATTTCCACCAAGACCAATCATGTCTTCCATGTTCTTGGCTCATTTTGTAATAAGCTCTCTTTGCAGTTATGGGAAACAAAGAGTGCAATTTACCCACTATAATTTCATCAGGTATATGAAGATCTTCCTGAAACATATCAATTGTTCTGATGAACTCAGTATGATTATATTCACCTTCACCAGAGAATGTTGGTCATTCTTCTAATTTGGAAATATCTCTTGCATATATTGCAGTTTCTACTAGAAAAGGGGTCAAACTTCCTTTCATAGAAGCTTTTACTTCAGTCAGTGGTGTGGAATGTGTGGGAATATGTGAATTTGTTCCACATGTGCAATTATCTCGTCCTTTGATTTCTCCCTCTCACTGTCACTTCTTGCTAAGTGTGTGGAAAAAAGATTGGGATTGTCAACTATTTCCAAAACATGAATTTT
Source organism: Austropuccinia psidii (assembly GCA_023105745.1). NCBI lineage: Eukaryota > Fungi > Basidiomycota > Pucciniomycetes > Pucciniales > Sphaerophragmiaceae > Austropuccinia > Austropuccinia psidii. The sequence goes on along the minus strand of JALGQZ010000007.1, from coordinate 23,822,539 downwards.
TTGGAATTTTGAGCTTGTCATTAATGTTTGAAATAGAAAGATCTTCTATTCCATCATCTTGGACTTGATATTTACTCTCAATTCTGTCACATGTATTGGAAATTAAGTCATGTCTGGAAGATTTTACTTTATGCCAATCAGTAGAAATTTTGTCATTATTTTTCAACTCATTGATAACTGATGTTATTTTATTCCATTTTGCATCAAATTTACCAAGTTCTGTATCAATACAAGATTTAAAAAATTGTATTTCATCTATCATTTGCGTGGAAAGTTCCATTTCATCCTTTCCTTCTCTTTTTCTGTGAATTCCATAAGAGTTCTAGCCATATTGAAAACAATGTCCACTGCTGGAGGTTCGAATTTGAGGATCCTGTACCCTTCTGGGTAACGTCTGTGCCAATTTACTTTGCATTTTCCCTTTCCCTAATGGTTCTTGGGACTTTTCTGCTTCTTCCGAGGTACTTTGGGCTTGTCTTTGGACATTTTTGGAGCTGGTTTGGAGCTCCTAGATGCCACTGGGAATTCTTTCTCAAAAGCTGAGGTCATTTCAACTCCTTCTTCTGGTCTAGGGATAAAAGACTTTGCTTCTTCAAACAATTATTTATCTTTTTTACCTTCTATTTGCAAGACAATGGGCTCCACCCTTCTAAGAGTTCTATGGTCTTCTCCCTACCCAGAAGGCTCTTGATGTGTTAATAGGAGTTCATGGCCCCCTGCCAAAGACTTGGGAATATTTCCCACTTCTCTTCCTTGGCTTCTCTGTACCAGACTTTGTACTGCAGCTGATATATATCTATGGCTTCCACTTAGAAATGGTTCAGCCCTTAAAATATGACTTTGAATCAGTTCAGGCTCAGAGTTAACATCAAAATTTGTAGGTACAGGCCTTGGGGAATTGGGGGAAACTCTGGCATCCTCCAGACATGTCTTTCTTGAGGGAGATTTGCCAGATCTAGCCCTGGTCTTGCCTTTTCCTTGTCCAAATCCATCTGGTTGGACTGAATAGTTGCTTCCATTTCTGGTATGCACCATTTTCATGTCAATTTAAGAGAAAATAAAAGATAAAGACAGAAAAAACACACCTTTTGGTGGTTGTTTTGCTTGTTATACTCTAAATGAAGTGCCTCTTTTGGAAAGTTTCACTTCAATGCCTCTCTTCAGATTCTGGACAAGTAATATATCTGCTACTGAGCTTATTGCCAGCTGCACTATACTTGATTAAAGGAACTAGAGAGAGAAATTGATAAAAGAACAATTATTATTTTTTATGATTTAAAATAATTTTTATGAGTTTTGATAATTGATGTTAAAAAAGTCATTCTTTTTGAAGAAAAAAAATCAAAATTTAATATTTTGACTCAAAATTCATTCACAGTAACTCAAAGAAAAATTTTATAAGTTTTTTGGATGTGAAAAAGCCATGTTTAAAAACAGTATAAAATTAAACTAAATTCCTCAATGAAGAAGATTTTGAAGACAATTTCAAAAATAAAAAGAAATTTAACTTAAAATTGAAAGGAGAAAATCCTTAAATTGATATATCCTAGAGCTTAAAAATATATTAATTAAGGGTGCAAGGTTCAAAAAACAGGGCCAGGCCCCCAAATGTAAGATGTGTCTGCCAAATTGTTTATAATGTTTTATTAATCAGAAATAGTATTACTGTTATTATGAAATATAATAATGAAATTATCATAACCAAAACTTAATTAATTAATTAATTAATTATCTCTTTTACTTGTTATCCATTACTACTGAATATAACAGTCAGAAGTAAATTCCTACAAGAATAAATTACAAGAAGTATTTAAATGATAACACTTCTTCATTAAAATAAAAAAATTATTCTAACATATAATTAGCTTCTACAATAATAATTTTAAATATAATTCTTGAAGAAAAACTTGAAGAATTAATAATAACCCACTCACTAATATTCAATGAATATTGGAAAAAATATGGTAGAGAGATTTGCAGGATAACCTGTGGATTTAAGGGATCAAAACTGATTTATAAAAGTATAAAAACAATATATAGTTGATTTCTATGATTTAATTTCTTTCTTGATTAACTCTGGCAGAACAAAACACTTAATAAAAGTTTAACTAATACTTACTCCTTGGTAGCAAAGATATAATTTGATAATAAGATGATTTGGAAAAAACAGCAAGAGGAGGCCTCTTTTAACTCAAAGACAGCTCACAAAGGTTTGAAATGGAGAAAAATGAAAAAACAGTGAGTGAGTTACTGGTTGCATCATTTATTGTAACAAAGGATTATCATAATTACTTAATTAATGCTTTTAAGTGACTACCAACCCATTGATGCTTAAGAACTAAACAAGTAAAAAATGTAAATATTCTTTTATTTCAAAATGAGCATCAATTGCCAAAATTTATTGATGGTATTGGAAATTTCATCACAGGTTGTATTTTCTGTGAATTTTTGAAGATTCAGTATTTCATGTGGAATCATCAAAAATGGTGTGTAAGTAAAACTTTTCATTTTTCTTATGAAAACATAATTCCTTTTGGCTTCTTTATTTGTGATACTATTCTACATTTGCCCCAAAACCTTCAGAAATATTAATAAGAATTGTATTTTTAATGAATTTTTTAAGTTTTTACCTCATTTCTACATAAAATTGCAAATATCACAGTATGGCAGGTTGCTATGAGGTAACACAATGGATACTAGTCAAAAATGGTTTTTAATTGCTCTTTTAAGGTTTATCCATGGAAAAGAATTAAAAATCGACTTGGTTACAGGAGTCCAAGTTGCTCTTCACCTCTCTGTCATGCCAAAATAGTAGCTTATTTGCAATTTTCTTATGATTTAATGAGATTTTAGCTTGGTAACTAGGTTCCCAAAAGGTTTAAGTATACAAATTGGGCCATGATCAGCCATTGATCCAATCTTTAGAGCTATCCATGACTCAGAGGCCTCAGAAGTTGGGTAACCTGGCTCTCTTTGATTTCTTTTGTCCTCCTTAGCCATTTTCATGTCAAAAATAGAAATTCAGGATTAAAGACTGATATCCACTATGTCTGTATCAAAACTGTATGTAAGAATACCATAATATTAAGTGCCAAAGCCATGCATAACACTACTATCAGTGTATATGTAGCATGGGATTTCTTGCATTCCCATTATTTTGGAATGAAATTCAGAAAAGCAACAATTTTCACAATTCTTTTACATGTTATTGATGATGTGGTATTGAAGTATTTTCCATATTACCACCTCATAGAGTTTATTTAAGCTTATTCACTCTATGGAGCTACCCTAGGTGAATTTCTGTGTAGAATTCAAATTGGGCATTAAATCCATGGACTTACTTACTCACAAAAAATGTATCCATCTTTTCTGAAATCAAAAATGATGAATTTTGAATTTATGCATGACTTATGGCTTATGCATAGTTCAGAATTTCTTTTGAAAGATAATTGTGGCCTATTTGGGTATGTAAAGTATACCTCAAGGCTCACAAATTTAATATAAAATATATTTGAGTTCTTTCAAGTGACATTGTGTTATATTTCAAGATATTACAACAAAAAAGAACTTCTGAAAGCCAGATATGATTTGGTAAATTGTACCACATAATAAGAAAAGTGTATTTCTTGCTTATCATTGGATGCTGGATCTAGTACCAAATACACAATTTGAGATTAAATCTCATTAACATTTCATAGTAAAGGAGAATTAATAGGATTTGCATTTCTAATTAGTGACACATTGTCATTATGTTTATTGATTTGAATTCCAAGGGAATATTTTCTCTTTGAAAGACTTTCCATCTCAAAATATTCATTAATTAATCTCTTGAATTCCTCCTTCCAATTTTAACCAAAAGACTTTGAAAAATCAAATGAAAACCACATTGTTTCATCTTAGATCAGTTGCACAACAAAAACAAGGATTGGTTTGAGAAGGTAATAGGCAAATGTCTTAAAGTTCTTCTTGGAGTGCTTGGTGCCATAAGCATAAACTTATCTTTAGTATGGAAAGCAGTTTTTATATTATAAATAGATTTGCTTGTTCTAGATTATCATATCCATTACACTTATAGATATTAAGTGCTTGATCAGGAGTTCCATCTACAAGTATTAATTCAACATTTATTTGCCCTATAGTGAGCTTTTTTTTGTAGAATAATGCTAGTAGCCTTAAAGAAAAAATGAGGTTTCTAGTAGGGGAAAATAAGATATCATAACCAATACATTCACTTTTATTGAAGCTCCTAACACATAGTATAGCTAAAATGTCTTAATATATTACCATTTTTTATTTTTATTGTTGTAAACCCAGGATGTTGATAATGGTTTTATTCCAGAAATATGTTTAATTGGAGATCAAAAATGGCTCTTTTCCATATTATTCTGTTTAATTTGGCCATGCGAGTCCAGAAATGTTTTTCAGAGCTCTTTGTGGCCTTATTTTGGGTATTTGAATAAGATTCATTTTTTTTCAGAATAAGTGGCCAGATTTCTTGTACAATGCAGAAATTTTTGTATTATTCTAGGGTCACAAACATTTCCAAAATTTTCTTTTGTAATACTATTTAGATTTTTCATCCTTGAATATACTTTGAGAGGTGGTAAAAAAGACCTCCGGGTGGTTTTCAAACAAGTTATTATACAATGGTATCAGTTATATTGAATTGGATAGCTATTTTGATCCTTTTAGATGCCAAAAGAGTAAAATAACAACTGGGAGTTATTAGCTAGGAGTTGCAATTCAACTTCTTTTAATATCTTTTAGAAATACCAGAAACTGGTACTCCAGAAAGATATTGATAATTCCCATACATATAACCAGGTGGAAGGTCTGGGGGTTACTACATTAGTTGTCAACAAACAATAAGCTTTGAGTTTTAAATTGATAATGAATAAAACTATACAAAGAAGTCATCATGAAAATTAACTCTTCCAAAACTTGTGGGAATAGAACAATTTCAAATCCATGTGTTAGCTTACAAATGTTTGCCATTATCTTGCTGATTCTATTTGGGTTTGCGGCTTGGGATGTCAGGAGAATATTTTAAGCTTTTAATTGAATGTTTCCAAAAATTGATCCGATTCTATAATAATTTGAATGAATGGGTAAATTTGGGACAATAGGTTCATCAATGATTTCCTGCTTATGGAAATCCCATAATAGATAACATATAGTCATATTGGTCTTATTCTAGCAATGTGGATTTTGGTAATTGTTGTGTAATGATTCTGAATATCTTCCAAAAATTGAATTTAAAATATCTATGTTGATAGTTGGTCTCATTTGAATCCAAAGTGAATTACTAAATCAAGACCTTAAAACTAACAATTTACTGTTTTAATACAAACAAAAAGGTCATATCCAAAAAAATAGTTGTGCTGTGTATTTAATATTGTTTAATATTAGTATTACAAATCTATTCATGATTTACTAAATTAAGACATAAAACATCTGTATATACTGCTTCCATATATTGAATCAAGTCATGAAATCATGAATACAACAATTGATTTCAATTTTTATTGTGAAGATTGGGGAAGTTATCACCAGGGCTGAGGATTCTAAGAACTTGTTAAGAAGCCCCTGGTTCAGGCTTAAATACTGATATCCACTATGGGTGTACCAAAAGTGTATGTAAGATTACCATAATATTAAGTGCCACAAACATGCATAACACTATTCTTGGTGTATATATAACATGGAATTTCTCACATTCCCATTATTTTGGCGTGGAATTGAGAAAAACAAAAATCTTCACAATTCTTTCATGTGGTATTGATGATGTAGTATTGAAGTATTTTCCATATTACGGCCTCATAGAGTTAATTTGAGCTTATTCACTCTATGGAGCTACCCTAGGTGAATTTTTGTGTAGAATCCAAATCTGGCCTTAAATCCATGGATTTCAATCAAGAAAATTAGGTTCAGAGAGAAATTTGGTATTTGAATATTTCTCATAATTAAATGTAAAAGAAGGATTATAATTGAGATGATTTATCTTAGAGGTAAATTCAAGAGATGTTTTGTTGTTAAATTGGACATCATGGGTAATTTTCACATAACCTGACTCAATTTTTAGAATATTGTAAGCTTGATTTCTCTCACGATAGCCTAAGAATATTCATGCTACTATTTTGTAACTTATTTTTTTTCAGGTGAATTATCTAGTATTATGACTAGACATTCAAATGGTGAGGTAAATTTCAGGAAAACGGTAGTGATACCAAATAAAGGAGAGATGATAGAGGTTTATAGATCTCCTAGGAGAGATATTCTAGAGTTATGATGAAGTTTCTATTTCTACATCCCAGTAGGAAAAATGTAAGCTATAGTAAGCTAAAACACAATGATATTTTCTGACTGTATCTGCTTTTACTCTTTCTGAAAAGGAGTATTTTTCAGGAATGTAAAGTGAAGAGGTTAGATAGGAAATTTCTGCTTGAGAGAAAAGCCTTTTTAGATTCTAATTCCTTGATTTTATAAAAAAAAACAACTATTTTCTTCTCAAGGTTTAGTTTAAATTTTCAAAGTGGGCTTCTTGATAAAGTCACAAAACTCTGTTTTTTTGGTAATGAAATGAATCCCCCCATATTGGGAGAAATAACCCATAATTCCAAGAAATTATTTGTTGGCCAGTTATTTATTTATGAAATATGCATATGTCCACAAATAATAGTTTAGAAATTTTATTTCATGATTAAGATATTTGCCAAATAATTTCAAAATAAAAAAATGAAATTCTAATATAAAATTATCTTTAATAAGAGAAGCTATCATTGTTATCTCATGTTTGCATTCCAAAGCAAAAAACACCCAGGATAAAACAAAATTTATCAATACCAAAAAATTGTTCTCTTGGTTCTTATTGAAAGTCCAAATAATACTTGAAATATTCAAAAATTAATATGAAGATACATCATTTATAATGAGGGTTTCAAAAATAGTGTTAAGATTAAGATTTTGTGTCTATTTTCTTGACTGGCTAAGGAGTTTCCAAATAGAATGTAAATATTGTGCCGATTGAATTGAAATTTATTTCAAGAAAATAAGAAAATTGTAAAACTCCATGATAAAAGGTGGTAAAGGGGAAAACTGGTTACTAGGGTACCCAAGCTTTGGGATCTAGAAGAGCCCTGCTGTGGCTTTAATACAGTATCAAAGGACTTTAAGCCTTTTTTAAGCTGTAAGGTTGGACTTTGATCAAATCTTCAAGTACCAAATAGTTTATCCTCCATTTGCCTTGGCCTCAAAAGATGCCAAAAGGTAAATACCATTTTAGAGTCCTTCAATATATTTCTGAATACATTTCTAATGAAGCTCAAAAAATCTTAAATAGACCCAAAATCAAAGTTAAATTCATCAAAAAAATATCAAAAGTTAAGGTCTAGTGGTAATACAGTACATATCTACAGAGAAATCTGAAATTGACAGACAAATTATAATATTCAAATTGACATGATAAAGATTAAGTCAACTTTTATGGTTTCATTGTATTTGATCGTAGAAACATCTTCTAGGATTTCATGTCCTTATTTTGGAGAATAGGTGTTTTAGAATGTTTGATTAGTGAGCATATTTTGTCAGATTTGAGATTTGAGAATGGTGAATTCTTTTTATTTTTCATTAAAGCCAAATATTAATCACATCGTTTTTTTGAGGGTAATGCTTTGACAGTAATATTCCTACTGTCTTTTCAGTGGGTTTTGATACCAAGGTTAAGAAGTAACATGAGGACAGAGGAAGGGATTTTCTGCATCTTTTTTATATCATTTTCACTTTTGTCTTTTCTTTTAAGGAGGAAATATTTATTGTCAGGACTTCATTAACTACTTGAAAAAGTGGATTTATCTTATATTGGAGATTCATCCATTCTATTTTAACCATATCGTAATGTCCAAGGGAGATGCCCAAACCGATTCCATTATGGGAATATTCTTCCATATTCATTTCATGGCAATTTTTTCATATACATCATGCTTGTAAATTTTATTTTGCTCATAATCATTGGCTATTTAATCATTTGGGACCAATTTCGCCCTCTCAAGAATCCAGGGGCCAGCTTTTTTCCATTTTGGAATTTCCCAATTTAATAATGGAAATATGGACCAAATTTACATAGTAGGTGATTTGGGCCTCTTGTGTAATTTGTCACATTTTGCACATTTTTGTGCAAATGAAATTTTGATCCTGTTTGTTCTCTTGCTTAATAATCTGGGAGTTCACCAGAAACTGAAAACTGGTCAGAATCACTAATAAGCTCTAGTAAATGCCTCGAGGGATACTCTAACTCTGTAGCCAACTAAATTTTTCGAAAGAAACTCTGCCACCATTTCCATCAAAAATTGAGAATTTTGGTAAATCATGTTATACACTATGAAGAAGTTTATTCTTCAGGAATTAAACTTAAAAATTCTCAAGGGGAAATTTTTATATCTTAAGCATCTTCACATCCCTCAACGCAGCTTTGAAAGGAAGCACTTAGGTGGCACGAAATGCAAAAAGCAGAATTTTCCAAGGTATGATGCTCAGGATTCAAGAATTAGTGTCTAATAAATGGAAAGAACCTCATAAATAATAGATTTGTTACTTTCAGATTCTCTGAATTCCCCAAATATATTCTAAGGGATAAGAGAAAGTTCTGATGAGGTGTTGAGTGTCAAAGAATCCACAAATCTAGCTTGGAAGCCATAATAAATAAACACAGATTTATTCCATGGAAGAATGTACTTCAACTAAAGACTCTTTTAGAATTATCCAAATAAGTCTTTTCCTAATTTGGCAAGGGCTCTTTTCCACAAGCAATCAATATGTCTTCAAGTATTTAATCCATCTCAGTATTGAGAGTTACATTGCCAAACTATCAGTATTTCACATATAAAAATCTCCCTTTCAGCCCTGGGAGACTTTACTCAGTTGATTGATAAAATAAGATTAATTTTTATTTTAATCTTCTTCCATATTGATAGTATATACTGATACTATTAACTAAGTCATTTTTACCCCTTCTTTGCTTTTTGAATAGATAGAGAGGGTCATATCTTTTTCCAATTACTTTTTTTCCTCCAAGAGTTGGACAAAGTCATGAAGGATTCACTTTATTGGTTTTTTGACTTTGGAATTTCTTATTCTTAATCTCATTTGAACTTTCATTATGACAATTCGAAAAATACTTTCCTTGTTTACTTCAACTATTTTAATTCTTCTCAGTAATTAACCTTATTTTTGAGTTCAAGGCCACTTATGACTCCAAACAGCCCCTTAAACACATATTTTTGCAAGTAGTTTGTATTTGGTTGGGAGATGGACAGCTACCCACATTCATATTACTGAGCAAAGTGATATGGAAGTTTTCATTTATTTTTATTGATAAAACTCAAAGATATCTATATATTTATTGGATAATATCAAGGGAATTCATATAGTATAGATCTTTTGGGATGTGAAGAGATCAAAATTCAAGAAAATGGCTCAATTTTTCAAAGTATTGGGTAAATGTAACCTTTATTGTGAGCTCCAGAGTATCCAGGGGGGTCAGTTGCATTTGATTTCAAATGGTGAATAGACTTGACATAAAAGTTAAGATCACTAATGGAATAAGCTATCAATCTATAGTCAGGGTTGAATTTTTCTTTTTTTGAGATTTTTTCAGCCTTTCCTGTACCTAGAGCCATATAATAGTATACTTAAACCAGAAAAATAGATACCATTCATGGTTTCCAATGAATGTAATTGGTTTCATGCAGTTTGGGATTTAATCTGCTTTTAATTCTCAGAATCAATGATAAGGGAATAATGTAAGAGTCTTTTAGCAATAATGTTTGAGAAGAACTATTGAAAATAGCTGAAATACTTCAAAAGTGAGGTTTCGGAAATCAGAAGAAAGCCTGGCAATGACCAAAAGACATAAAGCCATAACATGTGTGAACTACATAGGGTGTTCCTGAATAGATAAATAATAAATTATCAATTTTTGGCAAGAAAAATTGACAATAATAAACTTCTTATACAAGTTAAGGATTACTAATAAGAAGCAAAGCTGAGAAATACACAAAAATAGAACACTACAGCATGAATTACTGTTCTATTGAAATAACAGCTCTCTTTAAACTTTTTAGAGAATTATAAGGGGGAGAACTTACAGCATATTCCTTTTCCAAGAGTGTTAAGATGTTAAGAAATTGCATATTCCATTGAAGAGAGATTTTTTAGGGTGCGGGTTTGAAGCTTTGATTATTAAAATTGAATATTACTCCTGTCCTTAAAATTTGTATAAGGTGAGATTGTGTAAAAATAGTAGTTTTAAGCCTTTTCAAAAGAAAAAACCCAAATTTATGACCATTAAATGTTTTGTTATGTACAAATGATATTATGAAGATTTATTGTCTTACCAAAACTAAGAATTTATTCAAAAACACTCTACAAGAGATATTTATGGCTACAAATGAACTTTAAATGGGAGAAATTACAATTGGAATAAATTGAGAAAAGGACTGAAAGAGTTTTAAATGAGAAAAGAGTTTAGAAATAAGATGTCAATAAGAAAACATAACCAAAAGTGGCCATAGCTAATTTGGATACAAAGTGACAAAGCTTAAAATGATGAAAGATGCTTTAATTCACATTTGGGGTGGTTCAAGAATAGAATAACTATAAATAGTCACAAAATATTGTTATAAAAAATAATTCACACGGTTCAAATTTTCAAGATGATTCAAAAGGGGTGGTTGGAATCTTTCATTGATTGTATTAACAGTGCTTAAGCTAATTTTAAAAGGAACAGATTGTAAGGTTTGTCTATGAAACTCTTGATAATAGTAACAATATCAAGAGTACTATGACTGTCCTCAGTAGAAAAATATAATATAATAAAATATTACAACCACAAATTTAAATATAATTATTAAAAATAGCTATATATAAAAAAAAATAATTTTAATTATTATTATAAAAATATAATAATAAAAAAAATATAATAATTATAATAAATTATAATTATTCTATTATTGTTATAGTCACTGACAGTTATAACAATAAGAAATGTAAAGCTCTTAATGAGACAATTACACGTGGAAATATGAATATTAACCACTTTATAAATAATATAAATATTATTTATAAAAGAATTATAACACACACTGTGCAGAAATAATTCTTCTAGAATAAAATTCTATATAAAAAAACTAATACTAGATAAAAAAATTATAGAACTTTAGAGAAAAACTTATAATATTTATTTAATACAACAAGTCAAACAACAACAGTTATTATATTAAATAATAATTATAAGTTAAAAACACGCCTAAAATCAATAAATTTAAAGATAAAACAACTTTTTATGATAAAATTTAAGATTTAAGAGTTTTTTGAGAGGAATTTGTGGATTTTAAAAGATATTTAAGATGATAATTTTATAATATAAAATGTATTATTGATGATTACAACAATAATCTGAATTCTATGACTTCAATTCTTTAATTTAAAATTAATAAAGAATAAAATAACTTAAGAATTACTTTAATAATAAGATTTTATAAATAATAAAACTTTACCTGTTTAAATGTCTAATATGATTGGATTGATAATGAATGATGGACAAAAACAGTGATGAAAAGACTCTTTTTATGTCTTCAGAGCAGCTCTCATGATTCACAATGGATGTAAAGGGCGTGCTCAGGTCAAAACTGAAAAACCATGCTTAAAAATAAAGTTCTTAACTTAAGGCAACTTATTTTTACTTCCAATTTAAAGTTACCAGTGTTATTCTTAACTCCATGTAGCTTTAATCCTCATTTAAACTAATTATTTTAAGTTTTTAATATAAATAAACTTATTTATATTAAAGTTCATCACATGAACAACTTAAAAATAGAGTTTCAAGTAGAAATCTCTTAAACTCAATTTTTAATTAATTTTTAAAGAAATCATAACTTTCTTTGAGTTTAATTAAAAGAGTAGATTTCCAGGCTAATTACCCAGGAAATTTATTTATAAAAGATACTTAAAATTTAATTTATATATTGATAATATTAAATTCTAAGTTGTGTGAAATTTTCAAGCAAATCCATTAAGAATTGGATTCTTAATGAATTTTTGAAGTTATTGCTATTTTTCCACGTAAAATAGCAAAACACACCAAACCTTAAGTTTTGATAAGGTTTTAATGCTTGAAACTTTAAAGTTTTAAGCTTATTTAAGGTTTTTAAGCTTAATTAAGCTCTGACAGTTCTTAAAACCTTGATTTCAAGCCTGCATATTGGGATTTACCCTTTGGCAGCTTGAAATTCCTATCCAATTTGGGATAAAACCAGTTTAAACCTTAAGGATGGATCAAAGTCTAATCTTAAAGTTTAAATAAGGTTGAAAATCCTCCAATACAGGTGGACAACCTTAATTGAATCCTTGCAGATCCAAAAAGTTGGGTACCCCAGCTCTATTTGGTCTTTTTCCTTTGTCCCACCTTTCTGCGTGGATTTTGCCCTTTTATTTATTTAAAGCCATACTATGGCCTTAAACCCTTTTAAATTGAGCTCACGCAGGATTTACATTCTGTATGGCAAATCCTTAGCCAATTCAGTAAATATACACCACACCTCAATTTTAACTAAAATTTTGGTAAGTTTGCATAAACCTTATGCAACTTTAAATTTAAGCTTAATTAAGCTTAAATTTAAAATTTTTAAAAAAATGTTAAAAAAGTTACATTGGTACTGTGAGATTCTTAAATCTTCCAATAACATAAAAAATAAGTGGTTTTGGGTATAACACCCTACGGGTGTACCCTAGGTTATTTTTGGTGTAGAATCCAAAAATGACATAATATTTATAACTTTGTTTATCCAAAAAAAAGTTATACTTATTTTTTATTATTTTTTATTTTAAATTCAACTAAAAAGTCTGTTTAAGACAAAATTAACCGTTTATAAAATCATTTGTGGCCTTATGGGTATGTCATACATACCTCACAGGCTCACATTCCCTACCACCAAAAAAAAATTGTACCACAATTTTTCTTTTGTAGTGTACCCCCAAGGTATTTTGGGGGGGTATAATCCACTGTCCAACCTCTCTACTTATACTTCCAAGTATGTAAAGCACACAATTCAAACTTTTTATTGAGCAATTGGTCTTCTCTCATGTCTGCATCTTCTGAGAAACTTTTGGGAATCAGGTATTTTGTTTTCTACAATCCACTCATCTTCATGTTATGGATTTTTATACCTGACCAAGTATTCTCTTTCATTTTTTCCCCTAAGTCTTCTTTCTTTCAAGACTTTTAGTACCTTTTTCTCCTCACTTAGGTCCAGTGGGGGTACTTCTAAGGGTGTTTCATTTCTTAAAGGAAATGATTCCTTGTCACTTGAAGTGTAATGCTTTACTAGACTGACAGGGAATGTTGGATGTTTATTTTCCAGTTCTTCTGACAGTTCTACTTGTACTGCATTTGTCCCATGAAGGGCTTTAATAATAAATGGTCCTGCAAAGGAATCTTTCAATTTCTTTGGACCTTTAATGTTATTAAAGCTCAAGGTTGAAACTAGTATTAAGTCCCCTACTTTGAATTCTGGGGTCTTATGACTTTTATCCCATTTCGGCTTAGCATAGTCAAAGGCATCATTTATGCTTTGATTTGCATGATTCCTTACTTTATCAAGCAACAATTTAAAGCTTGAAGCAGTTGGATGAATGTCAACCAGATCTTTCTTCAAAGTATCAACTGGAAGTTTGGGGTTCCATCCTTTTTCCAACATTGCAGGGGTCTTGCCTGTTGAAGCATGGATGGAGGTCTTGTTGGCTAATTCCAATGCTGGTATAAGAGTACACCAATGATGGGTAAAGCCATCAGAATCTTTAAACTCCAGGCCATAAGCACAAAATCTTTTGATCATGTCCTCAAGGGTTTGAATCATTCTTTCTGCTAACCCATCTGTTTGTGGATGGTATGCTGTTGAGAATGATAATTTTGTACCCAAAAGCTTATGTAAATTTTGGGTCTCTGTCACTAATGATGTTTTTAAAGAGACCAGTATGGGATATTACTCTATTCCAGATTAAAAGAGCTGTATCCATAGCTGTGTCACCTTTGTGACATGGTAAAAAGATTAGTGTTTTGCTATATCTGTCTACAATAACAAGACATGCATTGTAACTCTTATCACCTCCAGGTGGTAATGCAGTTACCCAATCCATGTGAACCACTTCCTATGGGGTACTTGGTTCTTGGATATGGATCATCAGACCAAATCTTTTACCAGTAGCTTTATTGGCTTTCTGGCATCTATCACAACTATGACAGTACTCAATGACATCTTTTCTCCAAGATGGCCACCAGGCACATGTCTTAATTCTTTCCATTGTTCTGTCTTCAGACAGATGTCCAGAATAAATGTTATCATGGAATTCTAGTAGTATTGTGTTAATCAGCATTCTACTACATAGGACCATGACACATGTGTGTTTAGATCTATGATATAGTATACCATCAAACAGATGGAATCTTCCATTATCATAAGATGTTTCCCAAATATCATCCAGAGAATTAGCCAATGCTGCATCTTTACAATCTTTGTCAAGTAGAGCAGTAAGAATATGACAATTCTTATCTTGCTTGTAGCTTTCCCTAACTTCTTCAAAGAATTCTGTTCCAACATCTGTGATATTAATTCATTCAATTGGAATTTGAGGTTCTGCACTTGTAGGAACATAGGCAGGATTATCAGGTGTATTTGGTAATGCCCATCTACTCAAGCCATCAGCATTCTTATGAATATTTCCAGCTTTATGTACTATGGTCATATTGCCTCTATACTCCTGTATAGCAATCTGCCATCTTAACATGTGTCTGTTTGGAGTTTTCATGTTAAGAAGTGCTTTAACTTCATTAAAATCAGTAATTACTTCAAACACACTACCATCAAGATAGTAATGAAGTTTTTCCAGAGCCCAAACAAGGCGAAGGCACTCCATTTGGCTAGCTCCATATCTGGCCTCAGTAGGTTTAATTTGTCTTGAAATTAAACAAATTGGACCTTTATAAGGCTTGTCATTGACAATTTGAACTTGATGAAGAGCAGCTCCTAAACCATCACCACATACATCAATATACAGCTTGAAAGGAAGTTTCCAATCGGGCATCAATAATAATGGTGCATTGGTAAAGGCATACTTGATTTTATCATATGCTTGAATTCTCTCCTGTGTCATTTCAAAAACAGTTTGTTGATCACAAATTCTGTATAATGATCTGGCATGGATTGCAAAATCTTTAAGGTGTTGCCTGTAATAACTGGAAAACCCTAAGAAAGACATCATTTCTTTTTTGTTCTGGGGCATTTGTTTCAGTAAAAACTGCAGCCACTTTGTTTTTATCAACACCAAGGCTTAGTACTGAGACTACATGTCCTAGAGCTTTTAACTCATGAAACCCAAAATTACATTTCTTAAGAGAAATTTTCATGTTCACTTGTAGAATTTTCTTAAGTACTAATTAAAGTCTCTCTAAATGTAATTGCCAGGTTTCTGAACAAATGATAATGTCATCGATATAAATGATGAACCATCCCTCTGATAATTCATGTGGGAAGATAGTATTCATCATTCTTTGGTAATGAGAGGGTGCATTTTTAATACCAAAAGGCATCCTCAAATATTCATAAATACCACAATGAGCAATTATTCTCAATAATTTCCTAGCATGAGGTGTCAAAACATTCTGGTGAAAGCCTTTTAAAGCATCCATAGAAGTGATGAATCTTGCTTTGGATAATTGAGTCAAAGTCTCATGAATTCTAGGGATTGGATACCTGTCTGGAATAGTATAGGTATTCAGTGCTCTAAAATCACCAACCATCCTTGACTTATCATTATGCCAAGTAATGATTACTGGAGTTGTGACTTCAGCTTCCTCATTGTGTCCCACGTTTCTAAGAACTCCCAGTTTCATTAGTTCATTGATATGATTTTCTAATGCTTCTCTAGCCCTAGGGCTAGCTGGGTAAGCTGGTCTTCTTAATAGTGGCAGATAAGGCCTTTCCACATTAAGCATAATGTCCACCTCATGGCCTTTTATAGCCCCAAGTGGTTCATTATCAGAAGCAAAGGCTTCTCTATATTGAAATAAAACTTCAATAAGTTCTTCCTTCATTTCTGGTGTTAATTCAGGACTAATTTGTGCTTCACTTAGCTGATCTGACACAAATTTTTCTTTCTTAACATTCTTTACTTGTTGAATGACAGTAATTTCTTTTCTTTCTAGAGAAAAAGCAAATTTTTGCCTTTTATTTTCCCCTATAGTGAAATACCTGTCCTTATGATTATTAATATCAATACCATGGATATTGAGATAATCATTTCCAAGTATAAATTGTTGTGAAGTACAATTGTTCATAACAACAAATTCAGCTTTCAATCTTATACTCCCTGCTGGATGAGGAAATATTATTGCTGCTTCAAATATACCGAAAGGGTGCATGTTCTGGCTAGCACTGCTGAATTTTACACCTTCAATTGTCATTAACGTGTCTTGCCAATTGGTATAAATTTTGTCAAGATAATCTTTTCCAACACAAGTGCAAAAAGCACCTGAGTCAAGATGTATCTTGGCTTCTGTGTTATTTATCACAATATTAGTGATACAAGATGACCCAGCTGTATAACCTTTACCTCTAGCAGGTTTGGTTTTTTGCATTTTGGCATCTTGCACATGTATAAGATCCATACATTCATCACTGTACTGTGGTAAGTGAGTATGTACCTCAGTGACCTCAAAAGAAACATTAATATTTTCTATACCAAGTTGTTCTGATGCTTCTTCTTCTTCTGAAGGCTGAGAATCACTTTCATGTAAAGATACATCAGTTTCTTTTGTTTCTTCCACTTTTTCAACATTTATCTCATTGACTCTTGTCTTTTTTGGACAAGTGTTTGCTAAATGAGATGTACTTCCACATTTATGTCATTTCAAAGGAGGTCTGTCATGTGGTTTATTTGGTTTCAAAATTGGTTTCCCACTAGTCTTGTTGTCTATTGGGGGTGTATACCAATTTCTTCCAATTTTTGTTCTAGTAGTGATATCCTCCATAGCATTGATATAATCTTCTTTAGAGCAAGGCTCAATACATCTGCTTCTTATAGCATGCTCAAGGTCACCACCACACTTTCTTATTATCCTTTTATGTACCATTGGTTCAGGCATATCAGGATGAAAGGCAGTTAATCTGTCCTTCTGTTTAAGAAACCAAGTCATGGGCCTGTCCCTCCCAATATTAAAAATGGCTTCTTCAAAAGAATTTTCCATTCTAAATCTCCAGGAATCACTTGCCCATTTGGAAATAACTTGTTCTTTCCACCAAGGCCAAGAATGTTTACCATGGTCTTGTCTCATTTTATAATACCATTTCTTTGCTGATTTGGTAAATAATGAGTGTAATCTGGCACTTATATATTCATCTGGTATGTTAAAGTCTTCTTTAAACATATCAATTGTTTTTGTAAATTACATATGATTATATTCTCCTTCACCACTGAAGGTTGGCCATTCCTCTAATCTTGGAATGTCCTTATAATTGCAAGCAGTTTCCACATCATGACTTGAAATTGTATGATGTAAATCATTATTCAAGTTAAGGACATTTCTGTCAAGAATTGGTGTGGATTGCCTTGGCAATTCATTTTTTAGTGATATATTATTAATACTTGACTGAATGTCTTCTTTTAATTCAAGTCTTGCTTTATCACTTTTTTCCAATTGTTCTTCAAAAAGAGCTGCATTGTGACCAGTTGAATTTTCCAAGTTTTGTACTTGTATTTTCAATTCTTTTAACTGTCCAGTTATAAAGGAAATTGAATGTTCATCTGGTTGATTGAGTAAGGTAACTTTAAACTCAAGTCTTTCACAAATTTGCATCAAAGACAAAATATTTGCCTTGTTAACATTTTCGAGGCGAATTATGGTCTTTTGTTGGTCTTTTACTTGTAGTATCTCATTACCCAACTTTTGTTGGACATGATCAAATGCTTTAAATTTTGCCATAATTTCTTTATTACAAGATTCAAAGTAAGTTACAAGTTTTACAAGATCTACTTCTTTGGAAAGGATTGGTTCAATCTTTCCTCCTCCTTGTTTTTGAATTCCATCAAAGTTCTTGCCATATTGAACACATTGTCCATGGCTGTCTTTTCCTTCTTTGGGATTCTGTAATTCTGAGGGTAAGGTTTGTTCCACTTGGGCTTTGCCTTTCCCTTCTGGTTGGTCTTTGGGGCTTGCTTGGGCTTGTTTGGCACTTGTTGAGGCGGACTTTTGCTGGTGGATGCTTGAGGAGCTTCCACTGGGCTGTTGTCCTTGCCTTGAGCCAATTTCTTCTTCTGATCCTCTGACAACATGCTATGGTTCTTCAACCAAGCTTTGATCTGTTGGACTTGTCCTTTGACAGACATTGGTGTCCAACCCAGCGGAAGATCTTCTGTCTTTTCTGGCCCCATTAACTTCTTCACTTGAAGATAAGAGTTCATGGTGCCTATCCAAAGACTTGGAAGGAGTTCCCACTCTTGTTGTTTTGACGCCAGGAACCAGTTTTTCCATTGGGATTGATAAATTTCCACAGCTGCCTGTTGGAAATGGTTCAGGTCTAACAGAAATAGCAGTTATGTCAGCTTCTGGACTCTCAATAAGAGGTTCAAAGGTGCTGGCTAACCTTTGGGAACTGGTGGAAGTTCTGGCATCCTCCATTTGTGCCTCTCCTCTTGGATTTGTGGCTGGAATGTCCTGGTCCAGATCCATTTGATTGGATGGAGTAGTTCCACTTCTAGTAGGAGTCATTTAACGTCAAATTTAATAAAAAATAGAGTAAAATTGAATTGAATTCACCTGCAGGACCTTTAAAGGGCTCTTTGGTTATCAAACCCCTTGGTGCTGGACTGGTTTGAATTTCAATACTGGGCTCTGAGGCTTCAGAGTCTGAAGAATTTTCTCTGATGGAAGAAACTAGCGAAAATTAAAAATATAAGTTATTTTATCAAATAATGAAAGTAAGTTATAAACTCAACTTATTAAATAAAGTTGTTTTAATGTAATTTTATGGAAAATTACGTCAAAAATAAAGAAAAATGTCTAAGATAAAAGAAAAAATGCTTTTAGTAAAGATTTTTATTTTGAAAGATTTTTTTATTTGATTTATTATTTTCTTTAAAGAAATAATAATTATGCAATTAAGAAGTTAATTAATCAAAATTGTATTATTATTCACTTTATACTACAATAACTCAAAGAATAAATTTCAAGTCTGTGATGTTAAAAAGCCACTAGTTAGACAAAAGAAATTTATTCCAAGTCACTCAATAGTATATTGTTTCAAACAATATTCTTAAGAAAAAAATAACTTTATTAATATTATAAAGATTATTTATAAGGGATAAGTCCCAAAAAAGCCAATATTTAGACAAATATGGCAGTTTTACGTCAAAAATAGTAAAATAAGGTCTAGAATATGATTTATGTCCCAGAAATTGGTTTAAAATCACGGCCAGGCCCCCGAATGTGAGGTTTGTCTATGAATCTCTTTATAATAGTAACAATATCAAGAGTACTATGACTGTCCTCAGTAGAAAAATATAATTTAATAAAATATTACAACCACAAATTTAAATATAATTATTAAAAATAATTATATATAAAAAAATAATTTTAATTATTATTATAAAAATATAATAATAAAAAAAATATAAGAATTATAGTAAATTATAATTATTCTATTATTGTTATAGTCACTGACAGTTATAACAATAAGAAATGTAAAGCTCTTAATGAGACAATTACACGTGGAAATATGAATATTAACCACTTTATAAATAATATAAATATTATTTATAAAAGAATTATAACACACAATGTGCAGAAATAATTCTTATAGAATAAAATTCTATATAAAAAAACTAATACTAGATAAAAAAATTATAGAACTTTAGAGAAAAACTTATAATATTTATTTAATACAACAAGTCAAACAACAACAGTTATTATATTAAATAATAATTATAAGTTAAAAACACGCCTAAAATCAATAAATTTAAAGATAAAACAACTTTTTACGATAAAATTTAAGATTTAAGAGTTTTTTGAGAGGAATTTGTGGATTTTAAAAGATATTTAAGATGATAATTTTATAATATAAAATGTATTATCGATGATTACAACAATAATCTGAATTCTATGACTTCAATTCTTTAATTCAAAATTAATAAAGAATAAAATAACTTAAGAATTACTTTAATAATAAGATTTTATAAATAATAAAACTTTACCTGTTTAAATGTCTAATATGATTGGATTGATAATGAATGATGGACAAAAACAGTGATGAAAAGACTCTTTTTATGTCTTCAGAGCAGCTCTCATGATTCACAATGGATGTAGAGGGCGTGCTCAGGTCAAAACTGAAAAACCATGCTTAAAAATAAAGTTCTTAACTTAAGGCAACTTATTTTTACTTCCAATTTAAAGTTACCAGTGTTATTCTTAACTCCATGTAGCTTTAATCCTCATTTAAACTAATTATTTTAAGTTTTTAATATGAATAAACTTATTTATATTAAATTTCATCACATGAACAACTTAAAAATAGAGTTTCAAGTAGAAATCTCTTAAACTCAATTTTTAATTAATTTTTAAAGAAATCATAACTTTCTTTGAGTTTAATTAAAAGAGTAAATTTCCAGGCTAATTACCCAGGAAATTTATTTATAAAAGATACTTAAAATTTGATTTATATATTGATAATATTAAATTCTAAGTTGTGTGAAATTTTCAAGAAAATCCATTAAGAATTGGATTCTTAATGAATTTTTGAAGTTATTGCTATTTTTCCACGTAAAATAGCAAAACACACCAAACCTTAAGTTTTGATAAGGTTTTAATGCTTGAAACTTTAAAGTTTTAAGCTTATTTAAGGCTTTTAAGCTTAATTAAGCTCTGACAGTTCTTAAAACCTTGATTTCAAGCTGTCACAGCCAAGGAGGCAGGGGCATTTCCAATCATCATCAGCAAATCATTATATCATGGATACCCTTCAGAACCCAATCAGCAAGGGGGTTTCATTCATTAATTCACCCAATACAGTTTTCATACCTCAATACAGTTCCATACAGGCAAGACTCAAATACAGGATTCACCAAATACAGGCCTGTCATCAATACAGGCGCAAATACCTGTATTGACTGTATAACCTGTATTGGATTCACCAATACAGGATTCAATCCCACATCCAACTTCTTCCAGCATACAGGCCAGTATCTCAACACTCAAACTCCAAGGCTGGCACTTCTCACATATACCAGCCCCTCTTCACCCACCTGGGGGTTTTTCCCCCAGTTAATTAAAATAGTTGATTTATTATTTAATATTATTTTATTCTCACTTTTGGAATATTATTTTATTAGTTATTAAGTTAGTCTTAGCCTTCCCTCACCTGTTCAGTAGAGTCCTGGTGGCCATATCCTTATTAATTCCTTTTCTCTTTTCTGAATAAGTTGAAACAGTGACTCAGGATTATTTGTGGTTGGCTCTTCATTATTGCTTTTGTTTTGTCTCTCTTATCTTTTATGCTTATTATTTTATGACTAGGAATTTATCCTCTTACTCCATTACTCTTATCATTTGAGTATTTTCTTCTGAGCCCTCCATAAGTAAGTCTGTTCACTGAGTGCCAGGCCCTCTTCATTTTAGAAGAGCCCCTGTGACATTATTTTAATTAACTCATAATTGCTTCTTTCTTTTCATTCATTTTATTCATTTCTCTCATTCTTCTATTATGATCTTTTAATGATTATGAACTTTAATGATTTTTATGATTTTCATCAATTTTCATCTCTCTCATTTCATTCTCATGAAAATTTATTCTTTCTAAATTCTCTATTCTGCTGACCAATTCACTTTATTCTCTATCATCTTCATTTCTCTTTTGTTTGAATTCAGGTTATTCAGGTTTTATTGCTTGGAATTAGTTGGGTTAATTGATTCATCATTCAGGGTTATTTGATTTGGGGTATTCAGTGGTTTTGATTGAAATTTCTCAAGATTATTGATTGATTGATTGGTTGTTCAAGACATTGATTTCACCTCAAGATTTTGAATTGACTTTGATTGATTTGATTTGATTTGATTGACTTCATTTGATTCTTCAAGATACCTGATTTATCCTCAAGATTTGATTTAATTGATTGATTTGAATTTGATTCCTCAAGAAA
Organism: Austropuccinia psidii; assembly: GCA_023105745.1. NCBI lineage: Eukaryota > Fungi > Basidiomycota > Pucciniomycetes > Pucciniales > Sphaerophragmiaceae > Austropuccinia > Austropuccinia psidii. The sequence continues at coordinate 23,800,300 of JALGQZ010000007.1, read as the reverse complement.
ATTGAATTGATTTTTGAAGATATTGATTGGATTCCTCAAGACTTAATTGATTTGATTTTGATTGACTTGATTTGACTTATTGATTGAAATTGATTATTCATAAGAATTTGACTTTGTCATCTTCACTCTTCAAGATTTATTCATATTGATTCACTTCAAGACTATTGATTGATTTCTCAAGTTCATCAAGATTCTCATTTGATTGTTTTGGTCAAGCCTTATTTTATTCAAAGTATCATCAAGTTTTTATTCATTCTTCTTGCAAGATGCCAGTTCAGCATAGCCCACCAGCCAAGAATACAAGATCCCAGAGACATCAAGCTGTTCTCACTCCTACGCCAAGGGCTCCTCTTGACCGCACACCATCAGTTCATCAACTGAGTGCAAATTTGGACAGAGGACCACCAATGGAAGGAGCAGCACCCTCCAGAAGAGGAGGTGTTAAGTCTAGAAGATCAAGATCATTCTCTGGACTATTGGGTGGTTATCCTGGTGTTTCTCAAGGGCCTAGAAGTAGATTGGGGGAAGCTGAAGATGAGGAGGGGGAGGAGTCTGTGGAAGAGGAAGAATCTGAGGAGACTGAAGTGGCAGCTGCCTTGGCAGGTGCTACTGAAGCTCCTGAGGCTCCAAATCTAGCCCTTTCTAATCAACCTTCTGTCTCTCAAGCTGAACCAAATTTCCTCAAGATGATGGAGCAAATGACTCAGTTTATGGGACAACTCACTCAAGCAGTTGCCCCAAGGGACACTTCAAAAGTCCCTGCATTCAAGACTCCATCAATGAAGGCACCTGATTCTTTTGATGGTACTAAAGCTCATAAATTGAGAGGATTCATTCAATCCTGTCAATTAATCTTTCATAATGACCCAGCAAACTTCTTCTCTGACAGGAAGAAGGTGCTTTACTCAACTTCTTTTCTTACTGGTAGAGCTGGCAAATGGATTGAACCTTACCTCTCAAATATCTCCAATGAAGACCCATCTTATCTCCTCAATAACTGGCAGTTGTTTGAAACCCAGTTATTCACTCTGTTTGGTGATCCCAATGAAGTCAGAAAAGCTGAACAAGAGTTGGACAATTTGAGGATGAGGGAAAGTGGTCAAGTTTCCTTGTACATAGCTGATTTCAGAAGTTTAATGTCAAGAATTGGAGACTGGGGGGAAAGGGCCTATATTCATGTGTATAGAAGAGGCTTGGCATCAAGATTGTTGGACCAATTGGCTTCTCACCCTGGAACTTTTGATAGTCTTCAAGAACTCATGGATATCACCTTGGAATTAGATACCAGGTACCATGAGAGGCAGAAGGAAAAGGGCAGTCATCAAGAGAAGAAGCCTCCAATCAGTGGATCCAACTCCTCCAAGCCTCCTCAAAGTTCATCATCAAAGAAGCCTTATCATAAGAAGAATAAGAAGGGGAAGAATTTTCAAGTGTCCAAAGACAAGCCTCATGCCGCTCTCCTCAATAAGGACAACAAATTAATTGGTTCTGAAAAGGAGAGGAGGATCAAAGAAGGCTTGTGCAATTATTGTGGTGGAAAGCACCCATTTGAAAAATGCTTCAAGAGGCCTGAGAATAGGCAAGGATCATCAGAAGGCTTCCCTAGCAAGCAGGGAAAAGCCTGAGTGGGAATCATGATGTGTTCAATGGTTCTCACTTATTTCCTTCAAGAGCACAATTGTGCACTCTGAATACTAGTGTCAAGAAATCTTTAAAATTTCTTATTTTTTCTTCAATCTCTGATATTTTTTATAGTATTCTCATTGATTCTGGTGCTACAAACTCTTTTATTGCAAAGAATTTTGTTCTCAAGTACTCATTGACCATGTCAGAGCTCCCTGAAAAGATTCCTCTTTTCATTCTGCATTCTAATGAATCCACTTCCCTGTTCATCACCCATTATACCAAGTGGGTTGTTGATTTACCTTCCTTCCCAAGCTTTGAATGGGATTTCTTTATCATAGATTCACCCAAGGGAGAAGACCTAATATTGGGCTATGATTTTCTTTACCATTTTAATCCCATTATTGATTGGAAAAATGGATTGATCACCTATGATTCTAGTCATAAGGATTCTAGTGGTATTATTTCTTCTACTAGTAATGACTTATCCACTGCTGTCAACAGTGTTTCTCTGGTTGGTGAACTTAAGACACCTTCCCTTCCTCCTTCTGTCCATATCCCTTCCATTTTTCCCTCTCAGTCATTACTTCCATTAAGAGATGAAGTCTTCAAAGAGATAAAAGATGTTGGAGAAGATGTTGCTATATCTTCACTTCATCTCTTCCAAGGGGATATGGACCTTCCTCCTTTATCTTTTCATGCCTCCCTGGAGGAGCAGTGGGATGAGGAGGAAGAGCCAGAAGAGATTGAAACTGTGCTGAAGGTAGTCCCTCCTGTTTATCACAAATATTTGGATGTATTCTCCAAAGTGAAAGCAGAGAAACTTCCTCCACACCGTGCCTGTGATCATCATATCGAACTGGAGGGTCTTCTACCTCCAGTTGGTGTTATCTACTCTTTATCAAAGAATGAGTCAGAAACACTGCGGGCCTACATTTCAGAGAATGTAGAGAAAGGTTTCATCAGACCAAGCTCCTCCTCAACAGGAGCACCTGTCCTTTTTGTTAAGAAAAAGGATGGTGGTCTCCGTTTGTGTGTTGACTACCGCAAACTTAATGCTGTCACTAGGAAGAACAGGTATCCTGTTCCTCCAATGAATCAGCTTCTTACCGTCTTTAACGGTGCTACTATCTTCTCCAAGATAGATCTGCGTGGTGCTTATAATCTCCTGAGAATTAAAGAGGGGGATGAGCATTTAACTGCCTTTAGAACTAAATATGGCAGTTATGAGTATTTGGTTATGCCATTTGGCTTAACCAATGCTCCAGCTTCATTCCAAAATCTTGTGAATGATATATTTGCAGATTATTTGGATATTTTTGTTGTAGTGTACTTAGATGATATTATGGTCTTCTCTAGCTCTTTGGATGAACATGTTAAACATGTGGCCTCTGTTCTCCAAAGACTGAGAGACAATAATTTGTTTGCTAAAGCCTCCAAGTGTGTATTCCATGCCTCAAGTGTGGAATACTTGGGCTATGTTGTTTCAAGTGATGGCCTCAAGATGGATTCTTCAAAAGTTCAACAAATCCTCAATTGGCCTCAACCCAAGAACATCAAGGCCCTCCAATCTTTTCTTGGCTTTGCCAACTTTTATCGTTGTTTCATTAAAAATTATTCCAAAAAAATCTCTGCTCTCACTTCCCTTCTCAAAAAAGATTCTCCCTTCATCTTCAATGAGGAAGCTCTTAGCCAGTTTCAGATACTCAAAGAAGCTTTCACCACTGCTCCTATCCTCTCTCACTTTAATCCTTCTCTCCCAACTATTGTAGAGACTGATGCCTCTGATTATGCCTTGGGTGCTGTACTGAGTCAGGTGAATGACTCAGGAAAGCATCCCATTGCATTTGATAGTCGCAAGCTCTTACCAGCTGAACTCAACTATGAAATTCATGACAAGGAACTCCTTGGCATAGTTTGGGCTCTCAAGCGCTGGAGAGACTTTCTCCTTTCTCTTTCTGATTCCTTTGAGGTCTTGACAGACCATTGTTCTCTCCAATATTTTATGTCCTCTAAAGTCCTTACTCGTCGTCAGGCCCGCTGGGCTGAATTTTTGTCTGAATTTCACTTTGTTATCACTTACCGCCCAGGCAGGCTGGCCACTTTACCAGATGCCTTGTCACGTCGGGACGACGTGTACCCAGAGAGGGGGATGGATTTCATCAGCAAGAATCCTCAAAACTTTCATCAAGTTCTCAAGCAGAATGAAATTCAAGAGTCAAGATTCTTTTCCATAAAAGTTGAAATGTTTTCAGATTCAGTTGATCAGATCCAAAGACAAGTATGGCAAGACAAAGACTATAAGGAGATCCTCAAGAAATTAGCAAGAGGAGAATCAGTCCCAGACTATTCTCTTGAACCTCAAGCAAAATTATTATTGTTCAAAGATAGAGTAGTCATTCCAAGCAATCATGAAATTCAATTGGACATTCTTCAAAGGCGTCATGACTCACCGTTGGCTGGCCATCCTGGCCAGGAGAAGACCCTCAAGCTCATCAAGAGGGATTTTTATTGGGCTGGCATGAATCAAATCATCAAGGACTATGTGTCCTCATGTCAGCAATGTTCAAGAAACAAGAACATCCACCATAAGAAGTTTGGATTACTCAAGCCTCTTCAAATTCCATCTGGTCCTTGGAATTCTTTATCAATGGACTTTATCACTCAATTGCCCTTGTCAAGCAACTTTGATTCAATTTTAGTAGTTGTAGACAGATTTTCAAAAATGGCAATATTTATTCCAACTTATTCAACAATCACTGTACTGGACTTAGCTCAAATCTTCATTAGTCATGTATTCTCCAAACATGGTCTTCCAGTAAGTATTGTTAGTGATAGAGGTTCCTTATTTGTTTCATCATTCTGGACCCAATTATGTCAGCAGCTCAGGATATCAAGAGATCTTTCAACTGCATTTCACCCTGAAACAGATGGACAGACAGAGAGGGTAAATCAGATTCTAGAACAGTATCTTCGGATGTATGTCAGTTACCATCAAGATGACTGGCACACCTGGCTCCCTCTGGCTGAATTTGCCTATAATAATGCAGAACATTCATCCACAAAGCAATCACCTTTTTTCACCATTTATGGAAGAAATCCCAGCTTTGACTCAATCCATGTTTCTCAAGATTCACCTGCTGGAAAGTTATCAACAAAACTCCAATCAGTACAGCAAGTTGTCAAAGAAGAATTAGAGTCAGCAATAAGAAGATTCAAGAAGTATGCAGATAGAAATAGAGCAATTCCACCTGATTTCCAACCTGGGGACAAAGTATGGCTAGCTTCCAAGAACATCAAGACAACAAGACCCACCAAGAAACTTTCAGAAAGATGGTTGGGACCCTTTGAAGTTCTCAAGAAGATTGGAAGCCATGCATATCACCTCAAGTTGCCTCAACAATGGAAGTCAGTTCACCCTGTTTTCCATGTGTCCTTGTTAGAACCAGTGAAGCAATCAACTATCCCAAATCGACACCAATTGCCACCACCTCCAGTAATAGTGGAAGAGCAAGAAGAATGGGAAGTGGCTCAGGTTCTGGACTCAAAACTCAAGAGAGGTTCATTATGGTATTTAGTGGAGTGGAAAGGATTCAATGAAGACCCAGAAAGAACAACTTGGGAACCAGCTTCCAACCTTACCAACTCCCCAGACCTTGTCAAGGACTTTCACACTTTGTATCCAGACAAGCCTGGCCCAAATGCCTCAAGAGCTTGATTTATGGTGCTTGGTGGGGATTGGAGTTTATGAAAGTAAGTTCCTCTCCTGGCATGCACCTTTAAGGGGGTATTCTACCCAAATTTGTTGTAAGCATCACCTTGGCCACTTTGTGAGCACTTGTCAATTTTTTGGACAGGTTCAGAAGGCCTTGCAACATAATACCCTCAAGATTTGGACCTTTCATCAAGATTTGGCCCAATCTTTTCTTTTATTTTCTCTTCTTTCTTTAATCATGCCATAAATTATCTTTCAAGACATTCATTATCAAATTAATCTTATGGCATATTTCAATTTTCATTTATGGTGCTTGGTGGGGAGTGGAAGTTATGAAAGTAAGTTCCATCTCCTGGTATGCATCCCTGAGGGGTCTAATTCTTGTAAAACATTACCTTGGCCACGCTGAATTTCTTATTTCGTTCTTTACTCTCTTTTTCTCTCAATTCTTTTTCATTTTTATTTTTTATTTTTCATTTCTTTTACTTGTATCTTTTATTTTTATTTTTATTTTTTCATTTTTATTTCTTATTTCAAAAGCAGTAGTCATCACTCCCATATCACGTTTGGGGAGTCAATTCATTCAATAATCAAAGAGCAAAACACTAGTAATGGTAAAGACCACCTACAGATAATCCTCATCAAAACTTCTTCAAGTCAGCCTTGAACTCATCTTCAAGTCAAAATTTCAAATTCAAGACCAAGAGAGTTATGGGCAATTGCAAGTCAGCAAGGCATTTATGGCAATTGACCAGTCAAGAAGGGGATAAGAAGGAAGAAATTCAAGAAGAAATCAAGATCAAGAAGAAAAACTGTTTCAAATGGCCCAAATGGCCAATTTCATGATCTTATGCACTTTGGCGCAAATGGCCATATCAGACCTCAAACTTCAAAATTGCTCCATTTTATCATTTTTCATCAAAATATGCTTAATTATGCATATTGGCAGATTTGCGCATTTTGCGCAATTTTGCGCATTTGCGCACTTTTGCGCAAATTTGCGCATTTTGCGCATTTTTGCGCAAAAGGCCCCTTTATCTTGTCAAAAGGCTTCAAAAGGCCTTTTTGGCCCATTTCATCATGATTGCGCATTTGCGCACTTTGCGCATTTTTGCGCATTTTGCGCAAAAATGCGCAAAATGACCAGGATACTCTATAAGGCCAATTTTTCATCAAAATCAAGTTTTTTTCACTTTTTTCAATATTATATGCCATTATGGCATATATGCGCATTTGCGCACTTTGCGCATTTTGTGCAAAAATGTGCAAAATGGCCAAAACACCTTTTAAGGCCATTTTTTCAGCATTTATCAAATTTTTTCAGTTTCCCATCAAAATATGCCATTTTGGCATATATGCGCATTTGCGCACTTTGCGCATTTTTGCGCAAATTGGCCAAAATCCCCTCTAATCACAAAATCAAGGATTTTGGCCAGGACTTCTGAAATGGTCCAAAACCTCAAGTGTTGGCCACTTTATGCCAACACCCTCAAGATGAAAATTATGATGAAATCCGGTGTTCTTGGGACAAAAACCCAAATCAACCACCTTTCAAAAGCCATGAGGACTCAAGAAAGTTGATGAAGACACTCAAGACAAGATTAAAGAAAATTTTATGAAGATTGAAGGCAGTTTTGAATGAACAGAGGAAATTCACAACCAAAATCAAGGGGAAAATACCTACAAATAGTCAAATGAAGATTGGTTTGAGTATTGATTGAAGAAGAAGTTTTAAGGGGAAATCTTAAGGAATTGGGGGGAAAAACTGTTTTGAATTGATTGCAAGCTCATCAAGACTCACTATACTTATGGTGCTCAGAGCTCACCACTTTCAAGAGGGGGATAATGTCACAGCCAAGGAGGCAGGGGCATTTCCAATCATCATCAGCAAATCATTATATCATGGATACCCTTCAGAACCCAATCAGCAAGGGGGTTTCATTCATTAATTCACCCAATACAGTTTTCATACCTCAATACAGTTTTCATACCTCAATACAGTTCCATACAGGCAAGACTCAAATACAGGATTCACCAAATACAGGCCTGTCATCAATACAGGCGCAAATACCTGTATTGACTGTATAACCTGTATTGGATTCACCAATACAGGATTCAATCCCACATCCAACTTCTTCCAGCATACAGGCCAGTATCTCAACACTCAAACTCCAAGGCTGGCACTTCTCACATATACCAGCCCCTCTTCACCCACCTGGGGGTTTTTCCCCCAGTTAATTAAAATAGTTGATTTATTATTTAATATTATTTTATTCTCACTTTTGGAATATTATTTTATTACTTATTAAGTTAGTCTTAGCCTTCCCTCACCTGTTCAGTAGAGTCCTGGTGGCCATATCCTTATTAATTCCTTTTCTCTTTTCTGAACAGGTTGAAACAGTGACTCAGGATTATTTGTGGTTGGCTCTTTATTATTGCTTTTGTTTTGTCTCTCTTATCTTTTATGCTTATTATTTTATGACTAGGAATTTATCCTCTTACTCCATTACTCTTATCATTTGAGTATTTTCTTCTGAGCCCTCCATAAGTAAGTCTGTTCACTGAGTGCCAGGCCCTCTTCATTTTAGAAGAGCCCCTGTGACACAAGCCTGCATATTGGGATTTACCCTTTGGCAGCTTGAAATTCCTGTCTAATTTGGGATAAAGCCAGTTTAAACCTTAAGGTTGGATCAAAGTCTAATCTTAAAGTTTAAATAAGGTTGAAAATCCTCCAATACAGGTGGACAACCTTCAATGAATCCTTGCAGATACAAAAAGTTGGGTACCCCAGCTCTATTTGGTCTTTTTCCTTTGTCCCACCTTTCTGTGTGGATTTTGCCCTTTTATTTATTTAAAGCCATACTATGGCCTTAAACCCTTTTAAATTGAGCTCACGCAGGATTCACATTCTGTATGGCAAATCCTTAGCCAATTCAGTAAATATACACCACACCTCAATTTTAACTAAAATTTTGGTAAGTTTGCATAAACCTTATGCAACTTTAAATTTAAGCTTAATTAAGCTTAAATTTAACAATTTTAAAAAAATGTTAAAAAAGTTACATTGGTACTGTGAGATTCTTAAATCTTCCAATAACATAAAAAATAAGTGGTTTTGGGTATAACACCCAATGGGTGTACCCTAGGTTATTTTTGGTGTAGAATCCAAAAATGACATAATATTTATAACTTTGTTTATCCAAAAAAAGCTATACTTATTTTTTATTATTTTTTATCTTAAATTCAACTAAAAAGTCTGTTTAAGACAAAATTAACTGTTTATAAAATCATTTGTGGCCTTATGGGTATGTTATACATACCTCACAGGCTCACACAGATTCTAACATGAAGAGAAAAGAGGGACAAAGAACACATTATTTTATAGCCACCAATCTTATTCCTCAGAATTTGAAAACTGCTTCAATTCATTATTAGAAACATATTGACAACAGAGAAGCCAATTATGGAATCATTAAACCCTAGTTTGGACCAAAAATGGCTGTATGTAACCATTTTAGTGCTTCAAACCAGCTTTTACCACAGTAATGGCTGACTTCAAGCATCCAAAAAACTTCATTTTGTGCATAAGAGTGCCTAAAAACAGTTTAAAATGGATCGATAAAGTTTTTTTAACTGAAGGGTACATTACCCTCTTGGGAACAGTTAAAACTACCCTTGTTGGTATCAAAACCTCATCATAAATTGAGGAAAAGACCCTATGATTCCATTCTGGGTCAAAAAAATGAGCCTTCTAATTTCAGAAAGCAATTTGAGGGAGTCTGGAACCTTGGAGACAATATTCCTTTTCCCCCAATTTTCAACCTTTCCAATTTATTTTTTCTTTACTTCCTTATCATGTATTCTAATTATGATTTTAAAAATGTAAAAAAATCAAAAGATTACATTAAAGAACTGTATTTATTAGCTCCTAATAATGAAATTTGAGTTCAGTAATGTAATACATGCTCACATCTTGAAATTCCAATCGCAAAAAATTCAATTCCTAATGGCCTCTAAGATATAAACCATACCTTCATTAATTTTTAACACCACATGTGGTGTAATTCAAATTATAATTTTGAGTAATTTTTTCTTTTCATACACAAAAGACTAAAAAATCTCAGCTATTTCTAGAAATTGAGATAAGGCTCTGACTGAATGAGCTAAATATGTCCAATTCAATTCTCTAAGATAGCTAATAATAACAACAGCACTAGCATAACTGATTTATAAAATCCTGAAAACTATTATTTCTTGCTATATAACTGGTCCTGAATGTTTATTTGGGCCTTAAGGAATCAACCACGATTGGCAGCTTCTCATTAAATATATATCTACAAGATGCTTAGTCAAACGTTTCTTGTATACAACAATCTCCTCATTCAGTAGGGTCAGTTTGGTAGTTATTATCAAATTTGCTGGCTCAATTTATTTGATGATCAATTTGTTTCTCATATAATATTTGGGGGCTGAAACATCAGTCCTGAAAGCTACAATTTAATTGAAATGGGTGTAGATTCATATTTGACTGATATCCAGTTTGAAGAATACGAAGAGGATAGCTCCTCTCAAGCTGAATCATTTATTCAATAGAAAATTCTTCAGAAGTTTTCACCAGGCTAGGGAAGCCTCTGTCAGAAAATAGGAAGAATCTCTTAATCAAAGGAATAGTTGTTTTTGATCCAATTTCACTCCTTGTGGTATGGCTGAATAGGTGGTTTCTGTGAGTTCCAAGATGATAAATTCAGCTTTCTCATAGAATTAGTATTAATTCCATTAATTTAAACAGAAAAATTGTGGCATGTTTTGGATTGAGCTCAGATTTCACATTCATGTGCAACCTTTGCCAAAATATATGCATAGCTTTCAACTGAATCCCTGTTACCCCAATCAAAGTTCTTATTTGATAGTGTCACAGGGGCTCTTGGGAATAATAAGAGTGGCCTGGGACTCAGTAATGAGGGAAATCACTTGGAAGACTCCAAAGAATAAAGAAGACACAAATAAAAGCAATTAATTTCTTTAAGAAATATGCAGGTACAAAATTTGATGCAATAAGAGAAATAAGAGGCCAAATGGCCAAAGAGGCGACCAAGTAAGTCCTTAATCAATTTTTCAACCTGCCATAATGAACAATGGAATTATTAAAGGATATGAGCACCAATATCCAGTGACAGTCCAAGAAAGAAAAGAGAGGGTTCTAAATGACTGACTGAATAATATCAGCATTCAATTGACAAAAATGAAAAGATAAATAAAGATAAAATAAAATCAAAGTACATTAATCAACTGGGGGAAAATGCCACAGGGTCAAAGGGGGCTGGTATATGTGAAATGTTGAGAGCTTGACTCCCCAGGCTAAAATATAATCTGTATTGATTTTCTGATGGAATGTATATGAAAGGTTTGTATATGAAACTTGAATTGAAAATCAAGTACTTTTCCTGTCCTCAAAATTTGTATAAGGTAAAAATTGATCAAAAATAGTATGAAATAAGATTTTTAACATAAAACATGCAAATTTTATAGTTTTTAACATTAAAGCTATAAAAAAATAATATTATAAAGATATATTTTTTTTACCAACAATAAAAATGTCAGCCTGTGACTCAAAACCAGAGCACAAGCATGATAGCCAAAATACCATAAACCAATGGTATAGCCAAGATACCACCAAAACATGGAGCTGAGCCAAATCAGCTCAGAAGGTATCAAACAAAAGAGGAAACTTACCTCTTTCTGAAAATAAAACTCCCATCACCATAGGACAAGAAATAACAAAGTTATTCCTGCTCAAAGTTATTTCTGAGCATAAACCTTAATCTTCACCTCTCATCTGAAATCTATAAGGAGAGGCTTAACGTCATGAAATGGGTACTAAAAATGAAGCTCTAAGCAAGGGCTATCCAATGGTACCAGCCAAACTGAGCTAGCACAAATATTACTGGAGTTATGGTCAATTTCAGGCCAAATAAGGGTGAACAAAACATTCACCTCTCATCTAGCTTCTACAGTTTAAGTGTGAGATACTTGAAGTGGGGTCTTTTTGGAAGGAGCACCATCAGGGATATCTGATGGTGTCATTAATTTCCCCATAGCTCAACTAGAACAAAAGGTATGTGGCAAATAAGCTCAATACAGCTTTTTGCCTATACCACGCAAATGTACAAAAATCTTGTACAAGGGATAACTTTGCCATATTTAATGATACCCATATCAAATGAGGTACCATTGTGTAGCGCACATACAAGGCTACACACGGAACCAATTTTAAGGTTGATATCTCAAGAATTGACAAAGTTATGGCTGTTTTAAGGTCAGATTCCCACCCGCTCTCATATACAGCTTTACCATGGGATAATATCCCATAACCATGAATATGATGTGTCAAATAGGCAAAGAAGCTTGTTTTTACTTCAATGCCTCATATTTCAGTCAATACTGGGGTCCCATACACCTTCTGTACAGAATTCTATGCGTCATACACGTCAGAATCAGGCTGTGAGGTGCCCAGATGAATGTTTTTACCCTGTATTGGTGAAAACTGCCCAGATGTGGTTTCAAAACCACATCTGAGCCCAATACAGGATACACAGGCTGTTTGAAAACCACATGCCAGTACTAGAGGGTGAAAAATCTTCACTTCCTCTACGTGGAAAGGTCTAGCACCCTTTCCACCCCATTTCAGGATAAAAAGGAGGCTTTTCACAGCCAGAATTGTTTCCTCATCCTGCTCTTGAATATCCTACGTAGTAAACTGTCAAAAACAGTTTTACTCTTGGGTAATAATCAGGGTATAATTATCATTTCAATTATTGTAGTTCTTATTATAGCAATCCAACTGGTAAAACTGCACCCAGGGTTCTCAATAGCGCTAACCACCACTATTTCTCAATGGTAGAACCCTGTTATTATATTATAAACCATTTTTTATATTGAAAACTCTTATTTTAAAATCATTTCCACGTGTCAAAGTCATAGTTCCAGTTGTAAATAGCCTGATTACTGCTTCAACATAGACTCCAGCTGACATTTTGGGGGCCTGGACGTGTTTTAAACCTTTTTTGGACCCTTATAAGTGAGTTTTTCTCTTATTTCTCACTTTCTGACAATTGTTTTATTCTTTTTAGGCATAATAATTCTTAAAAATATATGTATTATATATATATTTTTCCTTTTTTGGTACATATACCACTTTTTTACTCATATTTTAAGAGTACCTGTCATGTGGCTAATATCCCCAAGACCCTTATTTTTGGTGGGTTTTACATATAAAAACACTCAAGCGATTAATACAGTCTCATTTTTTAATTAAAATAAGACACCTCATACTGATAAACTAACAGTTGAGGTGTGGTTGGACACATTGTTAACTCAATTGCCCTGTTACACACCACTTTTTGACAGTTTACACTTGATAATTCCAAGTTATTCTGTGAGATATTGGTATCAAAACAGTATACCAAATCTCAGTAAGAAGTATTTCTGACATGGAACTGTTAATTCAATCACACTGTCATTGTACAAGGGCACATTGTAATAATATACAAGCCCAGAGGCCATTCTTAGACATGCAAAACCGGCATTTTTTGAGAAGCCTTAACTGACATAAGCCCTCTTTTTCCTGTTTTGATTCAGTGGAAGATAACTTCATACCACTTGAAAGCCAGTCACAGGCCAACACACCAGTGGCACCCTCAGAACCAGAGGGCAGCAAAGGCAAAGGAAAGAGGCACAGTGAAGGCCTGATAACAGCAAAGAAGTGGACACCCATTGCCACACAGAAGAGTAGAAAACCACGAAATCCTGCTTTAATACAAGGTAAACCAACCTTGATAACTTGTACAGGGAAAATTACTATAATTAACCCAGTTGTAACCTCTAAAGGTAAATTGCCCAAATAAGCAGACAACAAATTTGTACAAGGCACAGTAAAAGGTAAATACCCTAAGAACATAAAGTTTTTGACTGCTTGCAAACACTAACATGCCACCTGTACACCTCAGAGATCTTGGCTTCCAAAGGAACAAACCAGAGGACAGAGAAGGTTTGTCCAGAACCAGAAGACCTGAAAGAGGACACCTTGGACACAGTGGTGGATGGCAAAACAATGAGGGGGATAATATAAACCCTTCCATTCACACTCCAATTCAATGGAGACCTCAAACCAGAGGACTGGAAAGACATGGATCAAGTTCTTCAGCTTCACCAACTCCTCAAGGACTTATTCCAATGGAGCATGGACAACGAGAGGTTCAACCTGGCAAGTCACTGGGCAGAACTTGGAGCAAGTTTCCAGAAGATCTGTCTCAGAGAGATAGACTTCAAAGAGCTGATGGTAATCACCAAAGGTTGGAATCCTACCAGGCATTTCAGACTGCTGGAGGCAAGGTCACAGAGGATAAGGGAGAAACAAGCCGCTATCCAAGCTATAGAAGAACAGTTAACCCAGACAGGGCCTACTAATATTCCTTCAGGCTCACAAGGAGCAGGCCAAATCAGCTCTCCAGTGGCTTCACACCATTCAGAAACCAGTAGATCAGTGGCCAAGAGTAACCATTCTTCACAATTCCAGGAAGTTTCCAGGAGAAGACAAGGAAACAAGGGCAAGAACAAAAACTCCTTCAACCAAAGGAGGAAAGAGTCAGACCCTATGATTCAGAAGCTGTTGGATTTGGTAAAAAAAGTGCACAAGAACCAGAAGTAGTTGTAAACCACTCTAGGATCAGTAGTCCTAGTAGTAGAAATATTAACCCCACTCAGACTGAACATAACATTGTCACATCTGATAGTAACATCAACAGTGATACACTGTGGTAACAAATGTCCCAATATGCTGAACAATCTGCAAAGCAGTTTGCAGAAATTGAGGCTGGCCAAGAGAGGATGAAAAAAACACAAGCCTCCTTGGAACAGATAGTTAAGAATCTGCAAGAAGGATATGCTCAACTGAGCAAAGCCTCTGAAGAAACCAACAAAAGACTGCATCTAGTCTTTGAAGAACAACACCACAGCAAAAGGGACAAGGATTTTCTCGACCAAGACATAAACAAATTGTTTAATGTCTACCATAACTTGAAGCCCCAACCACAAGGCCAAGCTATGGAGAATCCATATCAACCAGATGACATCAAACCAGATGCCATGTTGATGAATAAGGCAAGATCTCCATCACAATACCAGGATGGAGATGGAATGTCTTATTCAGACAAGGAAGCCTTGAAACAGCTTCCTGAGGCCCCAAGCTGGCCCAAATTCTCTGGATCAGGAGAATATGATCATATGGAACCCATAGATTATATTGATGGACTCTTCATTGATGTACCAAGCATACCAGATTACTGGATCATTGCTAGATTGAATACTGCATTTAAAGGTCATGCTAGTATATGGTACACAGAAATGAAAGAAATCCATTGTAGAAGAAACTGGCCATGGTGGAAGAGTCAAATCATTCAAAAGTAAAGTAATGGAACTTGGATATGGCAGAAGACCATGTCATTTGAAAATGACAAATACTTTGTGGACACAGATACATATGTGTGGTGTCTTAGACAGTCTAAAAGACTTACAGCCATTGATCCTCAGATGAACATCCAAATGAGGAATCACAAACTTCTGACACAACTGCCATGAGAAATAGAGCATGCAGTAAAACGCAGATGCAACCAAAATTGCACTCTAGATGACATTGCCAACACCTTACAAGACATAAGGAAAAGGACTAATATAGGGAAGTTCACCCCATATAATAGCAATGGTTTCAAAGAGAAACAACCTTTCAGGGTAGAGCTTAAAGACAAACCCAGAGAAAGAGTGGCAGAAGTGGCAAAGAAGAGGAGTTCTTGTCACAATGGTGGTTCAACAGACCACTATGCCAACAACTGTCCAAAGGCAAAGAAAAAAGTCTATGCCATAGAGAAAGTCCCTGAGGAAGAACCTCCAACAGAGGATTCTGAATTAGACTTCATGGGTGATGCCATCAGAGGACCATCTGATGATGATCAAGACCCAAGAGAGGAATTTCTAGTGGAATACCAAGAGGAAACCCTACTAGAAATTCAGGACATACAGTTGGAAGCAGGCATGCCACAGGACACTGCTAATAAAAACTTGTGCAAACACACACAATATGCACAAACATTCCTGGTTACACCAACAAAAGGAATGCCATATATACATGGGACAGCCACAAAAATGACTGTTTGCATTGACAATGCTCAGCATCCACTGATCATTGATAGTGGGGCAAACTGCTCCATAGTGGCCAGAAACTATCTGGATACCCACTTTCCAAACTGGGAAAAACAACTCTTGGCCACTAAGGCAAAGAACTTTAAAAGTGCATCAGGGAAGATGACTTCCACTGGGACAATTATCAAAGATAAAATTATACCCCACAGGAAGGGTAATATCAGACTCAACCCAGAGTTTGTAGTGCTTAATGATGCCCACATCCAAGGGTTTTTAGTGGGAACAGATTACCAGAGGATGTATGGAATAGACATTTACAACAGTAAAGATAGGCACATCACCATTGGTACTAACAAGGAAAAGAAATTTTCACTTGATATATACCAGATCTCTTCTCATTATCCACTAGAAGAACTTCTGAAGGAATTCAGAGAGGGACATTTTAGCACTACCCTCACTAGTAAAAAAAAACTAAGTTTACTGAAGATGCTGAGAAAGAACAGACCAGCATTTGCCATTGGTGAAGAACCATTAGGCAAGATCAAAGGCCATGATATAGGACTATATCTGGATGTGGAAAGGCCTTATCCACCCATTCTTAGGAGACCTCCTTATCCAGCAAGCCTGGAAACCAGGAGAGAAGTTGAGAAACATATCAATGAACTCCTGGACATGGAAGTCATCAGGAATATTGGACATAATGAAATAGTGGAAATCACCACCCCTGTCCTAATCACCTGGCATGATGGCAAGTCTAGACTGTGTGGAGATTTCAGAGCTCTGAATAAATACACAAAAGCAGACAGGTACCCTATACCCAGGATACCTCATGCCTTGGATAAACTGGCTAAAGCCAGATATATAACCAAAATGGATTGTATGAAAGGCTTCCACCCAAATGGAGTTAAACCAAACTCCATGAAATTACTCAGAATAATATGCCATATGGGCATATATGAGTATACCAGGATTCCATTTGGCATCAAAAATGCACCAGCCCATTTCCAAAGGATGATGGACACAATATTTCAACAAGAAATACTGGAAGGCTGGATGGTGGTATATATTGATGATATCATTATATACTCAGAGACATGGGAAGACCATGTGCAATACATAAACAGAGTACTAAGTAAATGCACACCCATAAATCTGAACATTTCACTTAAAAAGTGCAATTTTGGCCAACAAGAGTTACTGGCTCTAGGACATAAAGTCTCAGGTCTTAGTCTGGCAATTGACCAGAATAAAGTAGCAGCAGTACTACAAAAGCCAGTACCAAAGAGCATCAAAGAGATGCAATCTTTCCTTTGGTTTGCTAGCTACTATAGAAACCACATCAAAAACTTTGCGCACATAACTAGTAGTCTATACAAGTTATGTTCAAAAGATGTAGTTTTTGAAATAACCAAGGAAAGGAGGGATGCATATGAGAGGATCAAATATGAACTCACAAATGCACCTGTGCTCATCCTACCTGACTTTGAACTACCATTCAAGTTATATATAGATGCAGCATGCAGTCAAGGCCTAGGAGCAGCCCTTCACAAAAGACAAATTGTGGATGGTGAACCAAGAGAAGGAGTAATTTGCTACATCTAAAGGCAGCTGAAAGATTCAGAAGCCAGGTATGGGGCCACCCAGACTGAGTGTCTATTTCTAGTCTGGGCTCTAGAAAAACTCCATTATTATCTGGAGGGTGCAGTCTTTGAAGTCTACACAGACCGCATAGCCTTGAAGTCTTTACTGAACATGAAGACTACAAATAGACACATGCTGAGATGGCAAATAGCCATCCAGGGGTATAGAGGGAACATGACCATCATATACAAAGAAGGTAAAAGTCATACCAATGCAGATGGCCTTAGCAGATGGCCACTGGATAATTTCAAGAGCAATCCAGCTTATGACCCTGAAGCTGCAGCAAAAATCCCTATCCATTTCATGGAAATAGATAGCAGGAAGAACTTCATATTTTCTGAATGGGCACCAGAAAGTGGTACCCCTGACAGTGGAAACACTGATTCAGAGGGGACAGAAACTCCCATATTGGGAATAAGCTCCTCTGAACTGCACAATGAATTTTTTAGTGCAGTACTGAACTCTTGTGACAAACACAAACAGTGTGGCATACTACTACAACTCCTTCAACAAAATACAGGAGTCTAGAACTGGAAATTCAGATGGAAGAACCCTGGTTGAGGGCCTATAAGGATAGAAAGTTCTTCCTTATAGATGTCCTGCTCTACCACAGAGAGAAACACACAAGTGCACTCACAGTGGTAGACAGAGACCACATCTCCTTGATCCTGAAAGAATGCCATGACTGCCCCTATATGGGACACATGAGGAAGACAGGGCCAAGGAGAGGGTAGCAAGCACAGCTTGGTGGCCCAAGTGGGAACAAGAGTTGAGTGAATACATCAACACCTGTGAAAGATGCCAAAAGGCAAACAGGAAACATGGGAAGAAGTATGGGTTACTTCAGCACATAGAGGAACCCAAGCACCCATGGGAAACCATCAACATGGACTGGGTCACAGGACTTGGCCCACGAGGCAAAGAAAACTACAATGCCTGCTTGATCATAGCTGATAGGTTCAGCAAGAGCATGAGGTGTCTACCATGCCACAAAGAGGACACAGCCATTGATACTGCCCTGTTATTTTGGAATAAAATTATATCTACCTGTGGAGTCCCTAAAATCATCATTAGTGATAGGGACCCAAAATTCACCTCTGAATTTTGGACCAACTTGTATGACATGCTTGGCACCAAGCTTGCTTTTTCCACAGCTTACCATCCACAAACAGATGGCCTAGCTGAGAGGATGATCCAAACAATGGAGGACATTCTCAGGAGGTTCTGTGCCTATGGCATGGAATACAAGGACCATGAGGGATACACCCATGATTGGGTCACCCTCTTACCATCAGTCCAACTGGCTTATAATACAAGCCAGCACTCTACCACAGGAAAAACACCTGCACTGGTAGAGAAAGGGTGGAACCCCCTGTTTCCTGTGGATCAATTAAAGAAGAATCTTCTGACCATCCATCCCACAGCAAAAGACTTCCATGATATGTGGAAGAGGGCTTGTGACACAGCTGCCAAATGCATAGCTGAGGCAAAAGAATATAATAAACAGAGATGGGACAAGAAACACATGAAACCTGACTTTACGGAAGGGGACCAGGTGCTAGTGTCTACACTGAACTTTAATAACCTTAAAGGACCCAAGAAGATGAGGGACTCATTTGTAGGGCCTTCCACTATCATTAGGTTGATAGGAAATAATGCAGTGGAAGTCAAACTTACAGAGGAATTTTCCAGGAAGCACCCAGTCTTCTCAGTAAGTTTGGTCAAACCATACTTCCAAACTGTCAAGATGCTGTCTCCCAGACCTCAACAAAGGGAACTCTTGCCGAAAAGGCTATTAAACTGGTTGAAAGACCGATTAATACTGGCAAGTTGTAGATCACATTCCACCATGTGACAGTACCCCCGGGCTTAGAGCACTGCGTCCCGAAGTGCATGTAACTGATGGTATTACCCATGTCACCCTCATGGAGTTACATTAGTCACAACAGGAGCCTACAAGGAACCCTTGTATGCCAATGGAGCGGAAAACCCAGTGATTTCTGGTTGTTTGATTGAGACCTTCTCTTGTCTCCAACCAGAATCAAACCCATGACGTTGGTAACCGGTTTATTGTCACAATGCTGTCTTCCAGACCTCAACAAAGGGAACTCTTGCCGAAAAGGCTATTAAACCGGTTGAAGGACCGATTAATACTGGCAAGTTGTAGATCACATTCCACCATGTGACACAAACAGAGGAGGATAAATTCCCCTCCAGGAAGAAGAACCCCACACCACCTGATGTAGTGGAAGTGGAGGGCTCCCCAGGACCTGTGAGTAAGATCATCAGGGCCAGGAAGATCAGACTTAATGGAAATTATCAAAGACAATACTTAGTCAGATTCAAGCACCAAACAGCTGATAGAGACAAATGGTTGGCGGAAGATGCCATACCAGATGGGAACCTTCATCTAAGGAGATTCAGGGCCTCTAGGAGGACTGAGAAGTCTCATAAATGATGAGCCTTTTTTAGAGGGAGGGTATGTCAGCCTGTGACTCAAAACCAGAGCACAAGCATGACAGCCAAAATACCATAAACCAATGGTATAGCCAGGATACCACCAAAACATGGAGCTGAGCCAAATCAGCTCAGAAGGTATCAAAAGAAAGAGAAAACTTACCTCTTTCTGAAAATATAAGTCCCATGCACATAGGACAAGAAATAACAAAGTTATTCCTGCTCAAAGTTATTGCTGAGCATAAACCTTAATTTTCACCTCTCATCTGAAATCTAGAAGGAGAGGATTAACCCCATCAAATGGGTACTCAAATTGAAGCTCTAAGCCACGGCTATCCAATGGTACCAGCCAAAATGAGCTAGCACCAATATTACTGGAGTTATGGTCAATTTCAGGCCAAATAAAGGTGAACAAAACATTCACCTCTCATCTAACTTCTAAAGTTTTAGTGTGAGATACTTGAAGTGGGGTCTTTTTGGAAAGAGATCAATCAGGGCTATCTGATAGTGTCATTCATTTCCCCATAGCTCAACTAGAACAAAAGTTATGGGGCAAATAAGCTCAATACAGCTTTTTGCCTATGCCACGCAAATGTACAAAAATCCTGTACAAGGCATAACTTTGCCATATTTAATGATACCCATATCAAATGAGGTACCGTTGTGTAGAGCACATACAGGGCTACACACTGAACCAATCATGAGGTTGATATCTCAAGAATTGGCGAAGTTATGGCTGTTTTAAGGTCAGATTTCCACCTGCTGTCATATACAGCC
The DNA here is from genome assembly GCA_023105745.1 of Austropuccinia psidii. Classification (NCBI taxonomy): domain Eukaryota; kingdom Fungi; phylum Basidiomycota; class Pucciniomycetes; order Pucciniales; family Sphaerophragmiaceae; genus Austropuccinia; species Austropuccinia psidii. The sequence continues at coordinate 23,779,893 of JALGQZ010000007.1, read as the reverse complement.
TTACCATGGGATAATATCCCATAATCATGAATATGAGGTGTCAAATAGACAAAAAAGCTTGTTTTTACTTCAATACCTCATACTTCAGTCAATACTGGGGTCCCATACAGCTTCTGTACAGAATTCTACGCATCATACACGTCAGAATCAGGCTGTGAGGTCCCCAGATGAAAATTTTCACCCTGTATTGGTGACAACTGCGCAGATGTGGTTTCAAAACCACATCTTAGCCCAATAAAGGCTAAACAGGCTGTTTGCAAGCCACAAGCCAGTACTAGAGGGTGAAAAATCTTCAATTCCTCTACGTGGAAAGGTCCAGCACCATTTCCACCCCCTTTCAGGATAAAAAGGAGGCTTTTCACAGCCAGAATTGTTTCCTCATCCTGCTCTTGAATATCCTATGTAGTAAACTGTCAAAAACAGTTTTACTCTTGGGTAATAATCAGGGTATAATTATAATTATAATTTTTGTAGTTCTTATTATAGTAATCCAACTGGTAAGACTGCACCCAGGGTTCTCAATAGTGCTCACCACCACTATTTCTCAATAGTAGAGCCCTGTTATTATATTATAAACCATTTTTTATATTAAAAAATCTTATTTTAAAATTATTCCCACGTGTCACAGTCATAGTTCTAGTTGTAAATAGCCTAATTACTGCTTCAACATAGACTCCAGCTGACAAAAGATTTATCCAAAAATACTCTACAAGAGATATTTAAGGATACAAAAGAATTTTCTTCAAGAGCAATTTCAATTGTAATTAATTGAGAAAAAAACTGCAGGCAATTAATATAAGAAAAAAGTCTTGAAGAAGATTATTAAAGAGAAAACATTCCAAAAAGTGACCAGAGTGAATTAGGAAAAAGAGTGACAAAGTTAACAGTGATGAGAGAGGTTTTAATTCACTTACAGGGTGGTTCAAGGGGTAGAAATGATTATAAGAGTTACAAACAATGATTATAATTATTTTTTCACGTGGTTAAAAGGTCAAGAATGATTTGAAAATGGTGGTTGGAATCTTCTATTGATTGGTTTAACAGTGTTTAAACTAATTTTAAAAGGAAAAGATTCTAACATGAAGAGATAAGTGGGGCAAAGAAGACATTCTTTTATAGCCATCAATTTTCTTACTCCAAAAGTAGAGTTTGCTCTTTTCAGTCGTGGAAAACACTCTGAAAACAGAAAGGCCAATTATGGCATCATTGAACCCTGGTTTAGACCAAAAAGGGGCTAGTTTTAGCCATTTTTTGCTATTTTCACCCATTTGAGACCTTTAAATCAGCCATTCCTATGGTAATACCTGGTTTTAAGCCTTCACAAAATGTCAGAATGTGTGTAAAATATGTCAACACCAGTTAAGACTGTTTTTAAAGTGTTTGTTTTATCTTAAGCATAGTTTTACCCTCTTGGAAACAACTAAAACTGCCCTGGTTGGTATCAAAACCTCATCATCAATTGAGACACAGGGTCTGTGTCTCAATTACAGGCCAAAAGTGATGAACCTTTGCATGAATTTTTTCATCTCATGCCTTTCAGAAAGGAATTTGGGGGTATGGATCCCCCATGGAGCCAATATTCCTTTCCCCCCAGAATCAATCCTTCCAATTTATTTTTCCTTTAATTACTCATCATGTATTACACTTATGATTTACATATGTTCATTCAATTGAGTTCTTACAGTACACAAATGTAATAATCAACATGTCATATGTAAATTAGAGTTCACTTATGTAATACACGCGCACATTTTGACATTTTAATTGAAAATACTTCAATTCAACATAACTTCTAAACTACACACAACACCTCAATTTTAACACATAAATTGATGTTTAAAACCCCATGTGATGTGAATTAAATTAAGGTTTTGAGGATTTTCAACTTTTGTACAGAAAATACTAAAAACTTAATTTAAGCTTATTTACAGTTGAGTTACAGAAAGTTTACCCAGAAGTAACCCCACCTTATTTTTTATGAGGAGTCCAATGGTGAAATAATTTTCATATGTTTCTTTTTATGATGAAAGGTTATAATAATTTTTATTTAACTTTTTTCCAAAAAATATTTTGATTTTGGCATTTTTGTTGAAAATTCATTTTTACTTAATTTTTTCAAGTAAAAATGTGTTTTCACAAATTTAAATTTAAATATATTTTTATTTTGAAATATAAATAAATTGTCATTTTTGTGTATAGATTTATGTTTATATTTTAATTTTCATTTTGATAATATCAATAAATTTATTTTATTTATAATTGTATCTTGTTCTATTATTTGTGGTCTTTTGGGTATCTGAAAATACCTCTAAGGCTCACAGTATACCTTTCCAAATTGAGAAATTAACTGGGTTGAATGATCTTCCCATGGTGTAATTTTGAAGTACAGGTCTTGATGAATCCAGAATGTATTGAATGAATAGGGTTGCCAAGGCAGATTGACGGAGCATTGACCATTGACAGATTGTCTTGGAACTACCTCTTCAATCTCCCTTGAGAGTGAACTGCAAAGATTTCCTTGGATGAATACTGAAAATGACAATATACAATGACTGCTTAATGGTGCCTTGATATTTGAGAGTGACACTTGCCCTTGAGCCCTGATTAATCCACTGGATGATGTGATTCCTGATGACTTTATGGAATGTTGAAATAACCCTTTGATATTGGTGCCATTGGATTTATAGTGAAAAAAGATGCATAATGGTGTATAACACCATTTATGGAACTTTTAGTTATTGGAGGGTAAAAGTGGCCAAATGTCTTTTGAAAGCATTCCAGGAGGATATGTGTCAAAATTGGGTTTTGGGTGGCTTCAGAGGTGACAAAGTGTCTTTGGGTGTTTTGTCCAAATACAGCCTATACAGTCTTAAGATTGTATTTGAGCAAAGTGCACAAAAAAATGCTCAAAAATGCACAAAATGCACAAATGTGGAAATTAAGCCCAAAATTTCCTCATATGGCTATTTGGGCATATTTCCTATATTAAAATGGATAAGTGCACCAAAATGAACACTACTGTATTTAAAGCTTAAAAGGCCAAATAAAGGCTTTTAAGCTCTATTTTCCCTGTTTACTGGAAACTACCTAAGACTTCCCAAAAGCAAAGATTGGCCAGGAAGGGCCCGATAATGATGAAGGGGTCAAGCTGGCCCCAGATGGTGAAATGGCCATAAAAGGCCAGAAAAGATGAAATGGCCAATTTGGCCAAGGATTATGGATATGGCAAAATTGCCATAAATTGGATATGGCATTGATATTTCATATGGAGGTCCAAGAAGGTGATTGCCATGGTTGTGACAGATAGCCTCATTTATGTTGTTTGGCTCGAATTCAAACATCCAGGTCATCCCAATGAGTTTTGATTCTTTTCTTAGCTCAACAGATACCATGAGTGGAGTTGTATCATAATTTCAAACTTTTTTAAACTTCTTCCATTGATAGGTATTTGTCTTTTGATTTAAATTCATTTTCATAAGTTCATGGTGTGTTAATAGTTGAAGGGAGTAGTTCATTTCTTATTTATGGGGAAGGTAAAAAACTGAGTTGATCAAGATAGCAAGATATTTGGGCTGAGTGGCAAGGGCTTATGAGAATTAGTCTTGGCTTGTTAATATTTCCATTTCTTCTGGAGAAATTTAGTTTCAATATTCTTGGTGGGCTTCATATACTGCCTCAGGTTTTAGCGACCCTTCCTAGAGTGATAATTATTCAAAACTTCTTGTTTCTTTTTCTACTATGCAGGCTTTATTTCATCTACCAATCCATATCCGAAGCATAGAAAAAATGGGGAAAATGCATTATTGTGCTCTTTGGCGTCCGAAATATATTATGGGGTAAATTATTTCATAAAAGATAGTATTAATATTTTGAGTTTTTTGAATTGTGAATTCTCACTATCTTCTAGGTGTTTTTACCCTCATATCTGAGAGAAATAAGTTCTAGCCTAGTAAAGTAAGATTTCCAATCCTCATAGCCTTTGTCACTGAAAACTGATACTTCAAATCTAAAAGTCTTCATCCTGTTCATTTTTGGTGGTATGTTTCACCCAGGAAAAGAAGGTGATACCTTATTTCAAGACACAGTTGCACAGAGCTTAGAAAGAAAGGTGACCTCAGATAGTCCTTATTCCCAGTAGTGTATTGTATGGCTGGTGGGATTGATCAAACATGTGAGAATTTCAGAGATTGTTTGGTTTTCTCTTTCATAATACCCATAATTCTGCGGATTTTATTGCAGAGAGAGGACGTGATGAAATCCCTTTTCCTCCAAATTTTCCGTTAATGGTTCATTGAGAAACTGACCTGAGTCGTTGGAAAATATACTTTTTAATGTTATTTCATGTTCTTTTAAGTCAGTATTTTTTCTCAAAGAAGATTTTTGAATGTTTCTGATTTCTTGTTTAGGAATTTCACCATCTTGAATCTCATTTTTTGGTCAAAAGGTATGAAAAATTGTAGAAGAATAAATATAGCTGTGGAAAATATTGGCCTTACCAGGTCAAGATTAAGACATTATAGAGGTAAGCCCACTTTATTGAAGTTATTTAAAAGAACGAATATTTAGACTTGTTAGTCTAAAAAACCAGGAAGCATATGTTGACAACAGGAAGCCTCATTGATTATCAAATGGATGGTTCTGGCTTTTCTAGTCAATTATCAAATATTTTGATGTTGTCATGGGTTAGGAAGACTTTTGTTATTGAGTATTTGATACACATGATCTGGATTATCGTTTTTCTGTTCAGTATATCTTCAGAGCTTTATTCAAAGGTGAAGTGATTGATGTGAAAATAGAAATTTGGTCGTTTCTTTATGAATTGAAGTGCAATGGCAAAGTAATCATCTTGAAAAACTTCTTAGCAATAACCAGTCTGAAGTCCAGTCGCTTTTAAACTCTTACATCACAACCCCCTTCCATAATACACTATATGATAGCCAGCTCGATCAATTTGTACTAGTAGATAGGGTTAGAGGAATGGGATAATTAATGGCTTCAAAAAATGTTGAAGAGAGACAGTATGATGAGAATCAGAAAAGAAATGGCTAATGGATTAAAAAATTTCAAGATAACCAGAACCAACTGGCTTTAAAAGAAAAAAATTATCATTTCTGCTGTACTTCCAAGTATATTATCTCCTTCTGAATCAATCATTCAGTAATGCAAATATCAGATAAAATCCTTGGGAGTGTTATCAATTTTTCATGTAAATTACACCAAAAATAATCATCAAGGAGTTCAGGCTACTGATACTCAGAAGCAAGTATCCGTGAGGTCCATTAATGATCTAGCCAAAGACCTGGACAGGTCAGTAATCCTTAGCTGCGGGAGATCATTCCGTCTAGTAAATCTAGTGTATGATAATTCAGAGCTGGTATGAAATTACTTACTAAGATCCAGAAAAAACCAACACCTATACATTATTGAGGTCATACGATGATGTAAAAAAATTACTTGCCCTGACTTATGGTAACGGAGATCAATTACTTCTGAGAAGTTGTGATTATGACTGTATTAATTAGCTTCAGCCAGATTGGATGAAGATTTGTATGAGGCTCAAGAAATGATTATCACAAAAGAAAAAGCTTTTAATGTATTTGTATATCATCTACTATTTTGAAATAGCTTGTATAAATCTCATGAAACCGTTTTTTGTAGCTATAAGTTCCTTATTAACACTTTTGAATTTATAGAAAAATTATTAATAGAGTTTTATCAATTATTCTCTAAGATTACTACAATTGATTAGAGCTCTTAGCATGAGAGAGTAATTGAAAAGCTTTCTTGGTAAAATAACAATGATTCTTACATTGCTTCAAAACTTCCACTTTGATATTAGCTTGGAGTGTGTGAGGGAATTTTTATGCTCCGAATAATATCAGGGGGTTCAATAAAATCACCAACCATCAACTAATGGCTAGAAATGACCTTCAAAGCCTTTTCTTTATTTAGCGGTAGGATATGGAAAGTTCTGAAAGGAAAACCATTTCCAGATGTATCTATAAAGTAACTGAAATTTTTGATATATGAACCTAAGAATATTAGTTTGACACAGTAAATCAGATTTAAAGCCATATTCAAAGCCTTTAAGAAGTTATCATAATGATGTGTATATTTTGAGAGACGTTGTTGCATCTATTATGCATTTTTCACTTCTAATCAGTCTCAACTTGTAATTGGGCAGTTTAACCTCTTTTAAATGTAAAAGTTTCTTTTTTACCAATATGCAGTGAAACAGTTTCATTTTCACAATGAAAACACATGTATATCGTTCCAGGAGAAGTTTTAAAAGGGGTGCAAAAATTCCTCAGTGTTCATAATGAGTGTTTTGACACTCTTTGCTCATCTTGATGGAACATACTAGACCTCTTCAGGTACCAATGAGCTCATGAACCATGGTTTACACCCCCAATAAAGGATTCAAAACATCTAAAATGGAGAAAAAATAGGGGTTAATTAGTTTCAAAATATGTTTAGCACCTCAAAGTGATTCTCACAGCCTTCAATCTCAATTATTTTATTCTCAGAGACCCCCTATAATCTTAGCTAAAAGGCTATGGAATTCCTTCAAAATGAAAGCTTCTTTGACCCAAAAATGGATGGGTTATTCCAATTGGTGTATATTAGTAGGATTTTGAGATAAAGAGCTCAAATGAGGATATAGATATTAATCTTGGTCATCCTTCAAAAAGATTTACCTCAAAGACTTCATCTCATAAATGAATGACCTAAATACAAGGCTTTGGGACTTCTGGGCAGAAATCTGTATTTTTCCAAAAAATACAGCCAAGAGATCTTTATCAGCTGAAACGTTGACACTACCAAAAGTGGATTGTTTTCTTCACCAAATGAAGAAGTTTGAATTTGTTACTGAAAAGGATAGATTTCCTTTTGACATATCATGGATATAGGCCCTTTTTTATTCTGGCCTTGAGGAATTGTTTGGGTAAAAGACTTCAGCTAAAACAATTACAGAAGCTTCCAAGATTCAGAAGCTATAGATCCCTTCAATTTAGGTCAAAGGGAAGATGTTTAATTTGATATTAATTTTAAGGTTAGATATATCCTGTATCTCTAAGTATGTGAGCCTTGAGGTATATTTTACATACCCAAATAGGCCACAATTATCTTAAAAAGATATTCTGAAATATGCATAACCCATAAGTCATTCATATATTCAAAATTCATTGTTTTTGATTTCAGAAAAGCTGAAAAACGTTTTATTGGGTAGGTAAATCCATGGATTTAAGGCCAGATTTGGATTGTACACAAAATTTTACCTAGGGTAGCTTCATAGAGTGAATAAGCTTAAATTAACTCTTTGAGGTGGTAATATGGAAAATACTTCCATAACAAATCATCAATACCACATAAAAGATCCATGAAAAGTTTTGTTTTTCTCAATTTCATACCAAAATAATGGGAATGTGAGAAATACAGTGTTACATACACACTAGAAATAGTGTTATGCATTTTTGTGGCACTTAATATTATGGAATTTTTACATACACCTTTGATACACCCATAGTGGATATCTCACTTTAGGCCCAAATTTCTATTTTGAGGTAAAAAATAGTCAAGGGGGACAAAAGAAAAGACATCAAAGATAGCCAGGGTACTCAGCTTCTGAGGCCTCTGAGGTATGTACAGCTCCAAAACTTGGATACATGGCTGATCTTGGCCCAATTAGTAAACTAAGACCTTTTGGGAACTTGGTAACCAAGTCAAAACTTCATTATATCACAAGAAAATAGCAAATAAGCTGCTATTTTGACGTGCCAAGGAGGTAAAGAGCAACTTATACTTCTGTGACCATGTCAATTCTTGATGAATTTCCATGAATAAACCCCAAAAGAGTAATTAAAACCGTTTTTGGACCAGTATCTATTGATTTACCTGATAGCAACCAGCCATATACTGCTATTTGCAATTCTATGCAGAAATGAGGTAAAAATTTGAAAATTCATTAAAAATACAATTCTTGATTAATATTTCTAAAGCTTTCAGGACCAATTTAGAACTGTATATTTCGTATAAAAACCAAAAATAATTATACGTTTATAAGTAAAATTCAAAGTTTTACTTACAATCCATTTTATATGATTCCATGTGAAATACTGAATCTTTAAAAATTCACAGAAAATACACTCTGTGATGGAATTTCCAATAACATTGATAAATTTGCAAAATCAATGATTATTTTGGAATAGCAGAAGATTTATAGTTTTTACTCCTTTTATTCTTAACCATAAATGGTTTGGTAGTCACATAAAAGCTTCAATTAAGTAATCTTACATGACAACAGATGATGCAATCACTAATCTAAAAAGGCTTATTGTTTTTTCACTCGCTGGTCTTTTTAGTTTTCTCCATGGCACGCCTGTATGAGCTGTCTTAGATTAAAAGAGGCCTCCTCTTGCTGTTTTTTGAAAATTATCATTGTCAGCCTGTGACTCAAAACCAGAGCACAAGCATGACAGCCAAAATACCATAAACCAATGGTATAGCCAAAATACCACCAAAACATGGAGCTGAGCCAAATTAGCTCAAAAGGTATCAAATGATAGAGGAAACTCACCTCTTTCTGAAAATATAAGTCCCATCACCATAGGACAAGAAATAACAAAGTTATTCCTGCTCAAAGTTATTGCTGAGCATAAACCTTAATTTTCACCTCTCATCTAAAATCTAGAAGGAGAGGCTTAACCCCATCAAATGGGTATTCAAAATGAAGCTCTAAGCCAGGGCTATCCAATGGTACCAGCCAAACTGAGCTAGCACCAATATGACTGGAGTTATGGTCAATTTCAGGCCAAATAAGGGTGAACAAAACATTCACCTCTCATCTAACTTCTACAGTTTTAGTGTGGGATACCTGAAGTGGGGTATCTTTGGAAAGAGCACAATCAGGGCTATCTGATGGTGCCATCCACTCCTTCATATCTCAACTATAACAGAAGGTATGAGGCAAACAAGTTCAATACAGATTTTTGCCCAAACCACGCCTATTTACAAATAACCTTGTACATGGGATAACTTTGCCATATTTCATAATAACCATACCAAATTGGGTACCATTGTGTAGAGCTCATACAGGGCTATCCAATGAACCAATTTTTAGGTTGATATCTCAAAAATGACAGAGTTATGGCTGGTTTAAGGTCAAAATCCCACCTGCTGTCATATACAGCCTTACCATGGGATAATATCCCATAATCATGAATATGAGGTGTCAAATAGACAAATAAGCATGTTTTTACTTAAATACCTCATATTTCAGCCAATACTGGGGTCCCATACAGTTTCTGTACAGCATTCTACGCGTCATACACGCCAGAATCAGGCTGTGAGGTCCCCAGATGAAAATTTTCACCCTGTATTGGTGAAAACCGCCCAGATGTGGTTTCAAAAACCACATCTGAGCCCAATAAAGGGTATACAGGGTGTTTGCAAACCACAAGCCTGTCCTGGAGAGTGAAAAATCTTCACTTCCTCTATGTGGAAAGGTCTAGCAGCCTTTCCACCCCAATTACAGGATAAAAGGAGGGCTTTTCACAGCCAAAATCATCTCCTCGTCCTGCTCTTGAAAAACCCACGTAGTAAACTGTCAAAAACAGTTTTACTCTTGGTTAATAATCAGGTATAATTATAAATTTAATTATTGTAGTCTTTTATTATTGTAACCCAACAGATAAAGCTGCACCCAGGGCTTTCAGCAGCGCTCACCACCACTATATCTCTATAGTAAAGCCCTTAAAATCTTAATTTAATCATCCATTATCAACTTTATTATCTTTTAAATCCATTTTTACCATGTCACAGTCATAGTTTTAGTTGTAAATAGCCTTATTACTTCTTCAACATAGACTCATCCTGACAATCATATTATTCAATTACAACTTTATTACCAACAAGTAAGCATTAGTTAAAATCTTTTCTTAAGTGTTTTAATCTTTCAGAATGAATAAGAAAGACTTGAAATAATAGAACTCAACTATATATTGCTTTAATACTGTTATAAATCCATTTTTATCCATTAAATCAACAATTATCTGTCAAATTTCTCTGCTATTATCTTTAATAAGTTCTTTGGAGTATCAGTGCATGATTTATCTTAGTTCTTAGAGTTTTTCTCTAGTAATTGTTTTCTTCCAGAATTATATTTATAATTATTCTTGCAAGAGATAATTATATAATAAAATAATAAAATTATTTTAATAAAAGAAGTTTTATTATTAAATACTTCTTGTAATTGATTTCAGTAGACAATTACTGATTAACATTATCATCACTAGTAGTATATAAAAAGTAAAAGAAACAATTAATTATATATTCTTTAATTGTGGTTATAATAATTTTTTATTATTATATTTCATAAGAATAGTCACAGTACTGTTGATTAATAGTAATATTATCAACAGTCTCATAGACACATCTTACATTTGGTGGCCTGGCTGTGTTTCTTGAACCTTGTAACTTTAATTAATTTATTTTTAAGCTTTAAAATATATTAATTGAATTATTTGTTTTCTTTTTTCAATCTAATTTCCAATTATTTCTATTTTTGAAACCGTCTTAAAATCTTTTTCATTGAGGAATTTGTTTTAATTTTATACTGTTTTTACATGTGGCTTTTTCACATCCAAAAAAATTATAAAACTATTCTTTGAGTCACTCTGAATTAATTTTGATTGAAAATCTTAAATTTTAATGTTTTTGCTTTATAAAAGAATAATTTTTTCTTTAAAAAAAATAAAAACTTATAAAAAATCTTCAAAAATATTTTAAAAGTATAAAAAACAATTTTTCTCTAGTGTCTTTAATCAAATACTGTGCAGCTGGTAACAGACTCAGTAAAAGATACATTACCAGTCCAGAATCTTCAAAAGCAGAATTTGAAGACAGTATTGAAGTGCAAATTGCTAAAAGAGGCAATTTATTTAAGACAGAACAGGCCAAACAACCACCAAAAGGTGTGTGTTTTCTGTCTTCAATTCTTATTTTCTCTTGAATTGACATGAAAAATGGTACATACCACAAATGGAAGCAGCTATTCAGTCCATACAGATGGACCTGGACAAGGAAGAGGTAAAATCAGAACAAGGTCTGCCAAGTCTTCCTCAAGAAAGACACATCTGGAGGATGCCAGAGCTTCCCCCATTCCCCAAGGTCTGTAACAACAAGCTTTGATTTGAACTCTGAGCCTCAACTAATTGCAGGTAATGTTTTAAGGGGTGACCCACTTTCAAGTGGCAGCCATAGAAATATATCAGTCCCAATACAAATATTGGTTCAAAGAAGCAAAAGAAGAGGAGTGGGAAATATGCCCCAGCCTTTGGCAGGGGGCCATGAACTCCTAATTCCACATTAACAGCTTTCTGGGTCAGGAGAAGACCATAGAACTCTTAAGAGGGTGGAGCCCATTTTCTTGAAAAGACAACATCAAAAAGATAAAAAATTGGTTGAAAAACCCAAGTCTTTCATCTGTAAACCAGAAGAAGGAATTGGAGATGACCCAAGCTTTTTAAGAAGGCCCAGTGATGTCTACCATCTCCAAACCAGATCCCAAAGCCTCCAAAGAGAAGCCCAAAGGACCTCAGAAGACGAAGAAAGGTCCCAAGAATTATCAGGGCAAGGGCGAAGGAAAAGCAAATTGGCACAGACCTTACCCACAAGGGTACGGGATCCCCAAATTGGAGCCTTCAGACATGGACAGTGCCTTCAATATGGCCAGGGCTCTCATGGAATTCACAGCTAAAGAGAAGGAAAGGATGAACAGGACTTTTCCACACAAATAATAGATGAAATACAGTTTGTTAAATCTAGTATTGATGTAGAACTTGGAAAATATGATGCAAGATTAAATAAAAAAACATCAGATATAAGTCAATTAAAAAGAAATGAAAATCATTATACTGAATGGTATAAGTTGACAAATGTTAAACTTGATTCAATTGCCAGTACATGTGACAGAATTAAAAGTAAATGTAAAGCCCAAAATTATCAAATGGAAGATCTTTCCATTTTAAACATTAATGATCAACTTAGAATTCAAAAAGATCATGTTTTGTAAATAATTAATCAGACCAATCAATTTGCCACACATATAGAAAAAAGTGACAGTGAAAGGCAGAAGTTAAAAAATGAAATCATTGCAAATGTGGAACAAATTCAGAATAATTATGAACCACATATGCCAAGACATTCTACACCTTTGAATGAAGAAAGAATTTCTGTTAAAGGAAGTTTGACCCCATTTTTAGGAGAATAATCAACTTGTTGAAGCACAAATTAACCCATCATTATCACCCAAAAGGAGGCATGATCTTATTGATGTATTATACATATATAAGAATACCTTTTCTTCTGATACCAAACCATTAGGAGCTATTAAAGGGCATGAAATTTATATTACTCTTAATATTGAAAGACCATACCCTCCAGTAATTAGAAAACCAGCTTATCCAGCCAGTCCCAGAGCTAGAGAAGCCTTGGAAAAACATATCCAAGAGTTGATCCAACTTGGTGTACTAAGGAAAGTAGGCCATAATGAAGAAGTTGAAGTGACAACACCTGTTATTATTGCTTGGCAAAATGATAAATCAAGGATGATTGGAGATTTTAGAGCATTAAATACCTACACATTTCCTAGAATTCAAGAAGCCTTGACTCAATTGTATAAAGCCAAGTATATAACATCCATGGATGCATTGAAAGGCTTTCATCAAAATGTTTTGACACCCAAAACTATGAAATTACTTAGAAATATCACTCACTGTGGTATTTATGAGTATATTGGAATGCCATTTTGTATTAAAAATGAACCATCTCATTGTCAAAGAATGATGAATACCATCTTACCCACAGAACTATCTTAAGGATGGCTTATCACTTATATTCATGATATTATCATATGTTCTGACTCTTGATCTTTGCACCTTGAAATATTTGCAAGAGTACTTGACAAAGTTACAGGAGTGAATATGAAGATTTCACTCAAGAGATGTAATTTTGGCTTTGAAGAACTTAAAGATTTGGGTCATATTGTTTCTGGTTTATGCTTGGGTATTGACAAAGATAAAGTGGCAGAAGTGTTACTTAAACCAATCCACAGAATAAGAAAGAAATGATGTCTTTTCTTGGCTTTTCCAGTTATTACAGGCAACACCTGAAAGACTTTGCAATTATAGCCAAGTCACTCTATAGAATCTGTGATCAACAGACAGTATTTGAGATGACACAGGAAAGAATTAAAGCTTATGAGAAGATAAGGAAATCTCTTACAGAAGAACCTTTAATCCTCATTCCTGACTGGAATAGACCTTTAGGTTGTACATTGATGCATATGGAGATGAATTAGGGGAAGCCCTACATCAGGTTCAGATTATTGATGACAAACCTACAGAGGGGCCAATTTGTTACATCTCAAGACAAATAAAGACAACCAAAGCCAGATATGGTGAAAGCCAGATGTAGTGATTATGTTTGGTATGGGCACTTGAGAATTGAAACTATTATCTTGATGGCAGTGGTTTTAAAGTGATAACTGACTGTAATGCTGTGAAATTGCTTCTTAACATGAAAACTCCCAACAGACATATGTTGAGATGGCAAATAGCCATTAAAGAATATAGAGGTAACATGACTATAGTTCATAAGGCAGGAAAAATTCAAAAGAATGCTTACCGACTTAGCAGGTGGGAATTAGCCAATAATCCTGATAACCCAGCTTATGTACCTTTTGAAGAAGAACCACAGATTTCAATTGAAGTAATCAACATAACTGATATTGGGACTGAATTCTTTGAAGAGTTCAGAGAATCTTATAAGCAAGAAAGAAATTGCCATATCTTGTCTTTCTTATTAGATAAAGACTGCAAAGATACATCTTTAGTCAATGCACTGGATGAAGTTTGGAATAATTCCTATTCCAAAGGAAGATTTCACTTGTTTGATAGGATACTTTACCACAGAACCAAACATTTTTGTGTAATGAAACTGTGTAGCAGATTGCTTATCAATACCATTCTTCATGAATTCCAGAATAGCATCTACTATGGACACCTGTCAGAAGACAGAACACTGGCAAAAGTGAAAAACTGTGAATGGTGGCCTTCTTGGACAAAAGAAACCGTTGAATATTGCCATACCTGTGATAGGTGCCAAAAGGCAAACAGGAGTACAGGCAAGAAATTTGGAGTGATGATTCATATTCAAGAACCAAAATCCCCTTGGGAAGTTTCTCACATGGATTGGGTCACAGCACTTGCTCCAAGTGGAGATAAACATTATAATGCTTGTTTGTTTATTGTAGACACATATAGCAAGACTACCATATTCTTACCATGTCACAAGGATGATACTTCTATGGATACAGCTCTTCTTCTATGGAGTAGAATAATTTCCCATACAGGATTATTTAAGAATATCATCAGTGACAGAGATCCCAAGCTTACATCTGCACTTTGGACCAATCTTCACAGATTGTTTGGGACTAAGTTATCATACTAAACAGCATATCACCCTCAAACAGATGGACTAGCAGAGATAATGATTGAAGCTTTAAAGGCCATGATAAGGAGATTCTGTGCCTATGGGTTTGAATTCAAATACTCAGATAGCTTTACTCATTACTGGTGCACTCTAATACCTGCATTGGGACTGGAATATCAGGCATCAGTCCATTGTTCTACAGGCCAAACTCCTGCTATGTTATAAAAAGGATGTAATCCAAGACTCCCAGAAGACACACTGTGGAAACACTTGATTGAAATTAATCCTACAGCTTCCAGATTCAGGATAATGCTTGATAAAGTGAAAGATAATTCAAAATAGAGTAGGAATGATACTTTTGACTATGCAAAACAGAAGTGGGAGAAGAGTCACAAAGTACCAGACTTCAAAGTAAGGGACTTAGATCTAGTTTCACCCTTGAATTTTGATAATAGCAAAGCCCAAAAGAAACTTAAAGATTCTTCTGTAGGACCTTTTGTTATTGTTGCCTTACATGAAACCAATGAAATTCAAGTGGAATTTAGTGGTGAATTAGAAAATAAACACCCCACCTTTCCAGTCAGCTTGATAAAACCTTATTAACCAGCTGAAAAAGAATTGTTTCATTCAAGGAACACAACTCCTTTGACTGTATCACCAGTGGAAAAAAATGAAGACAAAAAGATGAAGAAAGTCATTAAAGAAAGGAGACTTAGGGGTATAAATCAAAGAGAATATTGTGCCAGATATAGAAATCCAGTACATCAAGATGAATGACTGGCAGAATCAGAAATACCTCACTCAGATAAACTCTTAAGAAGATTTAGACATGAAAGAAGGGCAGAAGCCTGAATATGTGTATAATTGTCCTTTAAATTACTTGATCTGAGTAATGTAAAAGAGTTGGACAGTGGACATTAAACCCCTTTCGGCCTTTTGCTTCTTGATAACATTAATAAAATTGTAGTACAATCTTATTTTTTGGTCGGAGGGAATGTGAGCCTTGAGGTATATTTTACATACCCAAATAGGCCACAATTACCTTTAAAATAAATTCTGAACTATGCATAACCCATAAGTCATGCATATATTCCAAATTAATCATTTTTGATTTCAGAAAAGATGAATAACCTTTTATTGAGTAAGTAAGTCCATGGACTTAAGGCCAGATTTGCATTCTACATAAAATTCAACCTAGGGTAGCTCCATAGAGTGAATAAGATTAAATAAACTTTTTGAGGTGGTAATATGGAAAATAATTCAATACCACATCATCAATACCACATAAAAGAATTGTGAAGATTTTTGTTTTTCTCTATTTCACACCAAAATATTGGGAATGTGAGAAATCCCATGATACATATACACTAAGAATAGTGTTATGAATGTTTTTGGAGCTTAATATTATGTTATTCTTGAATAAACCTTTGGTACACCCATAGTGGATATCAGTCTTTAAGCCTGAATTTCTATTTTTTATGTGAAAATAGTCAAGGGCAACAAAAGACATCAAAGAGAGCCAGGGTACCCAACTTCTGAGGCCTCTGAGGAGTGGACAGCTCTAAAGCTTGGATGTATGGCTGATCTTGGCCCAAGTAGTATACTAAAACCTTTTGGGAACTTGGGTACCAAGTTAAAATCTCACTAAATCATAAGAAAATAGCAAATAAGCTGCTATTTTGAAATGCCAAGGAGGTAAAGAGCAACTTAGATTCCTGTAACCATGTAAATTCTTAATGGTTTTCCACGAATAGACCCTAAAAGAGTAATTGATGCTCTTTTTGGACTAGTATCCATTGCTTTAACTCATAGAATTCAACCATCTAGTGCCATTTGCAATTATACTTGAAAATAAGGTAAAAAATTCAAAAGTTCATTAAAAATACAATTCTTAATGAATCTTTCTGAAACTTTTAGAAACAATTAAGAACAGTATAATTAATATAAAAACCAAAAATAATTATACTTTTATAAGTAAAATTAAATGTTTTACCTACAGTCTATTTTTAATGATTCCATGTGAAACACCAAATCTTCAAAAACGCACAGAAAATACACTCTGTGATGAAATTTCCAATAAAATTGATAAATTTGAGAAATCAATGTTTATTTTCAGATAACAGAAGATTTATAGTTTTTACTCCTTTTATTCTTAACTATATTTGTGTTGGTAGTCAAGGAAAAGCAACTATTAATAATTATGATAATGTCAGCTGGAGTCTATGTTGAAGCAGTAATTAGGCTATTTACAACTAGGCCTTTGACTGTGACACGTGAAAATAGTTTTAAAATAAGAGTTTTTAATTATATAATGGTTTTATAATATAATAAGAGGGTTCTACTATTAAAAAATAGTGGTGGTGAGCGCTATTGAGGACCCAGGATGCAGTCTTACCAGTTGGATTACTATAATAAGAACTACAATAATTAAAACTATAATTATACCCTGATTATTACCCAAGAGTAAAACTGTTTTGGAAAGCTTACTATGTAGCATATTCAAGAGCAGGATGAGGAGATAATTCTGGCTGTGAAAAGCCTCCCTTTTATCCTGAAATGGGGTGGAAAGGGTGCTAGACCTTTCCATGTAGAGGAAGTGAAGATTTTTTCACTCTCTAGTACTGGCTTGTGGTTTTCAAACAGCCTGTATAGCCTGTATTGGTCTCAGATGTGGTTTTGAAACCACATCTGGGCAGTTTTCACCAATACAGGGTGAAAACTTTCATCTGGGGACCTCACAGCCTGATTCTGATGTGTATGACACGTAGAATGCTGTACAGAAACTGTATGGGACCCCAGTATTGACTGAGATATGAGGTATTGAAGTAAAAACATGCTTCTTTGTCTGTTTGACACCTCATATTCATGATTGTGGGATATTATCCCATGGTAAGGCTGTATATGACAGCAGGTGGGAATCTGACCTTAAAACAGCCATAACTTTGTCGATTCTTGAGATATCAACCTCAAAATTGATTCAGTGTGTAGCCTTGTATGTGCGCTACACAATGGTACCTCATTTGATATGGGTATCATTAAATATGGCGAAGCTATCCCTTGTACAAGATTTTTGTACATTTGCGTGGTATAGGCAAAAAGCTGTATTGAGCTTATTTGCCCCATAACTTTTGTTCTAGTTGAGCTATGGGGAAATGGATGACACCATCAGATAGCCCTAATTGTGCTCTTTCCAAAAAGACCCCACTTCAAGTATCTCACACTAAAACTTTAGAAGTTAGATGAGAGGTGAATGTTTTGTTCACCCTTATTTGACCTGAAATTGACCATAACTCCAGTAATATTGGTGCTAGCTCAGTTTGGCTGGTACCATTGGATAGCCCTGGGTTAGAGCTTCATTTTAAATTCCCATTTGATGGGGTTAAGCCTCTCCTTCTAGATTTTAGATGAGAGGTGAAAATTAAGGTTTATGCTCAGCAATAACTTTGAGCAGGAATAACTTTGTTATTTCTTGTCCTATGGTAATGGGACTTATGTTTTGAAAGAGGTGAGTTTCCTCTTTTTTTTGATACCTTTTGAGCTGATTTGGCTGAGCTCCATGTTTTGGTGGTATCTTGGCTATACCATTGATTTATGGTATATTGGCTGTCATGCCTGTGCTCTGGGTTTGAGTCACAGGCTGACAGATAATCTTACATGACAACAAATGATGCAATAATTAATCCAAAAAGGATTAATGTTTCATCTCTCACTTGTTTTTCAGCTTGCTCCATGTCATGTCTCTGTGAGCTGTTAGTGACTTAAAAGATGCCTCCTTTTTCTCTTTTTTTCAAATCATTACATTATTCAATTATACCTTTGTTACCAACAAGCAAGTATTAGTTAAAATCTTTTCTTAAGTATTTTAATATTTTTCAGAATCAATCAGAAAGATGTGACATCATAGAATTCAACTATATATTGTTTTAATAGTGTTATAGATCCATTTTGATCCATTAAATACACAATTATCTGTCAAACCTCTCTGCTATTATCTTTAATAAGCTCTTTGGAGTATTAGTGAGGGATTTATCTTAATTCTTAGAGCTTTTATCTAGTAATTGTTTTCTTCAAGAACTATATTTATAATCATTCTTGCAAAAGATGATTATATATTAAAATAATTTCATTATTTTAATAAAGAAGTTTTATTATTAAATAGCTCTTGTAATTGATTCTAGTAGAGAATTGCTGCTTACTGTTATAATCACTAGTAGTGTATAACAAGTAAAAGAATTAATTAATTAATTGAATATTTAATTGTGGTTATAGTAATTTTAATTATTATATCTTATAAGAGCAGTAATATTACTGTTGATTAAGAGTAATATTATCAACAGTTTCATAAACACATCTTACAGGAGCTACCCTAGGTGAAATTTTGTGTAGAATCGAAATCTGGCCTTAAATACATGGATTTACGTACTCAATAAAACTTTATTCATCTTTTCTGAAATGGAAAATGATGAATTTTTAATATATGAATGAATTATAGGTTATGCATAGTTCAGAATTTCTTTTAAAGACAATTGTGGCCTATTTGGGTATGTAAAATATACCTCAACGCTCACATGAAAGCTCTTCTGATTGATTCTATAGAGCAAAACAGGCATTCTTAATACATGCACTACCTATTGTAAAGTGTCTTGATTATGGAGAACCAGCACCAAATGAAAGGAAAAGAAGCTATCTAAATATCCAAAATATGCACCATTGGACTTACATAATTTCACGAAGTCTTTAAGTTTCCTTTATATCAATGGCTAATTGGTGATAAACAACAGATTTTGAGATCAGCCCAACTTCTTAGATTTGACTTGTGAAGTTGCAAGCAACAGAAAATTTATCAATTACTGCTTAACTGTCTCTTGATTTTTGACAGCTCCTCCAATACAATATTTCTGACAGCTTCTGCTACTGTATAAGGGAATACCATACATAATAGAAACAACAATAAACTATTTGCAATTTTGCATGTGAAATCTTCCCATGACATAACAAATAATTCCTATTCATGCAAAATCACGAAGCTAATGCAACAATTGGCCATGTAATCTTGCATTGGCACCTCATTGACAAACCTGACAAGTGTAGATATTTGTGCACAATGTCAATACCATTCACAAATGAGTATTTTATGGCATTTCCTGTAGTCTTTGAAATAAAAGGAATTATTATGGCTGAAAAAGAACTAATAACAATAAAAAGCTGAAAGCCACTGGCATATGACAGCAGATGAAGTTGGCTGCAAGCCAGCTTAACTTCATCACTAAAAAGAAGAAAGTACCACAACAAATTCTTTGGATAGCACTATTACCATGGCTTGGTATAAGAGTAAAAAAAAGGAAAGAAGTAATACAGCTAGCTCAGTGACATCTGTACAATCACGACAGGGAAGTTCAACTCAAGCTAAAGAATTTCACTGAATAACACCCTCATCACTACTGGTGATGACAGGTGTGATTTTGGGTGGATTTAGCTCGGAGGAGGACTTGATGACCTCTGTGACCAGCTTACCTGATTAAGAGCACCTCGGGGAACCTGGGAGCTCAAACCCCACTGATTTAAGGTGTATAAACACCGCTGTAATACCAAACCAGCCAACCGACTCGATTGGAAGTGCTATAAGGGAATTATAGCTTCATTAAATGGTGTCCTGATTCCTTTTTAAGATAGAAAGAATGGATACGAGCTGATTGAAGTCTCCAAAACACCCGATGATCAAGTACAAACCACGCAAAGAGGTTTATGGCACAATAAAGGTAGGGGGTCAGTAGTACAACCCATCTAGGTGTCTCTGCAAGCAAGAAACAGTCTCCCAATGTGTTTTAAAGCTTCAATTGGGGTGTAATAACAACCATCAAGACTACAACAGCCCTCCTGACTCACTTGTACACAGTGAAAAGCCAATAAGTGTATGAAAACCCTTAACGAACCTAAAACAATCCACCTGATGTACTTAAAAAATCAATAAGGCTTGCTAGCACCAAAAAACTGTTAAAATGAAGAACTAAATGATTTACATTACATTAAAATTGTGACTACTATGTAAAGAGTTATAAAGAGTGATCAGCTATTCCTAAAGCATGGAGTACAAGTAACAAAAAGCTCAAATGGAAACAAAAATTAAATAATGAATTTGGTAACTATTAAAAGTAATTTAGGATTAGTTTGAATAAATCTTAGTTAGAGCCTTTTACAACATAGCTATACCTGAATCAGCAGAGTTTTATTGTCAGGCTGAGCCTATGATGAAGTTATAATAAGGCTATATACAACTTTAAGTATGACTGTGACATGGTAAAAATTGATAAAAGAAGGTTTGTTATTATTTATATGGGTCTAAAATTGAGTAATAAGGGATTTACTATTATGAAATAGTGGTGGTGAGCACTGTTGAAAGCCCTGGTTGGAGTCTTACCAGCTGGATTACTATAATGAGAACTAGAATAATTAAATTTATACTATACCTGACTTATTTTCCAAAGGTATAACTGTCTTTAACAGTTATAATACATAGGAGTTTAAGAAAATGATGAGGAAACCTTTTCTGGTGGAGAAAAGGTCCCTTTTTATCCTAAAACTGGGTGAAAAAGTCTGCTAGACCTTTCCACGTAGAGGAAGTGAAGAGTTTTCACTTCCAAGGACTTGCTTGTGATTTTGTTCCATACATATGACTTTTTTGGACAGTTGTACTAGGTATGAATTCAAGAGCAGGATGGGGATCCCTTTTCTGGCAGAGAAAAGGCCTCCTTTTATCCTCAATTAGGGTGGAAAGTTCCTCTAGACCATCCATGTAGAGGAAGTGAAGATTTTTAAATTCAAAGTGCTGGCTTGTGGGTTGAACAAGGCCTGTATACTCTGTATTGGGCTCAGATGTGGTTTTGAAACCACATCTGGGCTGTTTTCACCAATACAGGGTGAAGATTTTCATCTGGGGACCATATAGCCCTCTTCTGAGGTGTATTACGTGTAGAATGCTGTACAGAACCTGTACAGGACCCAAGTATTGGCCAAAATATGAGGTATTGAAGTATAAAAAAGCTTCTTCATCTGTTTTACACCTCATAATTTGAGTTATGGTATATTATCCCATAGTAAAGCTGTATTGGGCTAACTGTGGGTATTTGACCTTAAAACTTCCATAACTTTGTCAGTTTTCGAGATATCAAGATCAGAGTTGGTTCTTTGTGTAGCCCTGGATGTGTTATATACACAATGGTACCTAATTTGATATTTCTATCATTAAATATGGCAAAGTCATGCCATGTACAAGATTCTTTGTACATATGTATGATTTGCTTAAAATCTGTATGAAGCTTATTTGCCCCATAAATTTTGTTCTAGATGGGAGATGGGGAAATGGATGGAACCATCAGATATCCCTGATTGTTCTCTTTTCAAAAAGACCCCACTTTAGGTATCTCACACCAAAACTGTAGAAGCTAGATGAGAGGTGAATATTTTATTCCCCCTTATTTGACCTTATTTTGGTCATGACTTAAGTAATTCTGATTCTAGCTCAATTTGAGTAGTAGCATTGGATAGCCCTGACTTAGAGCTTCATTTTATATTGCCCATTGATGGGGTTAAGCCTCTTCCTCTAGATTTCAGATGGGAGGTGAAGATTAAGGTTTATGATCAGCAACAACTTTGAGAAGGAATAACTTTGTTATTCTTTGACCTATTATCATTGGACTTATATGTTTGGAAAGAGGAGGGTTTCCTCTTTCTTTTGATACCTTTTCAGCTGATTTGGCTCAGCTTCATGTTTTGGTGGTATCTTGGCTTTACCATTGGCTTATGGTATTTGGCTGTCATGCTTGTGCTCTGGTTTTGAGTCACAGGCTGACATACCCTCCCTCCAAAAAAGGCTCATCATTTATGAGACTGTTCAGTTCTTTTAGAGGTCCTGAATCACCTTAGTCAAAGGTTCCCATCTGGAATGGCATCCTCTGCCAACCCTTTGTCTTTATCTGATGTCTGGTTTTTAAATCTTACCAAGTATTGCCTCAGGTCCTTACCATTCAGTCTGATCTTCCTGGCCTTGATTATTTGCTTCACAGGGCCGAAAGAGTCTCCCACTGCTACTATTTCTGGTGGAGTGGGATTTTAGTTCCTGGAGGGGAGCTTAGCCTCCTCTGTTTGGAAGTATGGTTTAACCAAACTCACTGGGAATACTGGGTTTTTCTAGAAAATTCCTTTGTGAGTTTGACTTCCACTGCATTTTCCCCTATCATTTTAATGATAGTCAAGGCCCCTAGAAAAGAGTCTCTCATCTGTTTTGATCCAATAAAATTGTTGAAGTTAAGTGTTGACACTAATAACTGGTCCCCTTCCTTGAAGTCAGGTTCCATGTGAGATTTTTCCCACCACTTTTTATTGTATTATTTTGCCTCAGATATACATCTAGAAGCTGTATCACAAGCCCTCTTCCACATTACATGGAAGTCTATGGCTGTTGGGTGGATAGTCAGAGAATTTTTCTTCAGGTGATCCACAGGCAATAGGGAGTTCCACCCTTTTTCCACCAGTGAGGGTGATTTCCCTGTGGTGGAGTGTTTGCTTGTGTTGCACGCCAGTTAGACTTCTTGGAAAAGGGTAACCCAATCATGGATGTGGCCTTCATGGTCCTTGTATTCCATGCCATATGCACAGAATATTCTGATGATGTCCTCCATTGTTTGGATCATCCTTTCAGCTAAACCATTTGTATGTGGGTGGTAAGCTGTGGAGAATGCAAGCTTATTCCCAAGCATTTCATACACACTGGTCCAAAATTCTGATGTAAATTTTGGGTCCCTATCACTAATGATGATTTTAGGGACTCCACAGGTGGATATCATGTTATTCCAAAATAACAAGGCGGTATCTGTTGCTGTGTCCTCCTTGTGATATGGTAAGCACCTCCCAGTCTTTCTGAACCTATCAACTATGATCAGGCAAGCATTGAAGTTTTCTTTCCCTCCTGGGACAAGTCCTGTAACCCAGTTCATGTTGATTGTTTCCCATGGGTGTTTGGGTTCTTCTAAATTTTGAATTAGCCCATAATTCTTCCCATGTTATCAATTTTCCTTCTGGCATATCTCACAAGTGTTGTTGTATTCACTCAAATATTGTTCCCATTTGGGCCACCAAGCTGTGCTTTCTATCCTTTCCTTGGTCCTATCTTCACTCATGTGTCCCATATAGGGCCAGTCATGGCATTCCTGTAGGATCAGGGATATATGGTCCCTGTCTACTACTGTTAGTGCACTTGTGTGATGCTCTCTATGGTAGAGAAGGCCATCTATAAGGAAAAACTTTTTGTCCTTGTAGTCCCTGAACCAGGGTTCCTCTAGCTGAGATTCCAGTCCTGGGCTCCTGTACTTCTGTTGGAGGAGTTGCAACAATATGCCACACTGTTTGTGTTTGGCATATGTCTTCATTACTTCACTGAACAACTCATTACGCAGTTATGAGGAGCTTATCCCCAATATGGGAGTTTCTGTCCCTTGTGATTCAGTGTTTTCACTTTATGGGGTACCACTTCTTGGTGCCCATTCATAAAATATGAAGTTTTTCCTCCTATCTATTCCCATGAAATGGATAGGAATCTTGGCTCCTACTTCAGGGTCATAAGCTGGGTTGCTTTTGACATTTCCTAGTGGCCATCTGCTGAGGCCATCTGAATTGGTGTGGCCTGTTCCCTGCTTGTATATGATGTTCATATTGCCTCCATACTCTTGGATGGCTAGTTGCCACCTTAACATTTGTCTATTGGTATTCTTCATGTTCAGTAAAGACTTCAACGCTGTGCAGTCTGGGAAGACTTCAAAGACTGAACCCTCCAAATAATAGTAGAGTTTCTCTAGAGCCCAGAATAAGAATAGGAATTCAGTCTGGTTGGCCCCATACCTGAATTCTGAATCTTTCATTTTCCTAGAGATGTAGAATATTACTGCCTCTCTTGGTTCACCATCTACAACTTGTCTCCGGTGGAGGGCTGCTCCTAAGCCTTGGCTACATGCTGCATCTATGTAAAACTTGAATGGTAGTTCACAGTTGGGTAATATGAGCACAGGTGCATTTTTGAGTTCATGTTTTATCCTCTCATACGCATCCCTTCTTTCCTGGGTAATTTCAAAAACTAAGTCTTTTGAACACAACTTGTATAGACTACTAGTTATGTGGGCAAAGGTTTTGATGTGGTTTCTGTAGTAGCTAGCAAACCCAAGGAAATATTGAATCTCTTTGATGTTCTTTGATACTGGCTTCCGAAGTACTTCTTCTAATTTATTCTGGTCTATGGCCAGACTAAGACCCAAGAATGTTTGTCCCAGTGCCAGTAATTCTTGTTGGCCAAAATTGCACCTTTTAAGTGAAATTTTCAGATTAATGGGTGTGCACTTACTTAGAACTTTGTCTATGTACTGCACATGGTCTTCCCATGTCTATTAGTATATAATGATGTCATCAATATATACTACCATCCAGCTCTCCAATATTTCTTCTGGAAATATTGTGTCCATCATCCTTTGTAAATAGGCTGGTGCATTTTTGATGCCAAATGGCATCCTGGTGTACTCACATATACCTCTATGGCATATGATTCTGAGTAATTTTATGGAGTTTGGTTTAACTCCATTCTGGTAAAAGACTTTCATACAATCCATCTTGGTTATGTATTTGGCGTTTCCCAGTTTATATAGGGAATGAGGCATCCTAGGTATAGGGTACCGGTCAGCTTTTGTGTAGTTTTTCAGGGCTCTGAAATACCCACAGAGCCTAGATTTTCCATCATTACAGTTGATAAGGACAGTAGTGGTGAGTTCCACTATTTCATTGTGTCCCGTCTTCCTTATGACTTCCATTTCTAGGAATTAATTAACATTTTTTTCAATTCCCTTCCTATTTTCAAGACTTTATGTGTATGGAGGTCTTCTTAGCATGGGTGGATAGGGTCTTTCCAAATCCAGATATAATTCTATATCATGGCCTCTGATCTTTCCTAATGGTTCTTGACCAATGGCAAATGCTGGTCTATTTTCCCTCTGCATCTTCAGTAAACTAAGATTCTGTTTACTGGTGAGGGTAGTGCTGAATTGGCCCTCCTTGAATTCATTTAGTAATTATTTTAGAGGGTCATGGGTAGATATTTGGTATATGTACAGTGCAAAATCTCTTTTCCTTGTTTGTACCAATAGTTATATGCCTGTTTTTACTATTTCAAACATCAATGCCATACATCCTCTGGTAGTCTGTTCCCAGTAAAACCCCTTGGATGTGGGCATCTTCAAGCACAACAAACTCTGGGTTGAGTCTGATATTACCTTTCCTATGGGGTATAATTATCTCTTTGATAATCGATGGATGTGATCTTCCCTGATTCACTTTTGAAGTTCTTTGCCTTGGTTTGCAAGAGTTGTTTTTCCCAATTTGGGAAGTTGTGATCCAGCTAATTTCTGGCCACTATTGAGCAGTGTGCTCCACTGTCAATGATCAAAGGGTGTTGAGCATTCTAAATACAAACAGTGACCCTTGTGGCCGTCCCATGTATATATGCACTTCCTTTAGTTGCTGTAACTAGAAATTTTTGCCCATCTTGTGTGTGTTTAAACAAGTTCTTATTTGGAGTGTCTTTTGGCAAGGCTGCTTCTAACTGTATTTCCTGAATTTCTAGTGGTGTTTCCTGTTGGTATTCCACTAGAAATTCACTTCTTGGGTCTTGGTCTTCATCAGATTTTTCTCTGATGGCATCACCCATAGAGTCTGATTCAGAATCTTCTGTGAGGGATTCCTCCTCTGGGACTTTCTCAATGGAACAGAATTTCTTCTTTGCCTTTGGACAGTTATTTGCATAATGGTCTGTTGAAACACAGTTTTGACAGGAATTTTTCTTCTTAGTCACTTCTGCCACTCTTTCTCTGGGTTTGTCTTTGAGCTCTACCCTGAAAGTTTGTTTCTCTCTGAAACCATTGCTTTTATATGGGGAATATCTCCCTATATTTGTTTTTTTCCTTACATCTTTTAAACTGTTTGCAATGTCATCTAGACTGCAAATTTGGTTGAATCTGCATTTTACTGCATGCTCTAGCTCTCCTGGCATTTGTGTCAAAAGCGTGTGATTCCTCATTTGAATGTTCATTTGAGGATCAATGGCCTTCAGTCTTTTAGACTGTCTATGACACCACTCATATGGATCTATGTCCACAGATTATTTGCCATTTTCAAATGACATGGTCTTCTGCCATATCCAAGTACCATTGCTGTACTTTTGGATGATTTGACTCTTCCACCATGGATTTCTTTCATCTCTGTCTACCAAATACTAGAATTTCTTTTGAGTACTGTATTCAGTCTAGCATTAATCCCATAGTCTGGTATGCTTGGTAAATCAATGGGGAGTACATCAATATAATCCATGAGTTCCATATGATCATATCCTCCTGTTCCAGAGAAGCTGGCCCAGCTTGAGGCCTCTGGAATCTGTTTTATTGCTTCCTTCTCAGAATAAGAAATGTTCTCTCCATTTTGGTATTTAGATGGAGAAGCTGCTTCATTCTCCAAAACGGCATCTGGTTTGATGTCTTCTTGGTGGTATTGATTATCCAAAACATGGCCTTGTAGTTGGGACTTCATGTTTTGGTAGACATTAAACAATTTGTTTAAGTCTTGATGTAGACAATCCCTCTCCCTTTTACAGTGGTGCTATTCTTCAAAGACTTGATTCAGTCTTTTATTGGTTTCTTCAGAAGCTTTGCTCAATTGAGCATGGCCTTCTTGAAGGTTTTAACAATTTTCTCCATGGAGGCTGTTAATGTTTTCAACCTCCCATGTCTTTCTTGGAGCTCTGCAAACTGCTTTTGAGTTTGCTCCGCATATTGGCACATTTGTAACCACAGTGTACACTTTTTAAATTACTCTCAGGCATAACACTACTATGTTCATTCTGAGTGGGGGTAATATTTGTATTATTGGGGCTGCTGATTCTAGAAGTATGTACAACACTTTCTGGCTCTTGTGTACTTTTTTCACCAAGTCCAACAGCTTCAGGGTCATTGAGGTTGACTCTCTCCGCCTTTGATTGAAATAGGTCTTGTTTTTGCCCTTGTATCCTTGTATCACCCTGGAAACTACCTTGGATTGTGAAGAATGGTGACTCTTGGCCACTGATTGGTTGGTGACTGAATGGTGTGAAGCCACTGGAGAGCTGATTTGGCTTACTCCTTGTGAGCCTGAAGGAATCAGAGTTTGCCCTGTCTGTGTCAGCTGTTCTTCTATAGCTTGAATAGTGGCTTGATTTTCCTATATCCTGGTTGTTCACGCCTCCAGGAGTCTGAAATGCCTGGTGGGACTCCAACTTTTGGTGATTACCATAAGGCGTTTGAAGTCTATCTCTTTAAGACATATCTTCTGGCAACTTTCTCCAAGTTCTTCCCAGTGTGATGCTAGGTTGAACCTCTTTTTGTCCATTCTCCATTGAAAAAGGTCTTTGAGGAGTTGGTGGAGCTGAAGAACTCAATCCATATCCTTCCAGTCTTCTGGTTTGATGTTTCTGTTGAATTGGAAAGTGAATGGCAGAGCGGGTATGACTTGCCTCAATGTCATGCCATCCACCACTGTGTCCAAGGTGTCCTCTTCCAGGTCTTCTGGTTCTGGACAAGCCTTCTCTGTCCCCTGTCTGTTTCCTTGGGATTCCAAGGTTTCTGGGGTGTACAGGTGACATATCAGTGTTTGCATGCAGTCAGCAAATTAATGTTATTAGTGTATTTACCTTTGACTGTGCCTTGTACAAATTTGTTAGCTACTGCTTTTGGAAATTTGCCTTTAGAGGTTACAACTGGGTTAATGATTGTAATCTTCCCTGTACAAGTGATTAAGGTTGGTTACCTTGTATTGATGCAGAGTTTTATGGTTTTTACTCCTCTGAGTGGCAATTGGTGTCCATGTTTTAGCTGTGATAAGGCCTTCCCTGTGCCTCTTTCCTTTCCCCTTTGTTCCCTCTTGTTCTGAGGGTGTCACTGGTGTGTTGGCCTGTGACTGGCTTTCAAGTGGTACAAAATTCTCTTCCACTGAATTAAACAGGAAAAAGAAGTCTTAGTTTCAGTTAAGACTTCTTGAAATGCTGTTTACACATCTAAGAATGGCCTCTGGGCAATATATTTCTATATTATACCCTTGTATTATGACAGTGCAACTGAAATTATCAATTACACATCAAAAAATACAGCTTGTATATGTCTGGTACACTGTTTGTATGCACAAATATCACAGATTAACTTGTAATTAACAATTGTAATCTAAATTTGGTTATGTAAAGGGAAATTGAAATTATCAATATACCCAACCATGCCTCTAATACTGTTGGTTTACAGTAAGAGAGGTGTCCTTTTTAATTGAAAAATGACAGTTTTGATGGCTTAAAGTGTTTTAATATGTAAAGCACACCGAAAATAAAGGTTTTTTGGTGATTAAATTATAATCAACCACGCAAAGAGGTGATTGAAATTGGAAAAACACAGTGGTATATGGTAATATACTGCTGTGGTATACCTGTACCAGTTTGGATTAATTGACAAACTAAGTAGGAATATTTTTCAATTTTCCTTAGGCTTTCCCCAATGTATTAGAGTGTTCATTTTTTTTTCAAAATAAATTAAAAGAAGAACTAATACCATTAAAATCCAATAAATGCCTTTTGTTAATAAATGAACTTGACAATTATGATGTGACACTCAAATGCACCGCCCAGATGAAATTAACTTTCAAGGGATTGGTTGACCTAAAACAATTATCTTTTATATATATATTTGTTGATTCCTTATTTTTTATTTCAATATTCTTTGAATATTGTGGGTAGTAAAAATAAACAAACATATACTACAGCACAGAAGATCCTAGTTACAATAAGGATGCATGAAATTCAATTTCAGGGCAGAGTTGTAGCATAATAGGGGTCATAAATATTAATTGAATATTCATTTATATATCAGAAAGGTAGAATTGGGTATTTGAATGAAACTTAGCCTTCCTATTAATTTTTAGAAGGAAATGAATATTAAATTTAGGGGGTTAAAACTAGGAAAAGTGTTTAACTCAGGCTTAGGATATCATTGAAACAAGAAAGGTACAGGTGTATTGTATTCCCTGACTCCTTTGAGGAAGTCTAGCATTACATAAAGGAGTTGAAAGAATTTGAAAACTTAGTCATAATTTTATGATTATGATAAGGTGGTCCTTGTGATGTTAGAAGGAAGAAATTTAACATTTAGGGTTCAGAGAGATGGTAAAATTGTGTGAAATGTGAAAGAAAATAGGCTAGGAAGATGAGATAAGACAATAGAGATATCACAGTAGTATTACAGAAGGCTCAGATAAAGATTACAGAAGTTTCACAAGTGTTTACTGTAATACAGTAACAGTTACAGGACATCTACTTACAGAAAAAGACAGGATAATACAGGAAAACTATAGTAAAGTGGTCAGGGAGATAAGAATTCCAGGGGTTTCAATTGATTACATAATCAATGACATCATAAACAGGAATTAAACTAGGATTGCTAATCATGGAGATAAGGATTCCAGGAAATTAAATTGATTACATAAGCAAATGACATCATTTCCCCACAATTTCAAGAACACAATTGAAAATACAGGTCTCATGATCCAACACCACCAAACCTTCTTTCATAATTGTCAGCCTGTGACTCAAAACCAGAGCACAAGCATGACAGCCAAAATACCATAAACCAATGGTATAGCCAAGATACCACCAAAACATGGAGCTGAGCCAAATTAGCTCAAAAGGTATCAAAAGAAAGAGGAAACTCACCTCTTTCTGAAAATATAAGTCCCATCACCATAGGACAAGAAATAACAAAGTTATTCCTGCTCAAAGTTATTGCTGAGCATAAACCTTAATTTTCACCTCTCATCTAAAATCTAGAAGGAGAGGCTTAACCCCATCAAATGGGTATTCAAAATGAAGCTCTAAGCCAGGGCTATCTAATGGTGCTAGCCAAACTGAGCTAGCACCAGTATTACTTGAGTTATGGTCAAATTCAGACCAAATAAGGGTGAACAAAACATTCACCTCTCATCTAACTTTTACAGTTTTAGTGTAAGATACTCAAAGTGGGGTCTTTTTGGAAAGAGCACAATCAGGGCTATCTGATGGTGCCATCCATTTCCTCATAGCTGAACTACAACAGAAGTTATTGGCCAAACAAGCATAATACAGCTTTTGCCCAGACCACGCCAATGTACAAAAATACATGTACATAGGATAACTTTGTCATATTTAATGATAACCATGTCAAGTTGGGTACCATTGTGTAGAGCTCATACAGAGATATTCAATGAACCAATTTTGAGCTTGATATCTCAAAAACTGACAGAGTTATGACCATTTTAAGGTCAAAATCCCACCTGCTGTCATATACAGCCTTACCATGGGATAATATCCCATAACCATGAATATGAGGTGTCAAATAGACGAAAAAGAATGTTTTTAATTCAATACCTCATATCTCAGTCAATACTTGGGTCCCATACAGTTTCTGTACAGCATTCTATGTGTCATACACGTCAGAATCAGGCTGTGAGGTCCCCAGATGAAAATTTTCACCCTGTATTGGTGAAAACCGCCCAGATGTGGTTTCAAAACCACATCTGAGCCCAATACAGGGTATACAGGTTGTTTGCAAACCACAAGCCTGTCATAGAGAGTGAAAAATATTCACTTCCTCTACGTGGAAAGGTCTAGTAGCCTTTCCACCTCAATTTCAGGATAAAAGGAGGGCTTTTCACAGTCAAAAGCCTTTCCTCATCCTGCTCTTGAATAACCTACGTAGTAAACTGTCAAAAACAGTTTTACTCTTGGTTAATAATCAGGTATAATTATAAGTTTTAATTATTGTAGTCTTTTATCATTGTAACCCAACAGATAAAGCTGCACCCAGGGCTTTCAACAGCCCTCACCACCACTATAACTACTATAGTAAAGCCCTTTAAATTGATTCTTAATCATCTCAAAACCTTCTTAAAAAGCATTTTTACCGTGTCACAAACATAGTTTGAGTTGTAAATAGCCTACACTACCACTCTTTCATAGTTTCATCCTGACATTTTGGGGGGCTGGCCGTGATTTTTACCTTTTTTGGACCTTATAAAGTAAGTCTTTTCTCTTTTTATGACTTATTGATAAGTGTTTTATCTTTTTTAGGCGTAATTTCTCTATTTAAATATATATTTTACATATATTCATCCTTTTTTATATATATACTCATATTATAAGAGTATTATTCACGTGGTTAATACCCACTGAATATAACTATTTTTGGCGTGTTTTGTATATAAAAACACATAAGCCATCAATAAGTCCTGTATTCTTGACTGAATAAGGACACCTCTGACTTAAAAACCATCAGTTGAGGCGTAGTTAAGTGTGTTGTTAACTCAATAACACTTATACTAAGCCACTTGTACAGAATACACTTGAAAACCACAAGTGTATCTGTGGGATACTGGCACACAAACAGTGTGACAGGGTACCAAAAGCTGTAATTCTGACGTGGAGTTGTTGATTCAATTACACTGTCATTATACAAGGCACATTGTAGTAACATACAAGCCCAGAGGCCAATCTTAGACGTGCAAAACCAGCATTTTTTAAGAAGTCTTAACTGACATAAGCCCTCCTTTTCCTCCCTTGATTTCAGCGGAAGAAAATTACATCCCACTTGAGACCCAGTCACAGGCCAACACACCAGTGACACCCTCAGAACCAGAGGGCAGCAAGGGCAAAGGAAAGAGGCACAGTGAAGGTCTCATCACAGCCAAGAAGTGGACTCCAATAGCCACTCAGAGGAGTAGAAAACCACGAAACTCTGCTTCAATACAAGGTAAACCAACCTTAACCACTTGTACAGGAAAGATTACAATTATTAAACCAGTTGTAACTTCCAAAGGGAAACTGTTCAAGTCAGCAAAGAACATAAAGTTTTTTACTGCTTGCAAACCCTGATATGTCCCCTGCATACCTCAGAGACCTTGGTTTCCAAAGGAACCAGCCAGAGGATAGAGGAGGATTGTCCAGAACCAGAAGACCTGAAAGAGGACACCCTGGACACAGTGGTGGATGGCAAAACAATGAGGGAGATAATATCAACCTTGCCATTCACACTCCAATTCAACAGAAACCTCAAACCAGAGGACTGGAAGGATATGGATCAAGTTCTTCAGATCCACCAACTCCTCAAAGATTTATTTCAATGGAGCATGGACAACAAGAGGTTCAACCTAGCAACTCACTGGGCAGAACTGAGATCAAGTTGCCAGAAGATCTGTCTCAAAGAGATAGATTTCAAAGACCTTATGGTAATCACCAAAGGTTGGAATCCTACCAGGCAGCACAGACTCCTGGAGGCAAGGGCACAGAGGATAAGGGAGAATCAAGCCACTATCCAAGCTATAGAAGAACAGTTAACCCAGACAGGGCCTACTCAGATTCCTTCAGGTTCACAAGGAGCAGGCCAAATCAGCTCTCCAGTGGCTTCACACCATTCAGAAACCAGCAGATCAGTGGCCAAGAGTCACCATTCTTCACAATTCCAGGAAGTTTCCAGGAGAAGACAAGGGAACAAGTGCAAGAACAAAACCTCCTTCAACCAGAGGAAAAAAGAGTCAGACCCCATGATCCAGAAGCTGTTAGATTTGGTAAAAGAAGTACACAAGAACCAGAAGTAGTTGTAAACCACTCTAGAATCAGTAGTCCTAGTAATAGAAACATTACCCCCACTCAGACTGAAAATAACATTGTCACATCTGAGAGTAACATCAACAGTGATACACTGTGGTTACAAGTGTCCCAATATGCTGAACAATCTGCAATGCAATTTGCAGAAATTAAAGCTAGCCAAGAGAGGATGAGACAAACTCAAGCCTCCTTGGAACAAATAGTTAAGAATCTTCAAGAAGGATATGCTCAACTGAGAAAAGCCTCTGAAGAATCCAACAAAAGACTGAACCAAGTCTTTGAAGAACAACACCACAGCACAAGGGACAGGGAGTGTCTGGATCAAGACATTAACAAATTGTTTAATGCCTATCATAGCTTGAAGCCCCAACCACAAGGCCAAGCTATGGAGAATCCATATCAACCAGATGACATCAAACCAGATGCCATGTTGTTGAATAAGGCAAGATCTCCATCACAATACCAGGATGGAGATGGCATGTCTTATTCAGAGAAGGAAGCCTTGAAACAGCTTCCTGAGGCCTCAAACTGGCCCAAATTCTCTGGATCAGGAGAATATGATCATATGGAACTCATAGATTATATTGATGGACTCTTCATTGATGTACCAAGCATACCAGACTACTGGATTACTGCTAGATTAAATACTGCATTTAAAGTTCATTCAAGTATATGGTACACAGAAATGAAAGAAATCCATGGCAGAAGAAACTGGCCATGGTGGAAGAGTCAAATCATCCAAAAGTACAGTAATGGAACTTGGATATGGCAAAAGACCATGTCATTTGAGAATGACAAATACTCTGTGGACAAAGATCCATATGAGTGGTGTCTTAGACAGTCTAAAAGACTTAAGGCCATTGATCCTCAAATGAACATCCAAATGAGGAATCACAAACTTCTGACACAACTGCCAGGAGAACTAGAACATGCAGTAAAATGCAGATGCAACCAAAATAGCACTCTAGATGACATAGCCAACACCTTACAAGACATAAGGAAGAGGACGAATATAGGGAAATTCACCCCATATAAGAGCAGTGGTTTCAAAGAGAACAACCTTTCAGGGTAGAGATTAAAGACAAACCCAGAGAGAGAGTAGCAGAAGTGGCAAAGAAAAGGAATTCTTGTCACAATTGTGGTTCAACAGACCACTATGCCAACAACTGTCCAAAATCAAAGAAAAAAGTCTATGCTATAGAAAAAGTCCCTGAAGAAGAACCTCCAACAGAGGATTCTGAATCAGACTCTATGGGAGATGCCATCAGAGAACCATCTGATGATGATCAAGACCCAAGAGAGGAATTTCTAGTGGAATACCAAGAGGAAACCCCATTGGAAATCCAGGATATACAGTTGGAAGCAGGCATGCCACAGGACACTGCCAACAAGAACTTGTGCAAACACACACAAGATGCACAAACATTCCTGGTTACACCAACCAGAGGAATGGCATATATACATGGAACAGCCACAAAAATGACTGTATGTATTGACAATGCTCAGCACCCACTGATCATTGACAGTGGAGCACATTGCTCCATAGTGGCCAGAAATTATCTGGATAACCACTTCCCACACTGGGAAAAACAGCTCTTCCCCACTAAGGCAAAGAACTTCAAAAGTGCATCAGGGAAGATGACTTCCATTGGGACAATTATCAAAGAGATAATTATACCCCACAGGAAGGGTAATATCAGACTCAACCCAGAGTTTGTTGTCAGGCTGAGTCTATGATAAAGGTGTATATGAGTATTTACAAGCTTTAACTATGACTGTGACACGGTAAAAATGGTTTTGAAAGATGATAAGATTGATAATAAATGATTTAATTTAAGATTTAAAGGGCTTTACTATAGAGATATAGTGGTGGTGAGCGCTGTTGAAAGCCCTGGGTGCAGCTTTACCTGTTGGATTACAATAATAAAGACTACAATACTTTAAATTAAGAGTATACCTGATTATTTAACCAAGAGTAAAACTGTTTTTGACAGTTTACTACGTAGGTTATTCAAGAGCAGGATGAGGAGATGATTTTGGCTGTGAAAAGCCCTCCTTTTATCCTGAAATTGGGGTGGAAAGGCTGCTAGACCTTTCCACGTAGAGGAAGTGAAGATTTTTCACTCTCTATGACAGGCTTGTGGTTTGCAAACAGCCTGTATACCCTGTATTGGGCTCAGATGTGGTTTTGAAACCACATCTGGGCAGTTTTTACCAATACAGGGTGAAAATTTTCATCTGGGGACCTCACAGCCTGATTCTGACGTGTATGACGCGTAGAATGCTGTACAGAAGCTGAATGGGACCCCAGTATTGACTGACATATGAGGTATTGAAGTAAGAACATGCTTCTTCGTCTATTTGACACCTCATATTCATGATTATGGGGTGTTATCCCATGGTAAGGCTGTATATGACAGCAGGTGGGATTTTGAACTTAAAATGGTCATAGCTCTGTCAGTTTTTGAGATATCAAGCTCAACGTTAGTTCATTGAATAGATCTATGTGAGCTCTACACAATGGTACCCAACTTGACATGGCTATCATTAAATATGACAAAGTTATCCCATGTACAATTATTTTTGTACATTGGCGTGGTTTGGACAAAAAGCTGTATTGAGCTTGTTTGGCCAATAACTTCTGTTGTAGCTAAGTTATGAGGAAATGGATGGCACCATCAGATAGCCCTGATTGTGCTCTTTCCAAAAAGACCCCTCTTTAAGTATCTCACACTAAAACTGTAAAAGTTAGATGAGTGGTGAATGTTTTGTTCACCCTTATTTGGTCTGAATTTGACCATAACTCAAGTAATACTGGTGTTAGCTCAGTTTGGCTGGTACCATTGGATAGCCCTGGCTTAGAGCTTCATTTTGAATACCCATTTGATGGGGTTAAGCCTCTCCTTCTAGATTTTAGATGAGAGGTAAAAATTAAGGTTTATGCTCAGCAATAACTTTGAGCAGGAATAACTTTGTTATTTCTTGTCCTATGGTGATGGGACTTATATTTTCATGAAGAGGTGAGTTTCCTCTTTCTTTTGATACCTTTTGAGCTAATTTGGCTCAGCTCCATGTTTTGGTGGTATTTTGGCTATACCATTGGTTTATGGTATTTTGGCTGTCATGCTTGTGCTCTGGTTTTGAGTCACAGGCTGACATTTGTAGTGCTTGAAGATGCCCACATCCAAGGGTTTTTACTGGGAACGGATTAACAGAGGATGTATGGCATAGATATTTACAACAGTAAAAACAGGCACATTACCATTGGTACCAACAAGGAAAAGAAATTTTCACTTGATATATACCACATATCTTCACAGGATCCACTAGAAGAACTCTTGAAGGAATTCAAGGAGGGACAGTTTAGCACTAACCTCACCAGTAAACAAAAACTAAGTTTACTGAAGATGCTGAGGAAGAACAGACCAGCATTTGCCATTGGTGAAGAACCACTAGGCAAGATTAAAGGCCATGATATAGAACTATATCTGGATGTGGAAAGACCTTATCCACCCATGCTGAGGAGACCTCCTTATCCAGCAAGTCTGGAAACCAGGAAAGAAATTGAAAAACACATCAATAAACTCCTGGACATGGATGTCATCAGGAAGATTGGACATAATGAAATAGTGGAAATCACCACTCCTGTCCTAATCACCTGGCATGATGGCAATTCTAGATTGTGTGGAGACTTCAGAGCCCTGAATAACTACACAAAAGCAGACAGGTACCCTATACCAAGGATACCTCATGCCTTGGATAAGCTGGCCAAAGCCAAATACATAACCAAGATGGATTGTATGAAAGGCTTCCACCAAAATGGAGTTAAACCAAACTCCATGAAGTTGCTCAGAATAATATGCCATATGGGCATATATGAGTACACCAGGATGCCATTTGGCATCAAGAATGCACCAGCCCACTTCCAAAGGATGATGGACACCATATTTCAAGAAGAAATAATGGAAGGCTGGATGGTAGTATATATTGATGATATCATTATATACTCAGAGACATGGGAAGACCATGTACAATACATAGACAGAGTGCTAAGTAAATGTACACCCATCAATCTAAAAATTTCACTTAAAAAGTGTAATTTTGGCCAACAAGAGCTACTAGCTCTAGGACACAAAGTCTCAGCCCTTAGTCTGGCAATTGACCAGAACAAAGTAGCAGCAGTACTGCAAAAGCCAGTACCAAAGAACATCAAAGAGATGCAATCTTCCCTTGGATTTGCTAGCTACTATAGAAACCACATCAAAAACTTTGCCCACATAACTAGTAGTTTATACAAGTTATGCTCAAAGGATGTAGTTTTTGAAATAACCAAGGAAAGGAGGGATGCATATGAGAGGATAAAATATGAACTCACAAATGCACCTGTGCTCATCTTGCCTGACTTTGAACTACCATTCAAGTTATATATAGATGCAGCATGCAGCCAAGGCTTGGGAGCAGCCCTTCACCAAAGACAAATTGTGGATGGTGAACCAAGAGAAGGTGTAATATGTTACATCTCCAGGCAGCTGAAAGATTCAGAAGCCAGGTATGGGGCCACCAAGACAGAATGTCTATGTCTAGTCTGGGCTCTAGAGAAACCCCATTATCATTTGGATGGTGCAGTATTTGAAGTCTACACAGACTGCACAGCCTTGAAGTCTTTACTCAACATGAAGACTACTAATAGACACATGCTGAGATGGCAAATAGCCATCCAGGAGTATAGAGGGAACATGACCATCATATACAAGGAAGGTAAAAGCCATACCAATGCAGATGGCCTTAGCAGATGGCCACTGGACAATGTCAAACGCAATCCAGCTTATGACCCTGAAGTTGCTGCAAAAATTCCTATCCATTTTATGGAAATAAATAGGAAGAAGAACTTCAGATTCTCTGAATGGGAACCAAGGAGTGGTACCCTTGACAGTGGAAACACTGATTCAGAAGGGACAGAAACCCCCATACTGGGAATAAGCTCCTCAGAACTGCACAATGAATTCTTCAATGCAGTACTGAAATCTTATGGTAAACACAAACAGTGTAGCATACTACTCCAACTCCTTCAACAAAAATACAGGAGCCCAGAACTGGAAACCCAGCTGGAGGAACCCTGGTTGAGGGCCTATAAGGACAATAAATTCGTCCTTATAGATGGCCTGATTTATCACAGAGAAAAGCACACCAGTGCACTCACAGTGATAGACAGAGACCACATCTCTTTAATCCTGCAGGAATGCCATGACTGCCCCTATATGGGACACATGAGTGAGGACAGGACTAAAGAGAGGGTAGCAAGCACAGCTTGGTGGCCCAAGTGGGAGCAAGAGTTGAGTGAATACATCAACACTTGTGAAAGATGCCAAAAGGCAAATAGAAAACATGGGAAGAAATATGGGTTGCTTCAACATATAGAAGAACCCAAACACCCATGGGAAACCATCAACATGGACTGGGTCACAGGACTTGTCCCAGGAGGCAAAGAAAACTACAATGCCTGCTTAATCATAGTTGATAGGTTCAGCAAGAGCATGAGATGTCTACCATGACATAAAGAGGACACAGCCATGGACACTGCTCTGTTATTTTGGAATAACATCATATCCACCTGTGGAGTCCCTAAGATCATAATCAGTGACAGGGACTCAAAATTCACATCTGAATTTTGGACCAATTTATATGACATGCTTGGCACCAAGCTTGCTTTTTCCACAGCTTACCATCCACAAACAGATGACCTAGCTGAGAGGATGATCCAAACAATGGAGGACATTCTCAGGAGGTTCTGTGCCTATGGCATGGAATACAAGGACCATGAGGGATACACCCATGATTGGGTCACCCTCTTACCAGCAGTCCAACTGGCTTATAATACAAGCCAGCACTCTACCACAGGAAAAACACCTGCACTGGTAGAGAAAGGGTGGAATCCCCTGTTACCTGTGGATCACTTGAAGAGAAATCTTCTGACCATCCACCCCACAGCCAAAGACTTCCATGATATGTGGAAGAAAGCCTGTGATACTGCTGCCAAATGCATAGCTGAGGCCAAATAGTATAACAAGCAAAGGTGGGACAAATCACATATGGAACCTGACTTCAAGGAAGGGGACCAGGTGTTAGTGTCTACACTGAGCTTTAACAATCTCAAAGGACCCAAGAAAATGAGAGACTCATTTGTAGGGCCCTTCACTATCATTAAGTTGATAGGGAAGAATGCAGTAGAGGTCAAGCTCACTGAGGAGTTTTCTAGGAAACACCCAGTCTTTCCAGTGAGCCTGGTCAAACCATACTTCCAAACAGAGGAGGATAAATTACCCTCCAGGAAGAAAAACATCACTCCACCAGAAATAGTGGAAGTAGAAGACTCTCCTGGACCTGTGAGTAAAATCATCAGGGCCAGAAAAATCAGACTTAATGGGAAGGATCAGAGACAATATCTAGTCAGATTCAAGAACCAGACAGCTGACAAAGACAAATGGTTGGCAGAGGATGCCATACCAGATGGGAACCTTCATCTAAGGAGATTCAGAGCCTCTAGGAGGACTGAACAGTCTCATCAATGATGAGCCTTTTTTAGAGTGAGGGTATGTCAGCCTGTGACTCAAAACCAGAGCACAAGCATGACAGCCAAAATACCATAAACCAATGGTATAGCCAAGATACCACCAAAACATGGAGCTGCGCCAAATTAGCTCAAAAGGTATCAAAAGAAAGAGGAAACTCACCTCTTTCTGAAAATATAAGTCCCATCACCATAGGACAAGAAATAACAAAGTTATTCCTGCTCAAAGTTATTGCTGAGCATAAACCTTAATTTTCACCTCTCATCTAAAATCTAGAAGGAGAGGCTTAACCCCATCAAATGAGTATTCAAAATGAAGCTCTAAGACAGGGCTATCTAATGGTGCTAGCCAAACTGAGCTAGCACCAGTATTACTTGAGTTATGGTCAAATTCAGACCAAATAAGGGTGAACAAAACATTCACCTCTCATCTAACTTTTACAGTTTTAGTGTAAGATACTCAAAGTGGGGTCTTTTTGGAAAGAGCACAATCAGGGCTATCTGATGGTGCCATCCATTTCCTCATAGCTCAACTACAACAGAGGTTATTGGCCAAACAAGCATAATACAGCTTTTGCCCAGACCACGCCAATGTACAAAAATATTTGTACATAGGATAACTTTGTCATATTTAATGATAACCATGTCAAGTTGGGTACCATTGTGTAGAGCTCATACAGAGATATTCAATGAACCAATTTTGAGCTTGATATCTCAAAAACTGACAGAGTTATGACCATTTTAAGGTCAAAATCCCACCTGCTGTCATATACAGCCTTACCATGGGATAATATCCCATAACCATGAATATGAGGTGTCAAATAGACGAAGAAGCATGTTTTTACTTCAATACCTCATATTTCAGTCAATACTGGGGTCCCATACAGTTTCTGTACAGCATTCTACGCGTCATACATGTCAGAATCAGGCTGTGAGGTCCCCAGATGAAAATTTTCACCCTGTATTGGTGAAAACCGCCCAGATGTGGTTTCAAAACCACATCTGAGCCCAATACAGGGTATACAGGTTGTTTTCAAACCACAAGCCTGTCATAGAGAGTGAAAAATCTTCACTTCCTCTATGTGGAAAGGTCTAGTAGCCTTTCCACCTCAATTTCAGGATAAAAGGAGGGCTTTTCACAGTCAAAAGCCTTTCCTCATCCTGCTCTTGAATAACCTACGTAGTAAACTGTCAAAAACAGTTTTACTCTTGGTTAATAATCAGGTATAATTATAAGTTTTAATTATTGTAGTCTTTTATTATTGTAACCCAACAGATAAAGCTGCACCCAGGGCTTTCAACAGTGCTCACCACCACTATAACCACTATAGTAAAGCCCTTTAAATTTATTCTTAATCATCTCAAAACCTTCTTAAAAAGCATTTTTACCATGTCACAAACATAGTTTGCGTTGTAAATAGCCTACACTACCACTCTTTCATAGTTTCATCCTGACAATAATACAGGTCACATGTCAAAAACCCAGATTGAACACCTGAAAAGTTCTAAGTCCCCTTTTCTTTGAAACTCCCATGGAGGCCCCAAATCTATAAATAGAGTTCCCCTCTCCCCCTCAATTCTTTTTTCCTCATGGCCTAGACAGAGGATCATCACAATAACGTAACTTCTTAATATTTTTTCTGAGGGAAATCCTCTCAATCCATCCACATTATCCTAATTTTTTAGGAATACTCATTAGCCAAGCTCAGTAGTAAATTGAACAATAGTAGTCTCTGTTATCCCAGGTTATCATCATAAAATTGTTAAACCCTTAAAGAATTGTAGTAGTAGTGTTTTTTTTATTATTAATTATTATATCATCAACAGTGTTATCATCAAAATTTGAAATCCCTCAAGGTGTTACTGTTCTCACTAAAGGAATTAAAAAGTCTTTTCCCAGCTTTATATCTTTATTTATTTGTGTTAAGGTTTACTAAGAAATTGTTTCCAGATCAAACAAAGTCTGATAGATTCTGTTGAATATACTTTTCTGACTAGCCACCATCAAATAAAAATAAATTGATTGTGAACTCAATTTATGATAATTCAGCACTTTCAGGAAGGGCAGTTCATATTATTATGACACACAAGCAGAGCAAGGGTTAAAAGCTTGAACAGCAATTCAAAAATGTTCTATTGTAATTTCCCCTTCC
Organism: Austropuccinia psidii; assembly: GCA_023105745.1. Taxonomy (NCBI): domain Eukaryota; kingdom Fungi; phylum Basidiomycota; class Pucciniomycetes; order Pucciniales; family Sphaerophragmiaceae; genus Austropuccinia; species Austropuccinia psidii. The sequence goes on along the minus strand of JALGQZ010000007.1, from coordinate 23,737,943 downwards.
AGGTACTGCTTCATTTATCCCACACAGGAGCAGTTTGCACACCACTAAAAAAGAAATATAAGATATGTATTCTATATTTTTTTGAGAAAATTTCCACCTAAAAAAAAGGAACGATAATGTCAGAATTAAAATAATGAGAGAAAACTTACTTGTAAGGTGCAAAAAAGTTAAAAAAACATGGCCAGGCCCCCAAAATGTCAGGCTGAGTCTATGATGCAGCTATAATAACACTATATACAGCCTTAACTATGACTATGACACGGTAAAAATTGATAAAAAAAGGTTCTGTCTGATTGATAAGGGTTTAAAATATATTAATAAGGGCTTTACTCTCAAGAAAAAGTGGTGATGATTGCTGTTGAAAGCCTTGGTTGCAGTCTTACCAGTTAGCCTACTATAATAAGAACTACAAAAGTCAAACTTAAAGTAAACATGACTTATTTTCCAAGGGTATGACTGTCTTCAACATTTGTACTATGTAGGAATTTAAGAATAAGATGAGGAAACCTTTTCTGGTGGAGAAAAGGTCCCTTTTTATACTAAAATCGGGTGAAGAAATCTGCTAGACCTTTCCATATAAAGGAAGTGAAGATTTTTCACTTCCAAGGACTTGCTTGTGGTTTTCAAAATGCCTTTATAGCCTTTATTGGGCTCAGATGTGGTTTAGAAACCTTATCTGGGACGTTTTCACCAATACAGGGTGAAAATTATCATCTGGGGACCACATAGCCCTTTTCTGACATGTATTATGCATAGAATGCTGTACAGAACCTGTATAGACTCCCAGTGTTGCCCAACGTATGAGGTATTGAAGTATAAACAAGCTCCTTCTTCTGTTTGACACCTCATAATCATATTTATGGAATATTATCCCATAGTAAGGCTGTATTGGGCTAACTGTGAGAGTTTGACTTTAAAACTGCCATAGCTTTGCCAGTTTTTGAGATATCAAGCTCAACGTTGGTTCATTGTGTAGCCCTGTATGTGTTCTAAGCAACTATACCTCATTTGATATGATTATCAATAAATATGGTAAAGTTATCCCATGTACAAGACTTTTTGGACATATGTATGATTTGCTTAAAATCTGTATGAAGCTTATTTGCCCCATAACTTTTGTTCTAGATGAGATATGTGGAAATTGATGGCACAATAAGATATCCCTGATTGTGCTATTTTCAAAAAGACCTCACTTTAGGTATCTCACACTAAAACTGTAGAAGTTAGATGGGAGGTGAATCACCAGGGAAAATTTCACATTAATCGCCAGCAATTGGCTTCATGTCCCCCCTCTGTCAGTATAAAATCTTGGTTTAGTTGCGTTAGTGTCACATTATAGTCACTGGACTTAGTGGGTCACATCACATCTGCATCAAGACAATGGCAATAGTCACATGTGTCACATGAGTATGTCACTCAAAGCCCAAACCCATATCAACACCATTTGCAAGGTTCAGGTGATTACACCTCATGGTGCAAGCCAGAAGTTTGGCATCCTCATATTTGTGCATGAGAAGACTTCTGCCCTGCCAATTGATCATCTCACCCCTTTAACATGCCCAATCTCATGCATGAATTTGCTTCTGCATCCCTGTCTAATCCTCTCCAACCCTTAAAATGCTTATGCTCCCACACCACCCTCAAGATATGTTTCTGCCAAAGCGCCCCCATAACTTCCCTCACCCACCCTCACGCTTCTGCACCCCTGCCTCTTAACATGCTCACACTCAGGCTGCACCCTCAAGATATCCTTCTGACACCGGCACCCATCTCTCTGCCCCCTCCTTACGCCTCCTCACCCCCGCCTTTCCTTCTCCGCAGCTTACATTCCTTATTCTCACGTAGTGCCCTTGAGACATGCCTCTGATGCCACCCTCATACCCCCTTACACTTTTGCACCCCACCTTATCTTCTCTTCCCCTTACAATCCTTATGCTCCTGTGGAACCCTCAAGATATCCTTCTGATGCCAGCACCTCATCTTCGCACCCCCCCTCATCCTTTCCTCCTCTTACCATCCTCACGCTTCCTTATTAGATCCATAGAGATGTACTGAGTGGCCTTCTCCACCAGCATCTTCTGGGGGAAATTTGTGGGGATATTCACAATGTTGTGGTTAGGGTTTAAATCATGAGACTCACAAATTAGAACCTAATAATTGGACTATTTAAGACAAGAATTGTGTCTCTTCTTTCCCCGACAAAACACTTCTATTTCATATCATTCAAATGGAACACTTTTCTTAGTCCTTACCTCATGAGTGTTTAATAGTGAAAAGTTGACTTTAGTAGTTTTCTCATTAGTCAACTTTATTCAAATTCTCACAGGGAAGTGATTTCATTTGAATAACAAGAAATAACTTGCCACATATTGCCTCCTTCAATTTCCCAACACATTATATTTTGGAAATGCAATACAATTTCAATATCTATTGATGGAAGGTTCCAAGGAAAATGATGCACAGGTTTGTTTTTGTAAGCTTGTGGTTCTAAAATATCTTTTTTCTAGAAGAGTCACTGACTATGGAACTTACTTAAATTTTTATTTAACTTCTTTCAAACTTTCTAAGTTTCTCCAATATTGATATTACCTAAAAAAGAATCAATTATCTGAAACTTATTTTACTTCCACAAATTTCAAAACTGCCACCTTTTTTCTTCAATTTTTATATTTTTATTCAAAAAATTTCAAACAAGTTATAAATCAACTCGTCACCATGTATTTACTCAATAAACTACCTGCACTATGGCCCAAACCGTGGCAAATTCAACTGAATTCAATGAACTACAACCTTCAGCCCCAGAGAGCAGAAGTGAAATCTCTGATATGGTCAGTAGTCATGATTTAGGAATCAAAGTAGAGATCCTGGAACATGAAAGTAAACCAGATACACCAGTTCTTCCCAAATGTGAGCATAGATTTATCCTGAATATTTGTAGTATCTCCAAACCTGATACTTTTGTGATAGGCTTTATTTAAGCTCAGCCTCCAAGCTCTCAGAAACCAAATTTTAAAAGCTATGAGAAGGAAAAGACTGTTGAACCTTTTGCACCAACAGAAGATTCTGGGCCAGATGATGTAATTTTCAGTGGGGAGGTTGAAATTATATCCAAGGAGCAATTTGTCTCAAACATTGCTCAAACAATCCCAAGGCTCAAAAAAATTCAAAATGATAGTAAATTCCTGATTATGTGCATCAAAAGATTTCTGAAGCAATGAGCCTCCTCAAAATGGATTTGAACTGTGAGTCCATTACTAATTCAATACAAAAATGTTGAAAATCCTGATTACAATATATGGGCAGGTGTGGAGATGGGAGAATCTCTACCTGAAGGATCTTGAGTGGTAATTCAAGATCCGGGCAAAGGATTAGGAAAAAGACCAAAAATAAATGCCACCAAAAAAACTAACAAACATTGCCGTACCTTTGAAGCAGCAAAAAACTCCTGGGATCAGGGTGATGACATGATGAATGTTGAAGTGGACCATATTGAAAATGAACCTCTGCATACTGAAAGCCCCCAATACACAATGAAGCCCCTCTGGCCTCTCCTCAAAATATTGAAGCTTTTCAAGAAAGGGAGACAATTAAACATGATACACTGGGTCAAGATATGACTGATATGCCTGACCATGAACCCAAAGTCTCATCCTCCACTAACTTTCAAGAAATATTTTTATCCCCCATTGAATATTTTGGAGACATTTTGAATTATCATTCCAATATTACTCAAGAATAAGGAAAAGGGGGCTTGATAAAATCAATGGGACAATTTACCAACAAATGATTCGGATACATTCCTGCCCATTGGTATTAAGGTTATCAGTAACTAAGAGCTTAAAATGTCGGCCTGTCTTGAGGAGCTTGAGATTGTAGGTAATTTGTATCTTTGTGAATGATACATTATGAATTGCCTGATGACTCAAGTGATATACATTGCAATATACAGGGTTAGATTTTTTTTAAGGAAACAGAAACCAAATCATTTTTTAAAAAAGAAATTTGGAATCTCAAATTGATGAAGGAATCAGAAAAACTTCCAGATAATCTGCCAAAATCTGAACACTCCTTCTTAAAAGTGGTTCAGAGTCTTCTTTACCCCTCCAATCTAATTAAACTTTTTGGGAGAATTTCATGTTTGAATCCATTAGTTTAGTCTCATACAATGTGATTGCACCCAAACCATATGTGGCACCAACAACAAGTTCAACCAATCCTCTTGCACTCAAACGGGGAGAGGTTGAATACCTAGCCTCCTGCTTGAGTAAATGCAAGCAATGTGCAACACAACTGAGCATTGAAGGTGGCGGGTTCACAATGAGATATTGACAAAGCCGCACAAGAACCTGGAGGATCTAATGGATACAGTTATCCACTTGATGATTGCATAAAACATGGTACGTGCACATACAAAGGTCAACGTTTATGGCAGGAAAGGCGAACTCACAAGCTTGAGAAAAAATGAGGCCATAAAAGATCTTTTGGTGTATCACAAGAATCTCAGAATAAATCAAATTTTCTATGGTATATTAGTGGCATTCTGTGCGGTGGGGGTTTGTGGTTTGATGGTATGCTCAGATGACTGGAGAAACAGCTCAATGAAAGGGGCTTTATCACTCATTGACATTTCCAAAAGACGTTCAGAGGGTAAAGATCTAGTAGAGACAGGGGGCTACATACTAATAAGTACATATGTAATTTACTTAATAAGACTTCCTTCTCAACAGAGTCTTTCAACCCCACTGTACATCTTATATTTGAATTTGAATGATTCTTGGTATTGGACTTTGGTGATATGTGGGTGGAGAAGCACCGTCTGGGTTCAAGTGATGAGGTCACATTGACTGTACCCAGGTCCGCTAAACTGACAACCAGGATTGAACCGCTTTAGAATAGCTTTGTATGAGATAGATTTTAGTTCAATTTGAGAAAGTTATTTATGAGATTAATAATTGTGACTACATCTTCTACTACTTCCTTGATGCCTCAGTTTGAAGGCCAATAATAACTACCTTTTTACAGTGGCATGCCTCCGTACAAAGGTAAAAATACTCCAACCAGATGCAAACTGAGTCAGGAAGTTGTGCCCACAATTAGCACACGCAGGGGCATTGCGGGAAGTGGGTTTAATCACTTCCTGCCAGCTTATAATAGGCCAAATGGAACTTGTTCTTTCAAGAGGACTAGGATAATTAGGGATCAGCAGCAGAGTGAAGGTTGCATTTGCACATGCTTGCAATATTCCACATAGTTGGACTTTAAACTCATTGAATGGGAACATTAATATATTAAATTGAATAATGCAGTATCCACTGCATTATTAAAGGTTCAGGTAATTGAGATTGCGAATTTGCAAAATTAATATGTAATCGTGCTTTTTTAGTGGAAAACAAAAAACATTCATTGACTGAAATCAATAACTCCCACAACAATCACTAATACTTTGGTTTCATTTCATTTTCCTGTGCAAGCATGCCATTCATGAAAAAAGAAAAGGAGTGTGAAAGGAAACTTGCCAGAAAGCTTGGGGTGAGGAAGGAAATTGTGAGTGGCTCACTTATTATCAGCATATATATATAGATATATGTATGTGTCAGCAGTTGTGTGGCACCCTCATTGGGCCCCATGGAAAAACATTGGCTTTAGTCCATTAAGATTGAGCCAATGCCATATGGGCTCCAACAGGGAAGTCAAAGATGTGTGCAGAATAAAGCTCATTGGGCATTGGGAACCATTCTGGAATCAAATGGGAGGAAGCAGTATATGATATCTTGTCTGCTTTGACTCAAAGTGATCCCTCAACCACTTGGGAATAGTGGGACATCCCAAAAGAGAAATGAGGCCAAAGCTACCCAAAGGAATGAGGTTTTTACCTCCACTCGACCAACAGCACAAATCTCAATGCCAGTATCAGCCAATAGGACCCCAAGTGAAATTCTGAGGGTTTTGGATGTCAATCAGATCAAACACATTCACTTTGGCCGCATGGCAATTTTCTCTTCAATTGGATTACTCATTGCCCTATTTGAATTCAGATCATTCACAACAATGAGTGGAGTTGAGGTCAATCAATGGGAATAATTATCACACTTCCTATTTTGCCAAAGAAAATTCACCGACCCGATTGCAAAAAATGGGGTATTACTGGAGGGATTCATGTTCGCAATTGGGTGGCGCAAATGCAGCACGAAGAACAAACAATTTGGTCTATATGGAAGTGTTGGCAAAATTGAAAATTCAAAGAAGGAATGGCAGAACCAAGGTTCAAATCTTAGGTCAGTGGGTTGCATTCTTGGTCAATCCTTACAATATGTTGGGGATAAATTATTTCAAAAGATTCAAACTTCCTACAAGTCATTGGGGGTTCCTTCCTTTCATCAAGTCAACTATGAAACCAACATTTTCACAAATCAGGGGGACTTAAAATTTGGTTTTGCAATCACTTTCATCATTAATGGATTCAAAGATTTGCCTCATGTTGATAAGGATGAATCATTGTATGCTTCGGGATGGTGGTTTCAAGCTGATAAGCAGAGTGGCTAAATTCAAAGAGATGCATCAAAGCGATGTACAGCATGGAAATTTATTTTCCCAAATGAGCATTTTTGGATTGATCTATTGGAATGTCATGGGCTCATTCAGGTAGTGTGGGCCAGTAGTACATGTGTTCATTATACTGATCCAGCACAGTACAACAAAAGCACGACACTAGTGGGTATGTCTGTGCAATGCTCAAGGAGGTTAGGAAAACAATGTGGCCAAAAAGCCACGGCTATTATGAGATTGGAAAGGGAGCGGGATATCACAGTTTGATAATGTGCAGGACAATATACACCTGGTTTTGATGGGTTGGAATTGGGGTTATATGGTGGCTCACATGAAAAAGGGGCAAAATGGCTCATGTATGGTGGGATGGCACTGTACCTGAGTACTGGTTCTTTGCCCTTCTTTGCTCCCACATCCTTTCCCTTTTCCAGGATCCCAACACTTCACATGCAAATCGTTATGCCTGTCCAGGATCCCAACGCTTCACACGCAAAACCTTGCACTGTAAATCCCTATGCCAGGGAAGTCTGCAAGCAATGCTGAAAATTCCTTAGGCTTGTCCAGGCTCCTGACGCTTCACACACAAATACTTATGGCGGGGCAGGCTCCCAAAATTTCCAATGCTTCCTTATGCCTGGTCAACCTCCCAACAATTCCAATGTTTCCTTATGCCAGGGCAGCTTCCCAACAATTCCAACAGTTCCTTATGCTGGTGCTGGCTTTTGACACTTCACATCAATATCCTTACGCCAGGGTAGCCTCCCAGCAATTCTAAAAATTCCTTACTCCAGTGCAGGCTTCCAACGCTTCACCCGCAAATCCTTACGCTTGTGCAGGTTCCTGACAGTTCAGACAATTCCTTATTCTGGGGCAGCCTCCCAAGAATTCTAAAAATTCCTTATGCTGGTGCAGGCCGTCAACGCTTCACACGCAAATCCTTACGCTTGTGCAGGTTCCCAATAGTTCAGACAATTCCTTATGCTGGGGCAGCCTCCCGACAATTCTAAAAATTCCTTACTCAACTAATATTAATAGCGTGTGATCATAGGAAAGCCAATGTCTCCAGTGGATTTCTCACATGTGGCAAACCCCAGCATTTTAACAGTTAAGATATCATATGGTTTAGAGCCATTGAAGCAAAAAATATAGAAGGCGGTAATGCTGACTATTTGGGCATTTTCTGAAAAAAAGGTTCACACAAAGAAATACGGTCTGAAAAATTTTTGTGGGGCACTTACACAAATTATTTGCACATAATATGTGATTTGCACAATTGGCAAAAAAGGAAAGCTCACAGGAAAAAAAAATATAACCAAAATGAAAAAATTGTGTATTTATTACAGCTAACTTATTCAAAAGAGTGTATTACAAAAAGAAATAAGTGAGATTAATGCAAAAGTTTTGTTTTTTGATTTATTTTTTGTTGAATTTTGAGACTATCCTGGTGATTTCCTCCATTGGATAAGCCTCCAGTGCCTGGCCAAGGAGGAAGTTTAGCTCCTCCCAAAATTCCTGGTGCATCACATTTTGATTAGTTGCATCCCCGAAGGGAATCATGTGGATCAATCAGCAAGGCTCCAACAAGATTCTGTTGATTGATTTGTGGACGATTTCTTGAGGAATAATGAGGGTCAAGTGTAAGTCGGTAAATTCCTGCCAAGCCACATTGTGGGACTAAGGGGAGCTTGGCGCCACAGGGGAAGGAGGGAGTTGGGTTCTGGGTGGAAATGGGAGGGATCTCTGGGGAAGGAGAAAGGGGAGGGGGGATGTGACAGGCATATTTTTAATGATGATTACAGAGGGGGGTGTAGCAGGATGAGCTGGAGATGGTCAAAAGAGGGGTGAGGAAAAGTGTCACAGGGGCTCTTGGACAGAAAAAAAAAGAGTGGCCTGGCACTCACCAATCAGGGAACTCACCTGGAATACTCTAAAGAATAAAGAAAATAAAAATAAAGAATTCAATTTCTCTAAGAAGACTGCAAGTACAAGGATGAGATGCATAAGAGAAAAGAGAAGCCAAATGGCCAAAAGGCCAACCAAGTAAGTCCTTAATCACTGTTTCAACCTTTCAAAATCAACAATGAAATTAGCAAGGATATGACCACCAAATATCCATTGACAGGTGAAGAAAGAAAAGAGAATAGGTGCTAAATGACTGACTTGGTAATATCAGTATTCACTTAACAAAAATGGTAAGATAAATAAAGATAAAATAAAATCAAAATATATTAATTAACTGGGGGAGAAACCCCCCAGGGTCAAAGGGAGCTGGTATATGTGAAAAGTTGAGAGCTTGACTCCTTCAGGCTGGAAGCTGGTCTATATTGAATACTGGAAGCTGTATTGATTGTCTGATGGAGTGTATACCTTGCCAGATTGGGAAGTGAACTGTGTTGAATGATTTTCCCACAATGTATGATTGAAATAAAGGTATTGATGAATCCAAACTGTATTGAAATTAATGTGGTTTCCAAGTTGGATTGACAGAGAATTTACACTTGACAGCTTGTTTTGGAGCTGCCTCTTGAATATCCCTTGAGAATATATTGCCAGTATTCCCTTGGAGGAATACTGTGAAGGAGAATATCCAATGCTTGCTTGATGACAACATTGGTATTTGAGATTGACACTGGTCCTTGAGCCTTGATGAATCCTCTGGATGACGTGCTGCCTTGATGACCTGAATAAAAAGTTGAAATAACCATTTTATTTGTGCACCATTGAATTGCTGGTGAGAAAAGGTGCATAATGGTGTGTAACACCATTTATGGCATTTTTGGTTATTAGGGGTTTCATGTGGCCAAAGGTCTTTTGGAATGATGCCAGGAGGATAAGAGTGAAACTTGAGTTTTGGAGGCTTCAGAGGTGACAAAGTGTCTCTTGGGTTTTTGGACAGATACAGCTAATACAGCTTAAAACTGTATGTGCACAAAGTGTTCAAAAGTGTGCAAAATGCGCAGAAATGCCCAAAATTCCCAAAACTGGCAATTAAGCCCCAAAAGGGCTGATATGGCCTTTTGGACATATTTCCCATAATACATAGGAAAATGGCATATACAGGTGAGTACAGCAAAAATGCGCAAAATACGCAAAAGTGTGCAAAATGTATTTGAAGCTTAAAAATCCCAAGTGAAGCATTTTGGGCTGTATTTTCCCTGTTGACTGGAAAATACCAAAGAGTGCCCAAAAGCAGAGAAAGGCCAGGAAGGGCCTGATGATGGTGAAGGGGCCAGGTTGGTCCCAGGAGTGAAATGACCATAAATGGCCAGCAAAAGATGAGAGGGCTAGTTTGGTCAGTGATTATGGATATGGCCAAATTGCCATAAGATTGATATGGCACTGATATGCCATATGGAGTCCAGGAGGGTAATTTGCATGGTTGTGACAGTACCCCCACCTTGGAATGGTGAGCTCCTGAGCACCAACACAATGTAAAGCCTGTTGAGGCAACTGGAAAGGATTTGAGACAGGGATTCAGGAAGATTGATTAATAGAAAAATAATTTGAAACTGATATTGAAAAGTTGGCATTTGATTCAGGACTTGCTTGAGCTTCTTTTGACATTGGCTTCACAATTGATGTAAATTTAAAATGAATGACGTTGGTTCATGAATTGATTTGGCATAAGTAAAGAAAATTAAAAATGAAAATAAAAGAAAATTAAAGAATGAAAATGAAATTACAAAAAGAAGGGGAAAAAAATAAAAAATAAAAGAGAAATGAATCTTGAGGAGGTTCAAATCTTCATCACAGAGGTTGGTAGTTGATTTAGGAATTGGCCGAGGACCTGGAAAGGAAAATTTGATGCCAGATGCTCACAGAGTGGCCAAGGTGATGTTTTGACAGATTTTAGACCCCTCAGGGAAGTTCACCGTAGGAGAGGAACTTAGTTTTTGTCATTACCACTCCCACCAGTGCCATAAAAATAAAATAAATTTCCTGAAAGATTGACATGAAATTGGAAAGACTTCAAAGTGAAATGAAAAAATGAATGGTCAATTAGCCCAAGTGAAAATGGCCATAATTTTGGAATTGATGTTGAAAGCCAAGCCAATGTCTGTGTCCAAAAAATTGCACAGTGCTCACAGAGTGGCCAAGGTGATGCTTACAACAAAAAGGGTAGAAGCTTATAAAGGTGCATACCAGGAGTGGGACTTACTTTTGGTAAGTCCTCTCCCCACCAAGCACCATAAAAATCAAGCTTTTGAAGAATTGGGTCCTGGCTTGTCAGGATATAAAGAATGAAGATCCTTGACCAGTTCAGGACAATTTTTGAGGTTTTCAGTTGGTTCCCAAGTGTATCTTTTTGAGTCTTGACTGAAACCTTTCCATTCCACCAAATACCATAATTTGCCTCTCTTAAGCGTTGAGTCCATTATTTGACAGACTTCCCATTCCTCTTCTTCTTCAATGATCATTGGAGGAGGAGGCTCTTGATGCCTATTTGGGATTGTTGATATCTTGACTGGTTCTAAGAGTGAAATATGGAAGACTTGGTGGATGGACTTCCATTGAGATGGGAGCTTGAGGTGGTAGGAATGAGTGCTGACTTTCTTCAATATTGGAAAAGGACCCAAAAATCTTTCAGACAGTTTTTTGGTGGGTCTAGTTGATTTGATGCTCTTGGAAGAAAGCCATACCATGTCACCAGGGTTGAAAACAGGTGGACTTGCTCTACTTTTTTCTGCATACCTCTTAAACCTGTTTATGGCAACTTCAAGGTCTCTCTTGACATCTTGCTGTACTGATTGGATTTTTTTTGATAACTTTCCAGCAGTAGTATCTTGAGTAATGTGAGCTGAGTCAAAATGAGGATCTCTTCCATAAACAGTGAAAAATGGTGATTGTTTTGTTGAAGAGTGGTCAGAGTTATTGTAGGCAAATTCAGCCAGAGGGAGCCAGGTGTTCCAATCATCTTGATGATAACTGACATACATACAAAGGTACTGTTCTAGCATCTGATTTACCCTCTCTGTCTGTCCATCAGTTTCTGGATGATAAGCAGCTGACAGATCTCTGGAAATCTTGAGCTGCTTACAAAGATTGGTCCAAAAGGAAGAAACAAAAAGTCAACCTCTTTCACTGACAATACTTGAAGGAAGGCCATTCTTTGAGAAAATACTCTTGATGAACAAATAGGCCAAATCCAGTGAAGCTATTGAAGACATTGTTGGAACGAAAACTGCCATTTTTGAGAATCTGTCCACTATGACAAGGATTGAGTCAAAGGAATTGGACAGTGGTGATTGAGTGATGAAATCCATTGAAAGACAAATCCAAGGACCATTTGGAATTGGAAGAGGTTTGAGGAGTCCAAACTACTTGTGGTGAATATTTTTGTTTCTTCAACAACGTTGATAGGATTATACATAATGCTTGATACATTTAGTCATGCCAGGCCAGTGAAAATCCCGCTTGACAAGTTTGAGAGTCTTCTCTTGGCCAGGGTGTCCAGCTAGAGGAGAGTAATGCCTCTTTTGAAGTATGCTGAGTTGAATCGTGGGGTCATTTGGCACCACCAACCAATCTTTGAACAGGAGAATTTGGGAAGAGGAATCAAGAGAAGAATCTTGAACAAATTTACCTTTACCCAAATATTGAAGAATACTTCTATATTGGTAATCTTGCCATAATTCTTTTTGAATTGAGTCACTTAAATTGGAAAATGATTCCACCTTGACTTGAAAGAACTTTGAAACTTGAATTTGATCTTGCTTGATTATTTTTTGATAATTCATTGGATTCTTGCTGATGAAATCTTCCCCCCTCTCTGGGTAAATGTTGTCCCAAGATGAAAATGCCTCTGGAAGGGTTGGCAAGCGGCCAGGGCGGTAAGTGATTGAAAAATTAAATTCAGAGAGAAACTCAGCCCAGCAGGCTTGACGACAAGTGAGAATCTTTGATGACATGAAGTATTTAAGTGAAGAATTATTGGTGAGAACTTCAAAGGAGGAAGAAAGAGAAACGAGAAAAGCTCTCCAGTGCTTGAGAGCCCAGACTATGCCAAGGAGTTCCTTGTCATTAATCTAATAATTGAGCTCAGCTGGGAGAAGCTTGCGGCTATCAAATGCAATGGGATGTTTTCCTGGGTCAGAAATCTGACTCATTACAGCACCCAAGGCATAATCTGATGCATCAGTCTCTACAATGGTGGGTAGAGAAGGATCAAAGTGAGAAAGGATTGGAGAAATGGTAAATGTCTCTTTGAGTTGATGAAACTGTCTAAGAGCTTCCTCATTGAGGGGAAAACGGGAATCTTTCTTGAGGAAACTTGTGAGTGAACTAATTTTGTTTGAATAATTCTTGATGAAGTGGAGGTAAAAGTTGGCAAAGCCAAGGAATGATTGAAGTGCCTTGAGGTTTCTTGGTGGTGGCCAATTGAGAATTTTCTGGAATTTTGCTTGGTCTATCTTAAGGCCTTCAGAAGAAACAACATAGCCTAAGTACTCTACACTAGAAACATGAAATAGGCACTTGGAGGCCTTAGCAAAGAGGTTATTGGCTCTGAGTCTGGAAAGAAAAGTAGACACATGGGTGACATGTTCTTCTTCAGATTTTGAAAAGACCATAATGTCATCCAAATAAACCACAACATAAGTATCAAGAAGATTGTAAAAAATATCATTGACAAGGTTTTGAAAAGAGGAAGGAGCATTGGTGAGCCCGAATGACATAACCAAATACTCATAGCTGCCATATTTAGTTCTAAAACATGTCAAATGTTCATCACCCTCCTTAATTCTGAGCAGGTTATATGCACCACACAAATCAATCTTGAAGAAGATAGAAGAACCATTGAAAAAAGTAAGAAGCTGATTCATAGGAGGAACAGGATACTTGTTCTTCCTAGTAACGGCATTGAGTTTGTGGTAATCAACACACAAACAGAGGCCACCATCTTTCTTTTTGACAAAGAAGACAGGTACTCCTGTTGAAGAGGAGCTTGGCCAGATGAAACCTTTCTCTACATTCTCTGAAATGTAGGCCCTGAGTGTATCTGACTCTTAGTTTGATAAAGAGTAGATCACCCCAGCTGGAGGTAGAGACCCCTCCAGCTCAATATGATGATCACAGGTGCGGTGAGGAGGAAGTTTCTCTGCTTTCACCTTGGAGAATACATCAAAGTACTGGTGATTTACAGAAGGAACAACCTTCATCATGGTTTCTATTTCTTCTGGCTCTTCCTCTTCATCCCACAACTCCTACAGGGAGTCATGATAAGATGAAGGAGGAAGGTTGATATTCCCAAAGAAGAGATGAAGTGGAGCTACAGAATTATCTTCTCTAACATCTTGAGTCTCTTTGAAGACTTCATCCCTAGATAATAGTCATTACTGATGGGAATTAAGGGAAGAAATATGGACAGAAGATGGAAATGATGGTGTTCTATAATCACCAACCAGAGCTGCACATGATTTGGCAGAAGAAAATTCATTACCAAAAGATTTTGAAGGATCATAATAGTCCTTATAATCAGAATTAAAGGTAATCAGCCCTTTCCTCCAATCAATAGATTGATCAAAACTATTGAGAAAGACAAAGCCAAATATGAGGTCTTCTCCCTTGGGAGTATAAATGACTAAAAAGTCCCATTCAAAGCTTGGGAAAGAAGGGAGCTAAACCATATATTTAGTATGGTGAGTCACAAATAAAGAAGGAGAGTCAGAGGAGTCAAGAATGATAAAGGGAATCTTCTCTGGGAGTTCTGACATGGTCAAAGAATACTTGTGAACAAACTGCTTTGCAATAAATGAGTTGGTAGCACCAGAATCAATGAGAATACTGTAAAACATATCAGATTTTTGACACCACTACTCAGAATGCACAATTTTGCTCTGGATGGAAAACAGTGAAGACCATTGAACACAACATGATCTTCACTCAGGATTTTCCCTGGCTGGGAAATTTGCCTGATGGTTGGGTAAGCTTGTTTTGAGGCCTTTTGAAACAGGAATCAAGAATATGCTTCCCACCACAATAGGTACATAGACCCTCCTTGATTCTTCTTTCTTTTTGAAAATTCATCAACTTGAAATCTTTATTAAATAAAGAAGGATGGGGCTTGTCCCTCTTCTGAAAATTCTTCTTCTTCTTTTGACTTGAGGTTGAAGAATTTTGAGGATGAGAAGAATTTGACTTTGAGGCTTCTGGCTTCTTCTCTTGATGATGACTCTTTTCATTTTGCCTCTCATGGTACCTGGTATCAAGCTCCAGGGTAATGTCCATTAAGTCTTGAAGGATGGGAGGCCAATTCATCAACAATTCTGGATGGAAATCCCTTCCTGAAATGATGAAAAAGGGCCCTTTCACGCCAATATCCAATTCTTGACGACAAAGTCCTGAAATCGGCTTTTTATGAAGAAACATGGCCACCTTATTTCATTTTAGAGAATCCAACTTTGCTTCAGCTTTTCTAACTTCATTTGGCACCCCAAATAAAGTAAATAGTTGAGATTCAAATATGCTCCAAGAATTGAGAAGTTAATTTGAGTCTTGATTGGTGAGATTGGGAAGATAAGGCTCAATCTATTTTGCAGCCCTGCCAATGAGGAATGAAGTGGCATACAGAACTTTCTTTCTGTCTTGAGAGAAATTTGTTGGATCATTATGAAAAATCAAGTGAAAAGACTGAATGAAACTTCTAACTTTGAAAGGTCAAGTCCCATAAAAGCATTCTGGTGCCTTCATAGATGGAGTCTTGAAGGCCGGTTGTCTGGATGCTTTAAAGGATGAATCTGCTTGAATATTGGCCATAATCTTAGTCATTTTCTGCATAATGGCCAATAAAGATGGTTCAGACTGATGATAGACAGGCTGATTAAACTGGGCTAGAGTCGGCCCTTCAGTACCTTGGGATGCCCCCGCAGGAGCAGGAACCCCCTCAGTACCATCAGACTCTTCCTCTTCTACTGAATTCTCCTCCTCCTCTTCACCATATTCCCCAGGACCTCTGAAAATGGTCCTTGAAGTTCCTGGAAATCCGCCAACTACTCCTGAAAATGAACTTGATCTTCTTGGCCCTC
Organism: Austropuccinia psidii; assembly: GCA_023105745.1. Classification (NCBI taxonomy): domain Eukaryota; kingdom Fungi; phylum Basidiomycota; class Pucciniomycetes; order Pucciniales; family Sphaerophragmiaceae; genus Austropuccinia; species Austropuccinia psidii. The sequence goes on along the minus strand of JALGQZ010000007.1, from coordinate 23,722,374 downwards.
TTCCTTCCTTCCTGGATGGTGCTTCTCCTTCCAAAATGGGTCCTCTGTCCAGTTTGGCCCTCAGTTGAGGAACTGCTGGGGTGCCATCAAGAGGAGCCCTTGGAGTTGGAGTGAGAACAGCTTGAGTTCTGGCCTGAGATCTTGTCTTCCTTGCAGGAGGTGAGTGTTGGATGGGAATGATTTCAGGATAAAATGAAATAAAATGAACAACAATCAAGATTTGAAGATGAAAACTTGGGAAATTGGAAATAAAGCTTGAATTCAAAAGTCAAAATCAATATCTTGAAGAAAAATCAATAAATCAAAATGAGATCTTCAGCTAAATCAATCAATTAAATATCAAATGAAAACTTGAAGTCAATGAATCAAATAAGTCAAAATGAAAACTTCAGGAAAATCAATCAATCAATGTCAAATGAAGTCTTGAAGTAAATAAATCAATAATTCAAATCAATTAAAATTCAAATATTGCAAAATCAATCAATCAATCAAATGAATTCTTGAGGCAAAATCAATTTATGTTAAAATTCTTGATGTGAGAAATCAGCAAAATCAATGAAATCTTCAGGTCAATATCAATTTATGTCAAATCAATAAATCAAATCAAAATCAAGTGAGTTCTCCTTGAAAATAAAAATTCTCGAAGAATGAATCAAATATGAATCGTGATGTGAAGAATGTGTCTGAATAACTTCATGAAAAATTTGGAAATAAAATGAAAATTTAAGATTACACCTTAATTATGGATGAATTAAAAATTTGATAATTTGAATAAGATTTAAAAAGAGAAACAAAAATGAAATTGGGTCAGCTTTCAATTTTCAAAATGAAGAATGAATCAGAGAAAATTGAGAGGTGATGACAAATCATAAAGTTCATAAGCATTAGAGAGTCATAATCTCAATGAACTGAGTGAATGAAATTATAAAGAAAGAATGAACAGAATGAAAAGAGATTATGGGTTAATTAATATAATGTCACGGGGGTACTTGGACAGAAAAACAAGAGTGGCCTGGCACTCAGCAATCAGGGAACTCACTTGGAAGACTCCAAAGAATAAAGGGAATAAGAAAAATGAATTGAATTTATCTAAGAAGAATGCAAGTACAAGGATGAGATGCAAGAAGAGAAAAGAGAATCCAAATTGCCAAAGAGCCAACCAAGTAAGGCCTTAATCACTGTTTCAACCTGCCAAAATGAACAATGGAATTAGTAAGGATATGACCACCAAATATCCATTGACAGGTAAAGAAAGAAAAGAGAAAATGTGCTAAATGACTGACTTGATAATATCAGTATTCACTTAACAAAAATGGTAAGATAAATAAAGATAAAATAAAATCAAAATATATTAATTCACTGGGGTAGAAACCCCCCAGGGTCAAAGGAGGCTGGTATATGTGAAGATTTGAGAGCTTGACTCCTTCAGGCTGGCATCTGGTCTGTATTGAATACTGGAAGCTGTATTGATTTTCTGATGGAGTTTATACCTTTCCAGACTGGGAAATGAACATTTTTGAATGATTTTACCATGATGTATGATTGAAATACAGGCCTTGATGAATCCAGACTGTATTTAACTGAATGTGGTTGCCAAGTTGGATTGACAGAGCATTGATACTTGAAAACTTGTTTTGGAATTGCCTCTTGAATATCCTTTGAGAACATATTGCCAGTATTCCCTTGGAGGAATACTGTGAAGGAGAATATCCAATGCTTGCTTGATGACAACATTGGTATTTGAGATTGACACTGGTCCTTGAGCCTTGATGAATCCTCTGGATGACGTGCTGCCTTGATGACCTGAATAAAAAGTTTAAATAACCATTTTATTTGTGCACCATTGAATTGCTGGTGAGAAAAGGTGCATAATGGTGTGTAACACCATTTATGGCATTTTTGGTTATTAGGGGTTTCATGTGGCCAAAGGTCTTTTGGAATGATGCCAGGAGGATAAGAGTGAAACTTGAGTTTTGGAGGCTTCAGAGGTGACAAAGTGTCTTTTGGTATATTTGGCCAGATACAGCTAATACAGCTTAAAAACTGTATTTGCACAAAGTGCACACAACTGGCAATTAAGCCCCAAACGGCCTGATATGGCCTTTTTGACATATTCCCACAATACATGGAAAATTGCATATACAGCTGAATACAGCAAAAATGTGCAAAAGTGCGCAAACTGTATTTAAAGCTTAAAAAAGGCAAGTACAGGCTTTTGGGCTGTATTTTCCCTGTTTACTGGAAAATACCAAAGAGTGCCCAAAAGCAGAGAAAGGCCAGGAAGGGCCTGATGATGGAGAAGGGGCCAGGTTGGCCCCAGGAGTGAAATGACCATAAAAGGCCAGAAAGAGTTGAGAGGGCCAGTTTGGCCAGTGATTATGGATATGGCACTGATATGTCATATGGAGTCCATGAGGGTAATTTCCATGGTTGTGACAAAAAGCTGAGAAGAGTACAAAAAGTGAAGTTGGGACTTACCAAAAGCCTCCTCTGTGGATTGCGTTGGAGCCTCCTCAGGTTCAGGCTCACAAGTCAAAGCATCCTCATGTGATGGGACTTGAGGTTCAGAGCATTGGCTTGGGCCTGGAATAGGTGTCTCATTGAGTTGGGAGGGTTCTACAAAAGGAGGAAGAGTCAGTCCACTTGAGTCAAATGTTAGAATTAGGAAAGGAATAGCTTGCTGCTCACTGCGGAATAAGTCCTCCAACCATTGGGTGCCACTCGCTCCTGGAGTTGGTTGCAACGGAGTTTGCTTGCAAGGTATACAAGGAACAGAAGTTTCTTGTTGTGGGGGATTTGGTTTGTTTTGTTGTATGGGTAAAGGAAAATAGTTAGTATGATCGAAGAAGAAAAGTGAGTCAAAGAAGAGATAGAAAACTTACCTTGGCATTTGAATCATCTGGGTGAGAAGACATGGTGACAATCGGCCCAAGCTCAAATGTCCTCTTGCCCTCCCCATCCTTAGTCGGCTGGATAATCATTTTGCTCCGGTCGAGTAGTGAAGTCACCATCAGATGGTGGCCTAGGGGGGGACAAATTGATACTTGAGGGGACAGGGCTAATTGTCTGGAATTGTTCCCGTCTGCCTTTTTGGGGTCCCGGTGTCCATTCCGACTTGGGAGTTCTCTCATCATTGATGACCACAAAGGAGTCCTCGCAAGAGCATCTTGGGCTGGAACTCCTCAGGCCGTGTGGGCGGAAGGGCTTGATAACAAACAAGCATTTCTCGTGTGCTGGTTGCAAAGCATCACAAGTGTTGGTTGTTGTTGAGGAGCAAATGCAGGGGATACCCAACTTAGTGCACAAAGTGCATGACATCTAAAAAAAAGACAAATCAGGTTAGTAACTGAATAGAAATTCAGATATCAAAACAAAAAACAAATGCTTACAATGAAGTATGAATTTAAAACATAATCAAATAATAATGCTCTAGTTGGAAGTTTATGAAATTCTGACATAAAACTATGAAGAAGGGTCAGTATTAATATTGGAACAAAATATTGACTAAAGTTTTAAATGGAGGAGACGCACGAGGTGGACAGAAGGGGCGTTCTGGACATATAAGAGGGAAAAAAATAAAGCCGAATGGAAGGGGAGTAGTTAGTGGAGTGCAATAGAAAAGAGGGGAAAGGCATGAAGACAAAGGGGAATATTCACAAAAGTGAGAAGTGCGGGTGAGCTGGGAAAAACTGGAGCAGGTGAGAAAAAAACTGAAGGGCATGTGAGGCCAAGACAGTCTGTTTATACCATGGTGAAGCTGAGCCAATTTCAGAAGCCGGAGCACCTGCCAAATGCTCAGCTTCAAGGCCTGTGGGGAAAATGAAAGCTCAGTCACAGCACCTGCCAAATGTTCAGCTTCAAGCCCTGTTGGGAAAATGAAAGCTCAGTCCCAGCACCTGCCGAATTCTCAGCTTCAAGGGCTGTCGGGAAAATGAAAGCTCAGTTACAGCAACTGCCAAATGCTCAGCTTCAAGGCCTGTCAGAAAAATGAAAGCTCAGTCACAGCCAATGCTGTGACTGAGAAGGGAAATGCCCATGTGAGGCAGAGGAAAAAAGGGGTTTGTGCTGAGTGTTGAAATTGATTGGAATGTCAGACTCAGTCGATTCCCCTTTGTTGCCTTAAATAGCCACCCAATTGTGCAGGTGGGCATTGTTGAGTGTGCACCATGAGTGAAATCCACAAATGCACCATGCAGAAAATGACATGGTGCATTTGGTCACAGCTCACTGCAGCACGCATACCAGAGTTATGGCTGGGTCATGGAGTTTTAACAAAGGGTTAGGTGGCTGTATGACAAGTGAATACAGCCGCTGTGGTATTCCATACCATTTTTTTTTCACCAGGCTCAAGCTCATAGTACTCCATAACAGCAGTAAATCCAGCCTACAGGCAGACTTACACTCAAATTTTACACCAAAACGTCAATTTTACAGAAAGAAGCTGGATTTAACTCATAAAACTATGGCACAGGCACCAAAGGGCAGTGTATGTGTTTAAATAAATTATTCAATTTCATTATGCATATGTAAAAAATCAAGTTACATATAGTACACTAGTTACAACAAATGAGGTACCACCCTTTAAATTACACACCCCACCCAGCTTTACACCCCCTTACAGCCACACGACTCATGCAGCAAGAAAATGACACATGCATTAGCTATACAGCCAACCTGCATTCAAAGTCACATGATGCAAAGCTCAGCTCCATGGAATTCCTGCAATTCATTTACAACACAGCCCCAGGAGTACCTTATCTTATATCCACAGTAACCCCACTTAAAACGTTAAAACATATTTATTTACACCACTCATCACCTCATGCAAACCAAAGCAAGTTACAACAGGTTGCATGCAGTACACAATTTTAATTAAATCTCAACCACATGACTATGCACAGAATGTGTCAAACTCAAAAATCACATCATCTCATACATAACAGTAAGTTCACCAGTGCAAGAAATTATCACCTGACTTCATTTTAAAGTTCAAAAAGAAGAAAAACAACCATGACACCTGCATAAATTACACAGCCACTTCTACCAAACCTAAAATAGGACATATGCAAAGGAATTACAAGGTCATCATGTGATACTGCATCCACCAACAAAACATCATGTGACAGGAAAGAGGCTGTGCACAACAAAAATCCCCAGCCAAAATTGAATCACCTCATGTATGCAAGAAAAATTCAAGAATATCACATCATAATTAGTTCACCAAAAAGACAATCATGTGATAAATGGAGGCTGTGCAGAAAGAAAATTATCACCAAACCTTAAATCACCTGACCCATGCAAGAAAGGTCCTCACCAAAAATGGAGTCACATGATGAAATCAAGAGGAATTAAAGTGGAAAAAGACAGCTCCCATGGAGGGCCCTCTGGGCTCCCAAAAGGTATAAATAGAGGGGCTCTCTCCACCCAAATTTCAAAATTGCCCCCATGCACAATATATCCTCTGCACATTACAAGCACAGGAATAAGTCATCCCTCACCTGGGAGGTAGTCCAGAAAATTATAGTGAATTTACTTGCCCAGTAGCTAAGCTCAGTGGAAGTATAGTGTTGAAGATTACCCAGTAGCTAAGCTCAGTGGAATCTTATTATTATTAAAATAAAAATAAAAATTACCCAGTGCCCAAGATTAGGGTTACTATTCTATTAAAATATTTTATCCAGTAAAATTAAACAATTTATCAAGAATTAAAAAAATAACTTACCCCTTTAAAAAAATCCAATATCAAAGAATCTTACCTCTTAAATTTAACAAATACTATTTTATCTCATTATTAAACACTCTTAAAAAAAATAACAAACCTTTAAAAAGTTATTTTACTCTATTATAACTATACCTTAACAAAATTACCTTTATCAACACCAATCAAATTTTCCAGAAAGCATTAAATAACCCATCCTACCAAGGATTTATCACCAAGAAGAAAAAACTCACCTCAATTTAACCAAAATATTAAAATTAAACAGACAAGTATTTTATTAAAAATCTAAAAATTAACCAAAATTACTGAAATTATTTTTCATATTATTTATTGAATAGGTCTGATCTGAGACTGCTGAATTTTGTCTTCTGCAGTTTTAAAGCCACTTACTAATTTTATTTTGGTTTGTGAGCTCCAAGGAAGATTTTGTTCAGTATTTTAGGAGGGGCAGGCAATACACCCTTGCCACCCTTGGTTACAGGAGTTATTAGCAATTCAAAACTAGTTACCTGTGATTTCCCCCTCCAGGTACTGCCTCATTTTAATCCCACACAAGAGGAGTTCCCACATCTGGTGTCCCAACAGTGGCAGACAACCTCAACTTCAATAAAAAAAACAATCAAATTACAATCAATTCTAAAATTAATAACTACTCCCATAATACTTTTTTTATAACAAAAAACTGGAGTCAAATAATCAAAATCAGCCAAAACCATCATCTCAGGAATCTCAATCATCAACTCACTCTGACCATTACTATTATCCACCCAAGCAAGAAACAGAACTAGGGGAAGAATCAAACAAATATTCCAATTTCCCAATTGCAACACCAAGAACCAATAAAAGGGACTTGAAGGTTGTGGAGAAATTTTTCCTTGATCTCCTTGAAAGAAATAAAATCAATAACTCAACACCAAAATCAAAGGAAGAAATAAGTAAATCAAAAATGGATAAACCTTCATCATCAAAATTACCTGGTAGTATTGAAGAAATCCAGGAAGAAAACTTTAATGAAGAAATTGTTGAAGGACAGGAAGAAATGTCTTCAACAGAGAGACTTCAGAATAAGATGCTAGAAATGCAAGCAGAATTACTAGCACTAATCAAAAAGGAAGGCAAAAATAAATCATCAAGTTATACTCCACAAAATAGTCCACTTGAAGAGCAAACCACCCTTCCAAGATCATTCAGGCAACATGGATCACCTTCACCTTATCCTAGACCCATGGCCACATCAACACCTTATACAGAACAAACACCAAGAACTTTACCAAGAAGAGTCAACATTTCTGCACAAATCCCAACTCCATTACATCAAGAAACTCCAAGAAACACTACTCCAATAGTAAAAATCAGAGCCAAAGACTATAACTTATGGTTTGATGGAAAGGATGTTGAAAGATTCATCAAGAAAGTTGAAAATATTGCAGAAATTGAAGGAGCAAGTGGAAGAGACATTGCAAGACAAATAGCATTTTGGACAAAAGATGAAGAAATAAGTTATCATATTGAAAGAATGCCAGGATATGAAACAGCTTATTGGGATCAATTAAAAGTGGATATGAAAAGAAGATGGGGAACAGTCTCACCTGAAAGAAGATACAGATTATCCTCAATCACTGATTTATTCACAAAACCTCAACAAGAAGGTGGAATAAGAAACATGACTCAATACAGAAAATTCATTGGGGAATATGAAGCAATCATCACTTACCTCAAAAGATACCAATATATCCAAGGTGATATCAATCATAACCAGGAAAGATTGGCCAGCCTTTCCACTAGTGTTCAAGAATCAATTTACAAAGAAATGATTAAAGACAGAGCTATGGTTCAAGCCTTGGATGGAGGTTACATCATTCCAAGATTGGATATTTTGAAATTATACATTGAACAAGACTTGGAGGCCAAAGTACTTATTCAACAAAAAGAATTTTCTAAACCAAAACCTCCAGAAAAGAAAACAAGATTTGAGGATGAAAGCTGGGATGAAGTTTTAAAACAAGTAAAAGAACTCACCCAAAAGATCAAAAATCCTCCACAACCAGAGCCTCAACCAATAAATGAGGGAAAAGGATTAGTTAAAGAAGTTTTAAATCAACTCTAAACACTTTCAGAAGCAGTTAATCCACCAAGAAGGAACTGGAACAAAAATCAAGAGCAAAGATTCCCTCAAAATAATCAGCCATTTAGGCCAAGGAATCCCTTACCACCATTTTCATCCAGTTACCAACCATACATACCAGCTCAAATGGCTCCAAGACCACCATTGAAGTGTGCTTACTGCAAGGAAGAAGGTCATACAGCAACTAGATGCACTCACCTTGCTGAAGATCTGGACAGAAGAATTGTCAGAACCCAAGGAACATCTTACCTCTTCCCCAATTATCAGAGAGTACCTATGGAAGGAAATGAAAGTGCCAAAAACATAGTCAGGGCTTTTGCAAAAGAACAATCAGAGCTCAACAAGAAATTTATGGAAAAACCTATTATAAAATAAAAACCAGAAGAAGAGGTTAAGCCCACTGAAAAGAAATCAGATGATAAAACAACCTCAATTGCTCATGTTGAAAATTGGTCAAATTGGAAACCACCTACCATTTCCTCAGCCAATGACCCTTTTGAATCACACATTGGATTAAGACAGACAAAACAAAGGATGGAAAGACAAGCCCAAAATCAAGAGCCAAAGAAGAAAGCAGAAATTCCAGGCACCTACATTGAAGAAGAAAAAGAAGAGGAAAGAGTCATAATTCCTACCAAATTCCAGAATTCAAATATTCCAAAACCAGACCAACCTGAGGAGGAAATTGAAAATATTGCCAATAAGAATGAAGATGAGGAAACTTCCAAAGAAGAAAAGAAGCTCAGAAAACCTCAAAAGAAACAAGTTGAAACTAAATTGGAAATTGACAAAATTATCAAGAAAATTATGCAACAAAAGATCAACCTCACCATTGAAGAAATTTTGAGGATGTCACCCAATTTTGTCCATAAATTACAGGAATTATCAGAAAAAGACAAGGAAAAGATTAAATCACTCAACTCAATGGATCTTCAATAAAGATTATTAACCTTTGGATTCAAAGAAATACCAAAACCCAAGATTCATTATGCTTGTCCTTTGGGATTTATGGAAATCTTCATTGGAAAGGAAGAATATCCTATCAGAGTATTAGTGGACACTGGGGCAGAACTCAACATCATACCAGAAGAAATAGCAATCAAAGCTTCACTCACAACAAGAAATCTTAACATAAACCTGAGGGGAATTGGACGCCATACTACTTCATTGGTGGCACTTTCAGAATTTACTCCAATCATTTTGGCTTCAGGTGAAGAAACTCTGATTCACTTTTTTATTGCAAAAAGATCTGTCCATACAGTACTGGGAAGACCTTTCTTGGCAGACAACAATATCAGACTAGAATCCTCCCATAAACAAGGAGAGATACTCAGTTATCAAGAACCTGATGGAAGAAGGTTATGCATGCCAATATGCAAACCTCAAGCACTTGGATGGCAAACTGGACCACCTAGAGGAATGGATTCATGCAATATGGCAACATTGGTCAGAAATAACCCAGGAAAGAAGTTTCAAAATGCAAAAAGAGACAATACCATAATAAATTTAACCCAGAAGACCCAACAGTTATCCATATCTCCAAAATGGGATAAATTTAGCCAAGAATTCAAAAACACAAAAAAGCCAAACAGCTTCAAAAGACAATTTGAAGACTCAACCTCTGAAGATGAATTACCAAATATAATCTACAAGCTAATTAGCAGTAAGGAAGAAACTTTCCAGATTTTAGTAGATGGAAATGAGAAAATACATGGAAACCCTTTCAAACCTAAACCCCAAAAGAAGAAAGTCAGATTTAGTGAGCATCATGAGCTCTCAGATGAAGAAACTATAAATGAAATTGAAAAGGACCTCAGAATTATGGAAGAAAGAGACAAAAATTCAAAAAACACATACCATATCAACTTCTTGGACAGACCATTGAACAACCAAGAAGAACCTTATGAATGGCAAATGGAAAACCCTGAATTTATCCAGCAACCTCCCAATGAAGAGGAGGAAACAGAATCCATCTTAGAAAATGGATACAATTACATCTACCTGCCATACATCACCTTTGAAGACATTTATGGGGATGAAGCTCAAGAAATTTTATTTGAAGATAAATACTTATGTCACCTTCCAGGAGCAAACTTGAACAATATCCAATTCTTAGATTTATTAACTGAAGAAGGAATTAAAGGAAACCTCTCAAATCAATTCTGGGATAAAACATTTTCAATGGGAGTTTTACCAAGAAGAGGACTCTACTTCAATCAAATTTGGGCCCAATGGTACCTTGGATTGAATGGATCAACATACCAGACTGGAAGACTGAAATGTGTTGGAGATGGATATATATTGCTTGATGAAGACTTATGGTGGTCAGAATTGCCATCAGAACCAGAAATTGAAGAAAGAAATGCCTTTGTGCAAGCCCTCAAAGACCTGATTTTGGCCAGGTTACTCAACAGACACTCACCTTTCCCACTTGGGGGAGCTCAACTTTGAATAAAACCAACAAAATCAAGATTTTATTTCTCTAAAATGTATCAGTATCACCCATAAAATGTATCATTAGTTTCTTTTTTTTATTTTTTTCATTTTCTCTCTAGGGCAGTGACTTCCTGCCTTAACAAAGAAGAAATTTATCAACAAAACATCATTATTTAAAAAAAAAAAAAAACTACAAAAAAAATATATCAATCACTTCCACCATGTCCAATTCACCAATTTTTGGATCCTATGGGGAAGAATTAATAAAAGAAGACCCAATTATCAATGAAGAACTTCATTAGTCACCAGAAGATGAAGATTTCAATAAAGAAAACCTTTGGCACTTTAAGAATACTTCATCAATATCAAGAAACCAAGAAATTGAAGAAATCAAGGAATTGCTGAAATTTTTGGAGGTTTCTGACAAAACCAATGATCAAATTACTCAAGAATTAATGGAACAATTAAATTTCAAACCATCAAGGCCCATCTTGAAGACACATAACAGCTCTAAAAATCAAAAATCAAAAAAATAGTCAGATTTCAACTCAATTAATCACAAGGCAGTGACCTCCTGCCTTATCAAAGAGGAATATCAATTCTCATCAAATCAAATCAATAATTCCACTCACCTAAAAAAAAAGGAGGAAACAACAATTAATCATAAGATCACTAGGCAGTGACCTCCTGCCTTATCAAAGAGGAAAATAATTTCTTATCAATTTAAATAACCAATAATCACCAAATCAAGAATCATTGGGCAGTGACCTCCTGCCTTATCAAAGAGGAAAATCAATTCTTATCAATCAAAATCACCAATATCACTCACCAAAAATCAAGCATCACTAGGCAGTGACCTCCTGCCTTATCAAAGAGGAATACCCAAGTTCTGACCCAAATTTATCATCCAAATCTATTCAACCTACCCTCAAACTATTTTCAATAAATAAATTTGATACTATTTTCAATTCATCTTACCTTAACACTTCAAACCCACCAAATCGTTGAAAATGGAGTCATGGCCAATACTTGATGAAAATCCCTGGTCATTAGACACACAAACCATCTGGATAGAAGAAAAAGAACTCTGGGCCAATTACATCAATCCACAAGAAATAGCTGAAAATCCTGACTGGTTTTTGAAAATAAAACCAGAACCTTGTCCTGATATTTCCACCATATTACTTCCATATATTGAGTTTGAGGACATCTTTGAAAAAGAAGAATCACCATTAGAAACTGTATTTTCACATCCATGGAAAGAATTACCTGGATTCAACCTTACAAAGTATGAATTTTTAGAGTTACTGACCTGGGATGGAGTTGATGGCAACCTTGGGAACCCATACTGGAATGAAATTTTTCAAATGGAAGAATACCTCAGGAAATCACTGTTTTGGAGGACCTGGGAATGCCAAGACTGGTTCAACCTCAAGGATTTCAAAATTAAAAATGGAAAAATAAGAAAGATCTCAAGAGGGTATATTATTCATAATTACACTTGGGATTGCCACTGGGAAGAAACACTTATACTGGCAATCCTCATTCTTAAAAATGATGCACCCAAGTTGAATACAGAAGATTGGAATTTCTTCTGCCAAGAATACTTTTTTAAACCTCTCAAAAGGGAAAAATGGAGGGGAGGAAAACTTATCAAACAGGAATTAGTGAAGAAAATACTTGGTAAAAGAAACTAATTAAAATAAATCTTCCCTGCTAAGTCCCCAATTCTTTGTTATTTTAAACCCATCCCTTTCCATTAATATTACTATTTATTTATTTCATTTATTATTTTACTCTTATTTCATTTTTTTTATTATTATTATTGAGTTTTTTTTTTTTTTTTTTTCAAACTAAAAAAAAAAAAACCTTCAATTCACATAAGCTCAGAAGGAAAAATTAAAATATAAACTGCCTTGATATTGAAGGTTTTTTATAATTATATTTCTTTTTTCTCAAGAGAATATATATATATATATATAGATAATTATCACCAGTAATACACAAAAGAAAAGAGCTTTCAAAAAAAAAGTGTTCAATTGATTTTATATTAGTAGATGTTAGCTATATAAAAAACCTACATGATATTGCAAATGTTTCATTTATTTATTTGTTTGTTTTTTTATTTCACTATTCATCTTATTTTATTCATAGAAAATTATTAAATAAATATATCAAAAAAAAAAAAAAAAAAAAAAAAAAAGAGAAATGATCATCTGGAGGATAAAATACACTTAAACGAACATCATAAAGAATAAATTACAGACTATAATTTCAGCTTAATCAGTCTTTCATCCAATTTTTTCAACACATTATTTTATTAACTCATTATCCTTTTATTTTATTTTATTTTTTTTTATATATAAATTAAAGTTATTCTAACCTAAAGTTAATTTAGATTTCATGTTACTGAACTTACTTTTACTTTATCTATCAATTTTAGTTTATTTTTTTTTTATTTTATTCGATTTCATTTTTTTATTTTTTTTATTTTTTATTTCTTCTTCTTTTTTTATTTTTGTTTGGTTTTAATTTTCTTTATATTACTCGCTCATCTTAAGTTTAATCATTTAATTTTCTTTTATTGTTGTCTTGTTGCAGCTTACTTTATATTGAAGAGCTAAATTACATCAAAGAACCACGAAGAATTACAGTAGAGAGAAGCACCAGACAAGCAATAAGCTCCAATAGCTCCTTCGACATTAGACGACTGAGAGAGCCTTCAAAGCAATAACAGTACAATTCAAACCACATAGTCACAACAGAAGGACTAGTGGAAAAGTAACACCAATATCCTTCCACAGCTGAACGGATAATTTCTTGAAATAAAATATAAATAAAAAAGAAAAAGAATAAATAAATAAATAACGATAATGGCAATACAATAAAAAATAATAAAAATAAAATATAAAAAAAAAAAAATTACAATTTTTTTTAGCAATAGGCTGTTATAAAGAAATTATCATAATAAAGAAAATTAATTAACCTATTGGGCCCTATACGAGGTGATAGCCCGACCCTTAGAATTTCGGGGACGTAAATGGTAGGAGACTGGAATTGTCTTTTAAAGGCGGTGGTTCCTCTTCCTCTTTGTAAGTATTGGAGGATCATCGTTTAAAAAATATGACGCAGGGTCCGGAACGAAGAGTTGTGGATCATACTTCCCCTCAATAAATGCGTAAAAAGTCAACACGGCCTTGGGCACTGACTCTGTATCAGAGGATACAGAAGGAGCGCGGGAGAGAGGAGCTAGTGCTGGGGGCGATTGGAAGGATTGGATAGCATCTCCGAAAAGGATGGTAATGCGCTTCCAAATAAAAGCTCTTCGATCTCACTAGCCGTGAAGGCTTTTATGAGATCGGAGTAACCTGACCCATAGGAGTGATCAGAACAGCTCATTTGTTTGAAAGATTAAGGAGGAGCTATTAATTAATATAAAAAAAACAGAACAAAACAAGGAATCAGTATTTAAGTAACAAGTTAAAACCAAGCGAAATATTTTGAGCCTACAATGGTATCAAGGCTCAGTGACAATAACAAAATCGGGGAGCAGGGAGTCTTTGGGAGAATAGCAATTGGATACTGACAGCAACCTAGCTATTTATACCAAGATACAAATAAAGTAAATGGAGAAGGCAGAGTCGATCCAAACAAAAAGAACCCACAGAGAGCTGCACCAAATCAAAATAGAAAAGCTATTAGAAACTAAGCAAAACGACCAGCTGGAATAAAAACAACAAAAAATAAATAATAAACTCACGAGCGTAGTGCTTGAGGGAAACCAAATAGAATTTTTCTTTACCGCGCCGGCACCCTTTTTAGAATTTGGGGAGGAGTCAGCAAGACGACAAGCCCCATGAACTTGGTGGAATTAGCTCGGAATCGGAGTTTCTATGTTTCAAAGGTGCTGCTACACAACACCTTGTTGGGATCACACTGGGAAGGCTGCAATGATGAGGAATCAAAGTCAACATCTTATCGCTGGGGGAGTTAGCTTGGACGAAGGATTCTACAGCCGCCACCACTTGCCTACCTGGTCATTCTCACCACGGGGACTCCAGGAACCATAGCCAAATGGATGCACCGTCTACCTACCAAAGCATTCAAACCGACTCAACCCCGATTACTGGAAGGGGTAGGAGGGCTTTGAAGGAGTCTAAAAATAATAAAAAAAAAAAGAGAGAAGGAAAGATTACGGAAATCACTGAAGCTACCCACGGGAAGCTTTCAACCTAAATCACATGGTTTTTGACACCTCTTGAGCTAAACGTTTCTACGCCAAAGCTGTTTTTAAAGGGTCCAAAGGCTTTAAAACAAAATTAATAATAATAATAAATGAATAAATAAATAATAAAAAAAAAGAAAGAAGGAAAAAAAATAAAAAAAAAGAAGAGACGGGAGAATAAAATAAATATGGATGCAGGAGCTGCAGTGAGGAATCTGTCCTCCAACAGTCAGTATCGGGCTGTACGACCCAATTAGCTAGCTATGACTAGAGGAATAAGTCCCGTAAAAAAAATAAATTAAAAATAAATGTCCTCAGCAAGACATTAAACTGCTGGTTTCTGATTTTATTTTTTATCTTGACTGTTTATTTTACTTAAAATAATTTTCTTATTTTTTTTTACAGGGCTTTACAATAATTTAATTAAACAAAAAAAAAGCCTACAGTATGGCTATAAACTGCTTATTTTATTTTATGCTTACTTTATATTGGATATTAAATAAGACTGACATATTTTATTTTTATATGGCTGCAAAAAAAATAAATAAATAAATAAATGTCCTCAGCAAGACATTAAACTGCTGGTTTCTGCTTCCATTTTTCATCTTCTGGCTATTTATTTTACTTAAAATGATTTTCTATTTTTTTTACAGGGCTTTACAATAATTTAATTAAACAAAAAAGGCCTCAGTATGGCTATAAACTGCTTATTTTATTTGTTTGCTTACTTTATATTGGATTTTTTATGCTACAGGGCTACAAATAAAGGGAGTCCTCAGCATGACTTAAAACTGCTTATTTCTCTTTTGCTACATTTTTTTTTGATATAATAACTCATCTTGTTTTTTTTCCTTTTACTATGAATTTACTGACAGCTATTGTAAATTATTTTATAGTGATGATAAAAAAAAGATGTCCTCAGCAAGACATTAAACTGCTGGAATTTGTTCATTTTCTCATTAATATTAAATGAAGCTGACTTATTTACTTTTATGTGCTACAGGGCTATGAAGGACAAAATAAAAGCCCTCAGCATGGCTTTAAACTGCTCAATTTTATATTATTTCATAATTTTATTGACTTAATTATTTTACTGACAATTTTATTTTATTTTCTTTTTTTTACAGATTTTATCAATCAATATATATAAAATAACAAAAGAAAGATCAATATATATAACAGAATGAGGGATTAAAAAAGGAAAAAGCCCTCAGGATACAAATGCTACAACTAACAATACAAGTCCTCAAAATGACTTTAAACTGTTGAAATGTTTTATTTATTTATGTTTTGGAAAATGATAACAAATTAACAAAAGCCCTCAGTATGGCTATAAACTGCTTATTTTATTTTTTATGATTCAATTAGTTGACTAACCATGTTTTTTATTATGGAATGAGGGCTGAAAATCAAAGAGCCCTCAGCATGGATTTAAACTGCTGGATTTTTTTCATTTTCCCCTTGATATTACATGAAGATGACATATTCATTTTTATATGCTACAGGGCTATAAAGGACAATGCAAAGCCTCAAGACTTATAAAGGAAATGCCCTCAGAAAGGTATAAAACTGCTTAATTCATTTATAAATTGGCTATAAAGGACAATGCAAAGCCCTAAGAAAGGCTTTAAACTGCCATTTTTTATTTTTTATGTTTTTTCTTATATTTTATAAGATATTATACTGACATATGTTATTTTGAATGCTACAGGTGTTCATTATGAAAATATTTCTCTAATTTTATAACATTAAAAGTGCTTTTAAAGAGAAAAGGAGTCCTAAATAAGACTATAAACTGTTTAATTGAATTTACAACTTGGCTTTGAAGATAAATCAAAAGCAAAAGTATCAACATGAAATCAAGAAAATATCAACAAGAAACCAATGGTCCCTGGCAAGACCATAAACTGCCCCTTCAAATATCAAAAAATAAATCACTAAGATTATCAACAAGGACCAAAGCAAAGACAACACATGGTCCTTGGCAAGACCATAAACTTCCCCTTCAAATATCAAAAAATAAATCACTAAAATTATCAACAAGGACCAAAGCAAAGACAAAATATGGTCCCTGGAAAGACCATAAACTGCCCACTCAAATTATTAACAATAATCAAAAAGAAACCAATGGTCCTTGGAAAGACCATAAACTTCCTATTTAAAGTATTCAAGAATATTTATCAAGGATTTTAAAAAAACAGGATAAGTCCTAGGCAAGACTATAAACTACCTAAGGTTTCATTTCTTATTTCTTTCCATTTCTAATTTTATGTCATTTTAAACAAGAATTAGAAAGATTTACTAACTTGAACTGTTTGAACTTTTATTTTTTATTTTTTTTATCTTTTTTTATTTCAAATTCATTTATTTCTTTTACCAAGTATTAGGGTCATATCCCATTCATAAGCTCAAGAATATTCTATTTAGTTATTATCTTTATTAAAATTTTCCAACTTCTTCAACAAGAGCCATTAAATTGGCTTAATTTTTCAACTCAAAAAAAAAAAAAAAAAAAAAAAAAATTATAGTAAATATTCAAAAAAAAAAAAAAAAAAGATCAATTTATTTGAAATATTTCTTCAATTACAAGAGAGTGATTGGAACTTGTTTGAAAAGAAGAAGTATTTGTGCCATAAAGGCATTAATTGAACTCTGAAGGAGTTATTTATATTAAAACCTCATAAATTGATGACATAATTTGGGGAATTTACATAGTAATAACACCTCAATGCGCTATTTATTCAAAAAAAAAAAAAGAATTTAAAAAAAAAGCCCCCCAAAAAGCAAACAAGAGTTTTTTTTAACTGTACAAATTTTTAATTTCACTGTTTATAATTTTTAACAACTCAAATGCATTTATGGGTAACAGAAAATCTGAAGCATAAAGGGGATGGTCTTAAAATAAAGTCTGAGTCACAATGATGATTCCAAAAGGAAGAGTTGTGGCATCATAAGGGTCATTATATGATTAAAGGAATCAAATTATGATCATTCAATTATGTCATATTAATTATAAAACCTCTCAAGAGCACCAATTTTTACTGATTGGCATAAATTACCACCTTCAACCAAACAGTTCCAGGATCTTAATTGTGATTCAGGTTTATTTCATTTGAATTTTGATTTTTAATCAGATATCTCATTTAATGGTTATTTTATACTTACAAAAAAAAAAAAATATATATATGTAAATTTACTGTATCATTATTTATCCTCATCAAAATCACTATAAAAAATTAGGGGTGGGAAAACTTATTTCTTACACTATCCCTTATAGTGGAAGTTCTGGGGGAATGAGAACATATCCTCTTTAAAATTCAAAAACCAACTCAAGATTTTTAAATGGAGAGGGGGGCCCTTATCCAAAACAAATATTATTAAAAAATATCAATAAATTAATATTAAAATCAATTTTAAATCACCTTATTATTACAATTTTCTATTTTTCATTTCTTTATAACAGGTATAATTCAGGAATACAAAAGAACAAAAGGGCATAGATTTTTTTGAAGAAATAGCAAGAGAATTGGGAAACAACCTATCATAGGACAATTATTGAGAATACTGAAAATGAAGAAGATTATTTATGAAGAAAAGCAGTAGTTCCTTATGGATTACCCTTTGGACAACACAAGACCTTGGACACTTCTTTGATTCTGGATTGAAACTCAATTGGGATTCAAGAATCACTGGCCAGGCTTTATGGACTGAAGGATGACTCATTGGATTAATTATTGATTCAGGACTCAATCAACATGATGGACCAACAAGATGATGTAAAACACTCAACTCAAATTGCCCTTGGGATTTTAAAGAAGCTTGAAGACTCAAGAGGTCCTCAGCATGACACTAAACTGCTTCCCCTGTGGACTTGGGCAGGGAAACTTATAAAAAATAACAGCCAAGAAGCTGGAGGGGATTGTCCTAGTCAGGAGAAGTGCGGAAGGACCATTTTTGTCCTTAGAATGACAATAAACTGCTCCCTTTTGTGTAACAGGAACAAGGGGTTTCACAGGTGTTTAGCATTATCAAATTGGCCAAAATGAACAAAGTGAAGTCTCAAGCCAGCAATTAAGACAAGAAAATTCCTTATCAAGAAATAAAACAACCAGAAGAATCCTTCATCAAGTGGGAATCATGAAGATTGAAGAATCAAACAAGAGTCAAGAGGAATCCAAATTCAAGCCCAAAGGAGCTCAATAATCAAGATAAGCCCTTGGATTAGGCCAGGAGGTCCTTGCATGACTTAAACTGCAGGACTTGTATACCTAATATACAGCGGTTACACACCTAGTTGTAGGTCCTGTATGACCTTAAACTACATTTTTTATGGAAGAAGAAAGAAAGAAGAATTGTGAAGACCTCAATATTTCAGGACACTATCAAATTCTTGAAAATAATTAAAAGAAAGAAGGAGAATCAAAATAACGAATTAAAGATGGATCACCAAATTTTAGCAGCCAAATACAAATCAGTCCTGAAGAAGGTGAGACAAGTCAATGAGCCAATGCCTCAAGAACTTAACCCACCTTTGTCAAGAGATCCTTATGAAACACCCTTATCACCAAACCCACCTATATTTCAAGAAAACTTCAAGGTCACCCATGAAAGACTCCAAGCAGTCAATTTTGGCCCACCAGGATGGTTATCAAATGAAGAAATCAACTTACTCAAAAATGTTATTACCTTAAGGGAAAAAGCAATAGCTTTCTGTGAAGAAGAAAGAGGATTACTCAAACACTCATATGGAAAACCTTACAAGATACCAGTAATACCTTATGAACCTTGGCAGAAGAAACCAATTCCCATTCCCAAATCAATTTTACCTCAGTTTACTGAACTAATCAGAGAAAGAATCAGGACTGGACTCTATGAGCAATCCACTTCAAGCTACACAAGCCCAATCCTTTGTGTGGCCGAATCAAATGGGAAACTCAGAATTGTCCATGACCTTCAAGAACTCAACAAAGTCACCATCAAGGATGCTGGCTTACCACCTCATATTGAAGAATTTGTAGATGCATTTGCAGGAAGAGCATGCTATGGACTAGGAGACATCATGGGAGGATATGATGAAAGAGAATTAGATGTCATTACAAGACCCCTCACTACTTTTGAAACACCCCTTGGAAGGATGCAACTCACAAGACTACCCCAAGGATCCACAAACTCAGTAGCAGTATACCAAGCCCAAATGACCTGGATACTCCAAGAAGAAATACCAGAAAGTGTAGGAATTTTTATTGATGATGCAGGAATAAAAGGACGAAGATCACTTTATAACCAAGAAACACCACCAGAAAACCCATCAATAAGAAGATTTATATGTGAATATTCCATAATCTTAGAAAGAATTTTATTCAGGATTGAAGAAGCAGGACTCACTATCTCAGGATCCAAGTTTGCATGCTGTGTTCCAGCTTTGGACATAGTAGGGCATGTTTTATCATTCAAAGGAATAACAATCTCAAAACAAAAGATCAACAAGATTCAAAATTGGCCAACACCTCTCAACAAAAAGGAAATAAGAGGATTTCTTGGTCTTTGTGCCTATGTAAGAATGTTTATTGAAAACTTCTCACAAGTTGCATCACCACTCAGAAGGCTCACCAGAGAAGATGTTGAGTGGGATTGGGATCAAAAATGTGAAGAAGCTTTCCATAAGCTCAGAAGAATAGTTGGAGAAGAAATAACTCTCAAGAAATTGGATTATGACAAAGGATCAGGAAAAATTAAGCTAGCAGTAGATTCAAGCTACATTGCTGCAGGAGCAGTACTCACTCAAGAAGACAAAGAAGGAAAGGATAGACCAGTGTTATATGAATCAATAACTTTTTCAAAATTAGAATCAAAATACTCACAGCCCAAATTTGAACTCTGTGGAGTTGCAAGAACTCTCAAGAAGCTTCAGACAATACTTTGGGGACAACATTTTGAATTACAAGTTGATGCCAAGGCTTTAATTGAAATGATCAACACCCCTTGCTTACCCAATGCCCCCATGACAAGATGGGTGGCTTTCATTCAGCTATTTTCCTTTGATTTGGTACACAAACCAGGGAAAACTTTCACTATGCCAGATGGGCTATCCAGAAGACCAAAAAACTCAGAAGAAGAAGATGCAGATGCACCAGAATTTGATGAAGAAGAAGATTGGATCAAGCCACACCCTGAATTTGGGGCCAAGAATGTAAGTTCACTCAATTTTTCAGGAATACAAGTACCAAAAAAACAAGAAGGATTTTGGAAGAGGATGCAAGAATACTTAAGTACAATGAAAAAACCAGAATCAAGCAAAGAAGAAGAATTTAGAAGGATCAAAAGAAGGTCACCCAACTTTTTCTTGGAAGATGGCCAGCTTAAAAGAAGAAATAACCCAAACCCTCAATTGGTGATATCAAGTCAAGAATTTCAAAGCTAAATTTTAAAGTCACTTCATGAAGACATGGGCCACAGAGGGGGAAATGAAACTTACAGAAGAATTAAAGCAAGATTTGGTGGGAAGGAATGAAGAAATCAGTCAAGAAATGGGTTCAATCTTGCCTGGCCTGCCAAAGCAGAAGTCAAAACTTACAAAGGGAACAAGGAAGATCTACAGCAACATCAACAATCTTTGAGAGGGTCAGTATGGATGCAGTCCATATCAAATCTGGAAGATGGAAGTATATGGTTGTGGCAAGAGATGATTTTTCATGATGGCCAGAAATAGTTAGACTAGTCAAATTAACAGCAAAAGCAGTTGCAGAATGGTTCACCTCAGAATGGATATGCAGGTATGGCTCACCAAAAGAAGTAAATGTTGATGGGGGGCCAGAGTTTGGAAAAGAATTACAAGCTGCAGTAAAGAAAGCAGGATCAAGGATCAGAGTCACCACACCCTATTACCCAGAGTCTCAAGGAATGGTTGAAAGGGGCCATAAGCAACTGAAAGATGCATTAGTCAAGATGTGTGGAGAAAATGGAGGAAAATGGAAAAAATATCTGCCTTTGGTTACATTGGCTGAAAGAATCTCAACAAAAAGAACAACTGGTTTTTCACCATTTGAACTCCAATTTGGACAACTACCAGTATTACCAATTGACATTGAAACAAAAACTTTTTTAGCAGTAGAATGGCACCAAATATCCACAACTGAAGAATTATTGGAAGCTAGAGCTAAACAATTAGAAGGAAAAGAAGAAATGAGAAAGAAAGCAGCAGAAAAACTCAAAAAATCAAGGGAGGACTCAATGAAATATTGGGATAGAAGAATGGCACATCAACTAAGATCACCACTCAATCCAGGAGATTTGGTCCTGGTTTACAACAAAGCAATAGAAACTAATTGGGGACTACTTTTCAAAAACAAATGGAATGGACCCTACAGAGTAATCAAACAAATAAACAATGGACCATATGAACTTGAGGAACTTGATGGAACAGAATTAGCAAGAAGATTTGCAGCATCTCAAGTAAAGAGGTTCTACCCAAGAGGAAAATTGATAAACATAAAAGAAGACACAGAAAAACAACAAAGTGAAGAAGATGAATCAATAAATGAGGAAGAGGTATTGGAGGAAACCACAGAATCAGATGAAGAATAGAGAGCTCTCACCTGGAATGCTGGGGACAGCATTAAATGGAGAGGGGGATGTGGTATTCCATACCATTTTTTTTCACCAGGCTCAAGCTCATAGTACCCCATAACAGCAGTAAATCCAGCCTACAGGCAGACTTACACTCAAATTTTACACCAAAAGGTCAATTTTACAGCAAGAAGCTGGATTTAACTCATAAAACCATGGCACAGGCACCAAAGGGCAGTGTATGTGTTTAAATAAATTTTTCAATTTTATTATGCATATGTAAAAAATCAAGTTACATATAGTACACTAGTTACAACAAATGAGGTACCACCCTTTAAATTACACACCCCACCCAGCTTTACACCCCCTTACAGCCACAGGACTCATGCAGAAAGAAAATGACACATGCATTAGTTATACAGCCAACTTGCATTCAAAGTCACATGATGCAAAGCTCAGCTCCATGGAATTCCTGCAATTCATTTACAACACAGCCCCAGGAGTACCTTATCTTATATCCACAGTAACCCCACTTAAAACTTTAAACATATTTATTTACACCACTCATCACCTCATGCAAACCAAAGCAAGTTACAACAGGTTGCATGCAGTACACAATTTTAATTAAATCTCAACCACATGTCTATGCACAGAATGTGTCAAACTCAAAAATCACATCATCTCAGACATAACAGTAAATTAACCAGTGCAAGAAATTATCACCTGACTTCATTTTAAAGTTCAAAAAGAAGAAAAACAACCATGACACCTGCATAAATTACACAGCCACTTCTACCAAACCTAAAATAGGACATATGCAAAGGAATTACAAGGTCATCATGTGATACTGCATCCACCAACAAAACATCATGTGACAGGAAAGAGGCTGTGCACAACAAAAATCCCCAGCCAAAATTGAATCACCTCATGTATGCAAGAAAAATTCAAGAATATCACATCATAATTAGTTCACCAAAAAGACAATCATGTGATAAATGGAGGCTGTGCAGAAAGAAAATTATCACCAAACCTTAAATCACCTGACCCATGCAAGAAAGGTCCTCACCAAAAATGGAGTCACATGATGAAATCAAGAGGAATTAAAGTGGAAAAAGACAGCTCCCATGGAGGGCCCTCTGGGCTCCCAAAAGGTATAAATAGAGGGGCTCTCTCCACCCAAATTTCAAAATTCCCCCCATGCACAATATATCCTCTGCACATTACAAGCACAGGAATAAGTCATCCCTCACCTGGGAGGTAGTCCAGAAAATTATAGTGAATTTACTTGCCCAGTAGCTAAGCTCAGTGGAAGTATAGTGTTGAAGATTACCCAGTAGCTAAGCTCAGTGGAATCTTATTATTATTAAAATAAAAATAAAAATTACCCAGTGCCCAAGATTAGGGTTACTATTCTATTAAAATATTTTATCCAGTAAAATTAAACAATTTATCAAGAATTAAAAAAATAACTTACCCCTTTAAAAAAATCCAATATCAAAGAATCTTACCTCTTAAATTTAACAAATACTATTTTATCTCATTATTAAACACTCTTCAAAAAAAATAACAAACCTTTAAAAAATTATTTTACTCTATTATAACTATACCTTAACAAAATTACCTTTATCAACACCAATCAAATTTTCCAGAAAGCCTTAAATAACCCATCCTACCAAGGATTTATCACCAAGAAGAAAAAACTCACCTCAATTTAACCAAAATATTAAAATTAAACAGACAAGTATTTTATTAAAAATCTAAAAATTAACCAAAATTACTGAAATTATTTTTCATATTATTTATTGAATAGGTCTGATCTGAGACTGCTGAATTTTGTCTTCTGCAGTTGTAAAGCCACTTACTAATTTTATTTTGGTTTGTGAGCTCCAAGGAAGATTTTGTTCAGTATTTTAGGAGGGGCAGGCAATACACCCTTGCCACCCTTGGTTACAGGAGTTATTAGCAATTCAAAACTAGTTACCTGTGATTTCCCTCTCCAGGTACTGCCTCATTTTAATCCCACACAAGAGGAGTTCCCACACCGCAGCTTGGGTTGACCAATTGTGCAGGTCTGCTTTGGGGTAATAATTTAAATTCTCAGTCACTGAACATTTGAATTGCACAGTTGCTGGGCTATTGATCTACAGTATCAAATGCATCCCTGCTGAGCAATTGCTATTTCATCTTTTTAAGAATGCATCCTCAGAATTTTGCACAACAGTGGAAAAGATTTTGGGCAGGATGAGCATTTCACATGCTTTGGTAAAGTGCTCCAAAGTGAGCCTTCCAATGAATTATTTCAAAGAGTTTTCTGACCATGGCTTTACCAAAAATTGCAAACTGAGCTTTTTTCCATGACATTCTGAGCTGGGGTGTGCAAACAAGGTGAATCAGCATCCTGAGCATGTGTCACGTCATTGGCACCTATGAAAGTGATTGGAAGTGATACCCATTGGTAATATGCATGCATGTGGAAGTATTATTACACCATCCCAATTTTTAGATCAGCTGCAATTGTAGTAAGTACACCTTTGGTGTACATGTATTCTGCGGGGCAGAGCAAAAGCTGTACATGAATTTAACATGCAATCACACCAAACCATCAAGTCCAATTTCTCAAATTCATCCCTTTGATGCACCTTGTTGGAGATATCTGCCTAACTACCGCACAGAGGCTTGTGTTTGCAAGGTTATGCTAAGGCATGCATATCCTATGACAGGTGCCGGCCAATGAATTTCACCCACGCAAACTCTTGGGCTGGCACATGCTTTCACACGCACCCTTCATGGGTCATATGCAGGCAATTTTCACATGCTTGGAGTACCTTTGAGTACCTGCATTCCAGCCCAAAAATTGAGGGTGCAGGTGGCCCAATTGATTGAAGATTATCATGCCTCAGCAAAAGAGATTGAGGAGGGGTGAAATGACCATGTACGGTGGCATATCACCATACATGACCCACTTCACCCCACCTCAAGTTGACACTATTCTCACTTGTGGTCAATAATGGGACCAGTTGGTAACCCTGATGTTGCTTGTGTGACTCATGGTTACAAACAGGGAGTGGAAGTCATGCATGGATTTGGGGTCATTTTCATTGCAAGTATGCAAGTCCCTAATAAGCAAATCCTTACGCCTGTATAGTATCCTGATGCTTCACATGCAAATCCTTATGCTTGGACAGGCTCCCAGCAATTCCAGCAATGCCTTACTCCAGGGAAGCCTCCTGACAATTCTAAAAATTCCTTACTGTACTAAGATTAATAGCATGTGTTCATAGCAAAAGCAATGACTCATTAATCCACAGTGGATTGCTCACATGCGGGGAACCCCAGACTTTTGAAAGTTAAGATCTCAATCATTTTAGAACATAGGATAAGGGGAATAGAGAAGGCATTTATTCTTACTATTTCCAGATTATCTGAAAAAGAGGATCACAAAAAGGAACACTGATGGAAAAATTTGGTGGGCTCTCACAAAATGGGGGATTTGGACCATTGGCGAAAATAGGAAATCTCATGGGAAAAAAGACTATAAAAACCATTAAAAAATTCTTGTATGAATTACAACTAAGTGATTTGAAGGAGTGTATTACAAAAGGAAAATAGTGAAAAGATTGCAGAATATTTTTTTTGATGTTTATTTTTCATGGAATTTGGAGACTATCCTGGTGATGTCCTCCTTTGGATAAGCCTCCAATGCCTGACCAAGAAGGGAGTTTAGTTCCTCCCAAATTCCCAGTGCATCTCATTTTGATGAGTCACATCCACAAAAGGAATCATGTGGAGCAACCGGCAATGCTCCAACAAGATTCCTTGGATTGAGTCATGGACGATTGCTTGAGGAATCATTAAGGTTGGTCCTAAATCGGTAAATTCCAGCCATGCCTCACTGTTGGAATGGGAAAAGGAGGCAGTTGGGTCCTACGGGGAAATGAGAGTGTCTTCCAGGGAAGGAACTGGGGTAGGAGTTGAGGAAGAGGCAACAGGAGGGGTAGGGTTAGGAATCGGGGAAGAGGGAGGTGGAGGGGGGAGCTGACAGGCATATCATCAGTTATCATTACCAAGTGGGAAGTAGTGGGACAAGCTGGAGATGGTCCAAGGAGGGGTGAGGGAAAGTTGGGAACAGGAAAAAAAGAAAAGTACTAACAAAAAGGGTGCTCCAATGAATGTGTTGGAGCCACCTTGTGTTCAGGCTCACAAGCTGAAAGGTCCTCATGTGGTTCAGAGGATGGACTCAGGCCTGAAATAGGTGTCTAATTGTGTTGGGAGGGTTCTAAAAAAGGAGGAAGAGTCAGTTCACTTGAGTCAAAAGCTAGAATTAGGAAAGGAATAGCTTTCTGCTTACCACGGGATAAGTCCTCTGACCATTGGGTGCCACTTGGGCCTGGAGTCGGTTGCTGCGGAGTTTGCTCGCAAGGCATGCAAGGAATGGGAGTGTCTTGTTGCAGGGGATTTGGTGAATTTTGTTCCATGGGTAAAGGAAAATAGTTAGTATGATTGCAAGAAAAAAATGAGTCAAGGAAGAGATAGAAAACTAACTTTGGAATTTGAATCCCATGGTGATTATTGGCCCAAGCTCAAATGTCCTGTCGCCACCACCATCCCTCATCAGCTGGATAATCACTTTGCTCTGGTCAAGGAGTGAAGTGACCATTGCATGGTGGCCCAGGAGGGGCGGTGGACACATTGATACTTGAGGGCACGGGGCTAATCATACAGAAGCGTTCCTGTCTGCCAGCTTGGGGTCAGGGAGTCCATTCCTTCTCAGGAATGCTTTCATCATTTTTGACCACAAAGCAGTCCTCATGAGGGCGTCCTGTTCAGGATCTCCGCTTGCCGTGTGGTCAGAATGGTCGCACAACAAAAAAGAATTTTTTGTGTGCTTGTGGGCAAGCATCACAAGCATTGGTCATTGTGGATGAGCAAATGCAGGGGATACCCTGCTTACTGCATAAGGTGAACAACGTGTAGAATGAAGACAAATATGTTAATATTTGAAGTTAAAGTAATATGTGATGGGAGAAGGAATACATACTATGAATTATATATTTAAAACATGATCAAATTAAGTAAGTTCTAGTAGGAATTTTTGAAAAGTATGAAAGAAAATACGGATGGAGATTCAGTATTTTGAGCAGAACATAACATGGAGAGAACTTTTAAATGGTAAATATGACAAATGATGTAGATAGAAGGGGGTTTCTGAAAGGATAATCGGCAAAAAAATACGGCGGAGGGGAGGCAGGGGAGTGGTTAGTTTGGTGCAATAGAAAACAGGGGAAAGGCAGGAAGACAAAGGGGAATATGCATAAGAGTGAGAATAGTGGGTGAGCTGGGAAAAAGTGGAGTAGGTGAGAAAAAAACTGAAGGGCGTGTTGGGCCAAGATGGTCTTTTATACCATGGTGAAGCTGAGCCAATTGGATTAGTTGCAGCACCTGCCAAAGTCTCAGCTTCAAGGTGGGTCGGGAAAATGGAAGCTTGGTGGCAGCCAATGCTGCGACTGAGAAGGGAAATTCCCATGGGAGGCAGAGAAACAAAGGGGTTCCAGCTGAGTATGGCAATTGATTGAATTGTCAGACTTAGTCAGATCCCCTTTGTTGCCTTAAATAGCCACCCAATTTCCCAGGAGGGCTTTTGTGAGGGCATTGTTGAATGTGCACCATGCGTGCAATCCACAAATGCCCCATGCAGAAAATGACATGGTGCATTTGATCACATCTCACCACAGCAAGCATACCAGCATTACGGCTTGGTCATGGAGTTTGAACAAAGGGTTGGTTGGCTGTATGACAAGTGAATACAGCCGCGCCTTGGGTTGACCAATTTTGCAGGTATGCTTTGGGGTTGTAATTGAAATGCTCAGTTGCTGAACATTTGAATTGAATAGTTGCTGAGCTATTTATCTAACAGTACCAAAGGCACCACTGTGGAGCTTTTGCTATTTCTGCTTTGAAAGCATGCATCCTGAGCATTTTGCACAGCATCGGAAGACATTTTGGCCAGACTGAGCATTTCACGCCATTTGGTGAAGTGCTCCAAAGTGAGCCTTCTGATGAACTATTGCAAAAAGTGTTCCCACCATGGATTTACCAAAAACTTCCACTGAGCTTTTTTCCATGATATGCTTAGCTGGCGTGTGCAAATAAGGTGAATCAGCATTCTGAGCATGTGGCACATGATTGGCACCTATGAAAACGATTGGAAGTGATTCCAATTGGTAATATGCATTCATTCTGAAGTAGTATTACACCATCCCAATTTGTAGATCATCTGACATTTTAGTACGTACACCTTTGGTGTACAGTACATGTACACAGCAGGGCTGATAAAATGCTTTACAAGAATGTAACATGCAATCACGCCAAGGCATTGAGTCAAATTTCTCAAAGGAATCCCTTTGATGCAGGTTGAAGAGCTCCGCCTAACTACTTCCCAGAGGCTGGCATATTCCAAGCTATGGTAAGGGGTGCATCTTGGGGTGGGGAAGGATTCATGTCATATTCAAATGATTGATCCATTCCGGTTCCAACGTTGGCGCAAAGTCTTACTGCTGCCTGCTTATGAATTTCACACCTGCAAATTCCCAGGCCGCAACATGCTTTCAGATTCACCCCTCCACGGGTCATACACAGGCAATTTTCAGTGGCCTGGTGGACCTTTCACTGCCTGTCCTCTGGCCAACCATTCCTTTGTGTGGTTTTCCCACTTATCCGCAGATGCTCACCCGCCAGTGCACACAAACCTGACGCCCATCAGCATAGATTATCTACAGCCTCATACCCATTAAAATACTCCGTGC
Organism: Austropuccinia psidii; assembly: GCA_023105745.1. NCBI lineage: Eukaryota > Fungi > Basidiomycota > Pucciniomycetes > Pucciniales > Sphaerophragmiaceae > Austropuccinia > Austropuccinia psidii. The sequence continues at coordinate 23,693,500 of JALGQZ010000007.1, read as the reverse complement.
CTATCATCCCTGAAGCTGCATTGTTTTGTGCTATGACCTGCCACCACGTGTTTTACACCAGGCATTTGCGCACGCACTGGGGAAGTTTTGGGACCTGTCTTCCAGCCAACAGTCACACATTCCCCCCTGGAATCCCAGTGTGTGTCAGTTCACAAGAACGTTTGCACACAACAATACTCATGTTTGGTGGCACACCACCATACATACCTCACCTGCCCACACAAAACGATCCTGTCACACCAGCAAACATGGCTGCAGGCCTCCCATATGCCACTGTTGTACAAGAAGTTACTACAACCCACCCAATTTTGGATATTTTAATGTGACCCTTGAACCATCAAACCTTGCGTAATACGTGGCAGATCCAGCTGTCATATTGGTGCACCCACATTCTTGCCCCCTTGCCTTGATGTATGCCTCAACTTGGATATGAGAATTATAAATTCAAGAGGCCCATGTTCCAAATGACAATGCACATAACCACAGGCCATCCCCCTTTGGGCCCATTGCTGCCACTCATATAATGTCCACCACCTGCGCTTTTTGCTCTTAAGTCCCTTTAGCTAACCCTTCCTGATCAGATCATTTCCCACTTTCCCAAAATAATTCAGAATAGGCATAATGTCAACCCATTCACAACCACTTTTCATTGGAATAATTAATCTTTGTATTCAAATAAGTAGTGATATAACCTTAAATAATGATATTTCCCGCTAACCTTCTTGTATTATCCTATGGCACAATCAACATAATCAATTTTCTATATCCCCAATCAGTTGACTCCGATTGGCTCTCTCCGTGAAGCTGTTGATAAAACATTGATACCATCACTTGGGGCACCACAAACCTTCATGCACTGCAGTCCTGGTGGGGCATGGATTGAAAATTGCCAATCCAATCCAACTCAAACATTCTTTGTCAAGGGAGTATTTATGACTGACCCAGATGAACCTTCCTCATCTCAGAAACCCAATCTAGCATTGATGTTCTTCACATGGTATCTCAACATTCTGTTTGTAATTCAAAGTTTTAGAAAACAAGACTTCAAGCTTCAAATTCCCAAAGAATATGAGGCTCATTCTCATAGTAAATGTCAACTCTTTACTCCCATAACTCCCACTTCAATCTTGACTACCCCCTTGTATCCAGCTGTCTTTACTTTGTCTTCCAAGCAAAAACTGGTATAATTACCCAGTGGATCAGGCCTTTCCATGATGCCCCCCCATTCCATAATTAAGATCCCCCTCCTCCCTCATCAAAAAACCGGACTAGCTTTTCTATGGGATCAATAAATCCCCAATGGACAATCCACCAATAGCATTTGGGCCACCTCACCCCCTTGAACCCCTTTTAATGCCAGGTACATCATTACAAACAAGGTCATCAGCTCATTTGCATCCCTTTCAACAAATACCCCTTTTGGAGGACTGCTTGCTGAGGATATGAGATTAGGTAAAGCCATTCAGGCCATTGCACTAATTAGTACCTCCAAGAAGTGGCTAATTACAAACCCCCCACGCTCCACGCCCACCTCCCTTGATCACCAAGTGGCAATCAGAAATATCCAAGCTTGCTCAGGCTGGAGCACTGCAAGCCAACACCTACCATGGCCCCACTCATCATTCATTATCTGAGGTGGACATCTTAAAATGTGATATTTTCATCACTTCTCACAATACTATCACCCAACAATTCAAACAAACAAATCCCTCTACATCATGCATTTTCAAACTCAATTGCCATCATATAATTTTGGATGAAGCACAGTGAGTGTCTGATCTTTCAATAATTCCAATTTACTATTATGTCCAATAACGCTTCCCCCATCTTCTAGCTATATTTGCTCTCCATACACTGCCACACACCGTGCCATCAATAGCCTCATATCATCTCATTGAATATTTTTAATGGACACACCCATTAACAACACTATTTATGACCTTTTGGGCATAATATCATTCATCACCCAACCCCAGAGCTCAGATAAAGATAACTGTTCACCATTCATCCTGAATAGTCTTTCAAAAGGTAGCAATGATATTCTGCATTGGGAATTGGGACACACTAAAACATCCCAGCTAAAATCCCTCCCCACTATTAGCCATCACTAAGAACTGCTCCCACTCAACCCAACGATTCAGAAAGAATATTCTGCATTAGACTAAGAATTCCTATCCTCCAAAAAAAAAGGAGCAGGGGAATTTTTCAGAAGTATTAATGAGCTGCAAATATGTTGTAGCCATCATATAGTGCTTAACACAATGGAGGATTTGGATTTGGAAGACCATGAGGGCAGGAACACTCAGGATAACTCCTCAACAATAGCCCAAACTATTGTGGATGTGGAAGCATGCATGATCAGTAGTAAAATTGCACACCTCCTCAAAAGCCTACCAAAGAGCAGACAATCAAACTGTGGTCCATTAAAATCAGTTGTTTAATTGCAATTGACCCAATTTCTTGATTTGTGAGTAATTCATAATATGCATCCTTTCCCAATTAAATTGATCTGACAACACTGTTTTCATAGAATTGGTATAGTCCTTGCCCATCACTCTATCCTTTCAGCACCCATTCATAAGAAAATTAGAGAAAGAGGACTGGAGAAGGCCCTGGAGATATTTTTGAATAATCCTGAATGTGAGGTATTCATTGCCTCCATTGCTGCAGCTGGAACAGGCCTCAACATAACTTGCGCTAATATTGTCTATTTAATGGTGAGGGGACCACCAGAATTTGACACAAATTTTCCAACACTGACATCAACCTTTCCATGAGCCAGATTAGAACCCAGCCATTGAGGCTCAGGCTGTTGATTTTCTCCATCATATTGGACAACAGCAACCTGTGAAGGTTATTCACTATATCACTTCTCATTCAGTTTCAGTCAACATGCAGAAGGTAACTTTAGAGCTAATCTGTGTCCCTGATTCTATTACTATTCTGAAATCAATTGTTATGGAAATCCCATATTTCCATTACCAATAGGTCCAAGAAAAGAAATGCTCATTCACTGCATGAGCCTTCCTAAATTTATCTCATTTTTGTTTGACAAGGTTGATAGCCTTTTTCCACCCCATCACAGGTCCACAATTATGACCACCATGAGCTGGATTGAACTTCTTCAATATTTCCTGATTTAAAATGAGAAATAAACAAATATTGATAAGGGACACCATAGTAAATTACTACATACAAGCTCATATTGTTCATATTCTAATTTAATTATCCGCATGTAGTGCATTTAAGAATTAATAATCAGATTTTATTACACCCAGACAAACAATTCACAAAAACTGATTATGTCAATTTGCTATACATTTATTTTCCTAACTTATTTCAGAGCATTGCCATTTGCGCTAATAACTGGCATGTCAAGGATTTTGAGGGCAACTGTGTGCATCTTACTACAATATTTGAGCCAATCTTGATCAAATACCTGAAAAGATAGCGCTTCAGGAATATCCCCATCATCTATTGATCAAATTTCTAGTAATCTATCAATAGTTTTTTTACCCTTTTTTTAATCCAATTACAAAACTCTATGTCTTGATCAGTTTTTGATACCAACTCATTAAATAGGCGTTAGCGCCAGCATAAGCCCACTTTGGGGTAAACTTGACATTGTGAGAACTCCTTTTGGTGTGGGATGAAATAAGTCAGTACCTTGAGGGGGAAATTATTGGTAGGTCTGTTTTGAATTTCAGCATTTTCCAATAACCATGGGTGCTAAGGTGTATTAGCTGCCCCTCTAAATAATACTGAATAGTCAGCCTACAGAGAATCACAAAATAAAAGAAGATTTGTGGCTTTAACAGATAGAGAAGACTTTTCAGCAGTCTCTAAATTGGACCTATGAATAACACTACAGTAAAAACTCTGATCTAAAATTTCTGATAAAATAAACACTAAATTTTTATTTTATTTTATTTTAATAGAAGTGATGATAATATATATATATATATATGTTTTGGTTTTCTGTTATTTTAATAAAACTAAGAAGAATATTTTTTCAATAAGAATGATAAGAATATATATATTTTTTATGGTTTTATGTTGATTATAATGTTTTTTTTATATGGGTACTAATAATAAGACTACTGGATTTGATTCTTGTAGAATTTTTTTTAATACTGAGTTTATATCACTACTACTTTTTTGTTAATAACACTTAGCTTTTGAGCAAGGCTAATAAGCTTTAACTATGGCTATACTACTATTTCTTTAACAATAATAAGCTAATGAGCTTTTTACTACCATTATACTACTATTCTTCACTAATACTAAGCTACTGAGAAAGGCTACTGATCTTTTCACTAGTAAAACACTACTACTATTCTAGTAATCCTGCTAGTTCAGGGAGTAGTGGTGATCCTGGATAGTGGGAACTTGTTCCATTTGATGATGGGAAAAATGAGGGAGAGAGGACCTCTCTTTATAGCTTTTGGGCCTCCATAGAGCTTTTCAAAACAGGGTACTTAGCAAAAATTATAGTTGAGAGGTTTTAGCTGGTGAGACATGTAATTTTGATGTAGCAACATGTTTGCTGAGAGAATTATGCTGGTGGTGCTTTTTCTTATCAAAATCATAGGATGTAATTGAGATAATTTAGCTGGTGAGATTTGCTTTTTTTTCTTTTCTTTTCTTTTTTTTTCAAGTCATGTGAGGTCATCGAGCTAATATGGCTGGTGATGATTTCTTGAAGGTGGGGAAAGTATTTTTTGTTTCTATTAGTTATGTATGTTCTGAGAAAATTATGCTAGTGGTACTTTTTCTTATCAAAATCATGTGATGTAATTGAGGTAATTTGGCTTGTGAGATTTTCTTTCCAAAATCATGTGATTTAATTGAGATATTTGGCTGGTGAGATTTTCTTTTTTTTTCTAAGTCATGTGAGGTCATTGAGCTAATATGGCTGGTGATGCTTTCTTGAAGGTGGGGGAAGTTTTTTTTGTTTCTATAAGTTACGTATGTTCTGAGAGAATTATGCTGGTAGTACTTTTTCTTATGAAAATCATGTGATGTGATTGAGAAAATTGGGATGGTGATATTTCCCTTTTGCCAAGAAAGTGGAGAAAATACAGCTCCTGACAATTGAGCTTTCTTCTAGTCATATGATACATATGAGAAAATTTTGCTGGTGTTTCTGTTTCTTATCAAAATCATGTGATATCTTTGAGATAATTTAGCTGGTGAGGTTTTTCTTGGAAGTGGGGAAAGTGGGGAAAATAAAAGTTTTTCTATTGAGTTCACTGCCATTATATTTGAAAAAGGTGGGGAAATTGGTATTCTCAATTGTAATTGAATTTCTTCTGGTTGAAACTCTAATCTTCTTGATTATGCCCCAGGACTTCTTTACAGTTTGATTTACCTAGTTCCAGAGTTCTGACATTTGCTTTCCACCTCTGGAGTTATTCCCTAATTCCTATTTCCATTTTTGGAGCCATTCCCTAATTCCTATTTCCATTTGCGGAACCATTCCTGCCATTTTATTTTCATTTGCAGAGCCATTCCTGCAGTTTAATTTCTATTTGCAGAGCCATTCCCACAATTTTATTTTCATTTGCGGAGCCATTCCCGAAATTGAATTTCTATTTGTGGAGCCATTCCCTAATTCCTATTTTCCATTTGCGGAGCCATTCCCGCAATTTTATTTCCATCAGCACAGCCATTCCCACAATTTCATTTTCATTTGTGGAGCTATTCTGTAATTTCTATTTTTTTTATTTGGTAAGCTTGAGACTGGTATAATTGGTATTGAATACCACATCCCCCCTCCATTTACTGCTTTCCCCAGAATTCCAGTTGAAAGCTTGCCAATGTTAATCAGAGTATGTATAGTTTTCAATTTCTTCTTCTTCTAATATTGAATCTTAAACTTCACTTTCTTCACTGCTTTCATTTACTCACCGGGGCGAATCTCGTGTCAATCGTCGGCGATTGACTTCACATCAAGCAAACGTCAAGCAGGATAAAAGTCAAGCTCCCGTCAAGCGAAAATCAAGCGAACGTCGAGCACACGTCACACTCTGGTCTTACACCAAATCCTGTGACATCCAATAATATTGGTTCCCCTGTGCCTTCAACTCAGATTCCTCACCACCTGATCATCCCACAACCGTCCGATGATTGGTAAAAATTACACCAGACCCGCCTGTTTGCACACACACACATCAAATATGTCCTTCAGCCAGTCTTGATGTAGGCGGGGGGTTTGACTTCACCAGGTCATCCATGAAGTGTGCGTGTTCATGCGCGGGGGCAGGTGCGTTTGCGTGTGCGGGTGGGTGGGCGTGTGCATTGGCATGTGCGGGTGGGTGTGCATGTGCATTGGCGTGTGCGGGTGGGTGTGCGTGTGCATTGGCATGTGCGGGTGGGTTTGCGTGTGCATTGGCGCGTGCGGGTGGCTTTGCGTGGGCGTGTGCATTGGCGCGTGCGGGTGCACATGCGGGTGTGGGTACGCAAAAGCCGATTCTGCTTCCAACATGATGATGGCACAGTTAGAAATTTTGGATGCTGTGAAAGGTGATTGTGTGGGTCATTTGATCATTGAACTTGGCTTATTCACACTGTACCCAATGTCAAAATAGTAAGTTCTTTGTGGCAATGTGAAGAAATGGGCTTACCTTGTCACAATGGCATGTCTCTGTCACTAAGTTTTGAGGCAGTTATTTCACTAGCAAAATTGCTAATGAATCTGAGAGATTTGCATTTTAGTAGACTAAATATCATGAAATAACGGCTTTATCATTACAAGCAGTCCACATGACAGAGCTTTGTTATCATACAATCCACAGTTACCTTCTATTTCTTCTTCTGATATAATCAAGTGTCCATCATCAAAACCAACAGCTTTATAAATATTGAGATACGGCCAATCTGGTAGGAAATTCACATCAATCTTCAAAGTTTTTAAAATCAGAAAGTTATTGTTGAGTATGCTAGATGGCTCAGAGACTTTGAAAATGCTATCAATAATACCAAATTGTCGTGAGTTGCCCCTCAGAAAACATATCACACTGTTGCTGATATTTTTGGATTCAGTTGAAAATATATTGTTCCCAATATTAATGTTTGAAACTGGAAAATACCAAGGTGAGACAATCCTTGAAGTGGGAGGACTTGTGGATTGCACGGTAGTGTCTAAGCTGATCCAATCAACTATTTCCCTTGTTGCATGAAAAGTCTGTAAGTACTCAACCAGGCAATCATAATTTTGTTGGTCATGGCGGGATGGCTTGTTATATTTATGGTGATTGAACACGGCAGGTGGCTGTGATTCGAAAAGCTGTTTTATTTCACATGGCACAGATGGGGATTTCAGGAGAACGGAAAGGTTGGAACATCGACAGATATGTTGAAGTAAGGTTTTATCTATATCATCTATTCAGAGTTGCAAAAAGTTAGTCTTATTCAGTTCAGGTGTTTAATCAATGTGAATATATTGATCTTATTAATTGACGTACATATCTTGTTATTTGTTGGCATCTTTGCAAATACTCCAATCAAGCGCTCATAACCCCATGTGGCTGAGGCTTGTTCTGGGCCCCAACGTTGGAAGAGTTCGGGAATATGATCAGCAAAATGATGATTTGGTTTACTTTTCTGTTTTGGGAACAGGTGTTGATTGGAAAGGCGGAATTTTTTCCAATGTTCAGCAAATGCAGTCGCATCATCTATTGAAACAGTCCAGCTTGTGGCAATGTTGATAGCACTAATCAAATGGAATGTATTCTTGGCTAGCTCATTTGCAAGTTCTTCTGACTGACCCATTTTTCTTTGAGTGTTGGCAGATTGGTGTGCATCTAATGACATCTGTTGACTGAGAATTAGAAATGGAATATAGACCTTATATAAGAGAGCCCATTCAGCGGCTTTTAAGCTACCATGAGAGGGGGAACCCATTTTGCGGGGAACTCTTGTCCATGATGAGGGAATTATGGTCTCAGATATGATTTGTCGGAGATGCTCAAGAGCCTCACCCTTGATCTGGTGATCACTCAGTGCAGTGATATCCAATTCAGAGGGTATTTCAGAAGTGGGGATGTAATCGGCATCAAATGAAGGAATCTCCACAGAACCACTAGATGGATGTTCTGTGTTAGGGGTGGGCATTGGGAAGTAGTTTTTTCGGGTGGAAGTAGTGGGGAGTGGCTCATTTATTATTTTTGCTGCGTCTCTTCTCAGGGAGCGGGCCTCTCTCAATGTGATTTTATCAAGAGAGCTGTTGGAGGTCTTGGAATCTGAGTCTGAACTGTTGGTGTCATTGGATTTCCTGCCGGACCTGAAGTAAATTTTTGATTTCGCCTCTGGAATGCACAATTTGAAAGTTGCATGATCCTTCAAAATTCCAAGTATTAAATTATGCATTATGTCAAGATTAACCATTCTGGTTGCATCCCAATACGGAAGGTCTTCCAAAATTGAATATCACACTCCATACTCAGAGAAAATTGCTTGTCTTTGTTGTGGGGTTGCCCGAAGCCATTTGGCAATGGTTGATTTATGACTTTGGTATGAGCGCATGTAGTGAAATTGAGGACCAATTTCTTCAATTTGAGCTTTGTGAATGGTGCAAAAATTTCAAAAGTGGTTTCCTGAATGGGAAATAAATCCAGTAAGCTTGCGCATGGCAACCACATCCGCAGTGGCTGTGAGGATGGCAACACGGATAAAGGATCCTGATGGACCTGTTGAGGTGGGTGCAAAATGGTAACCTTGCCATAGCTCTTTGAGCTCGTTGATGAGTGGCATTGATAGATAATTCAATTGAAGCGCAGTTGGCTCCTTAGGACCAGGGATGATTCCTGCAACATAGACATTCTCGGGCTTCAATCTTTCACTTGGGGGGAGATTAAGACAAATAAGCGTGATAGGTCCAATGCTGGCCAACCGTGTGGACTTTCCATGTGCATTAAACCAGTCCACATATATGGAGAAGGCCAATGCACCAGGAATGGACATGAATGGGGGGTCATGGGTATTTCTAGTGCCAGTGAAGCGTCTCCAGACCAATCCATCCCAGACGTCACGTTTTGGGGAATCTTCGGGAGTTTGGGATTGTTGATGTTGATGCAGAATGTCCATAATTCCAGCCCGCTGGAGAAATCTGGCAAGCCAATTTTTGAATGGTTGATAAATGAAATGTTTTGTTGGTATAAATTTTTGCTTCATGTTGGTTGTGTTTTGGGTGTGGGGTTCAGATGAATAGATGAATTTGCCTAATGATTGTGTGCAAGGGGGATCATGATCATTTGGGTCATTATGGCGTTGACAGTGGGGTTGGTCAGTTGTGACTGATTCAGTAAGGCCATTAAGAGAGAAACATTGAGGACAACATATATAGTTTTGAATCACTGGCTCCAATTGGAGATGTTCAAATATGGTACTCAGATCTTGAGGTATATGGAATGCAGGAGCGGGGGGACCAGCTGAGCTTGAGATACTGGACTTGATCAGCAGGTTCAGGGCGGGGTTGAGTATGCGTGAAGCCCTGCGGGGTAAATTATACCTTAATGATAGAATGGCAGATATTATCATTCCTAGGTCTTGTGGGGGAAGGGTTTGACTGCCACTATATGGTTTCTGTGCAGTTGAATTGAGACCCGCTGGAGTTGGGAAAGTGCTTTGGGTCAAACGTGAATAATCAGCTGAGAAGATTTGATCCAATAGAATTTGTGGGCACCCAGATCCTGATGCAGAAGTAGGGATGTTTGGAAGAGATTTGGGTGCAATGGTTGATTTGAGCTTTTTAATGTGCTGTTTATATTGGAAAGGTGTGAAGGCAACTCCTTGCCTATCACCCTCAGGGGAAGAGTGTGTTTGAGTTGAGCAGTGTTGACACATGCATATACGCATTGAGGAATAGGGCCGGGTTGTCATTGTTGCAGGAATTGGGAGTACGGTTGGTTTGTGTATAAATATCTATGGTTGATGTGAAAGTGTTTAGGAGTGTTATTAATTGGAAATAAAATTCAGTGATTATTTATGAAGGGGGAGATGATTTGAGCCAGCTGAGGAATTTATCCCATTTGTAATGGAGCATGAGCTGCAGTGGATAAAGTTTAACATGTCTCATCTGGATGGCGGAATTGGTTAGGCGTTTAATTGGGTAAAATGCCATGCTGCTCAATGCTCATACATATTCTAGTTTATTTACACATTGTGATAGTGCGGGTTTGACCATTGAGGGGGTTCCATTAGTGAAGTGTTACCATTGAATTGAGGGGATTAACATTTAATCCATGTACGCTGGCACGCCATCGTACATGGTTTAAACCTTATTACAGACATAAGTATATAACTCTATTACATAAGGGGGTGGAGTGCAGCTAAAGTCTTGGTATTTGGTTTGAGTGCGGTGGGCTTTGAATCAGTTGGAATGTGATTTGGATTGTCTTGCCTTTCGTGAAAAGGTGATGTCTCTTTTGTGGGTAAATCCTTCATGAATATACCCCTTTACAGATGTACAATGTTGTGGAATTTCAATGCATATATTGGCAGTTTGGATAATTCACAAAATGTGACAATGGGGAGGCGGAAATGTTACCAAAGATGTTTACTTATGGATGATGGGTCCTCTTTCAGATCAAGGAAATATCACATTATATGCTGGTAGGCCGTGCAGGGTGGTTTCCGACAAAAGCGGAGGAGCTCAAGAGGAGGCAGGGAGGATTCTCCTCAAAAGAGTCTTATCCGACTTCCACACAACACTTAGTTCCAACTATTCATAGAATTTCTCTATTCTAAATTTGAAAAGATTTCATCTCATATCACTCTATTTTATCATAATACTGAGGTGTTTTATCTAGTTAAAAATATTACTGTACTTTTTCGGCCCTTATGTCATCTTTCAAGTCACATAAATCCCGTTCAGGTTCTGTTCATGACTCAAATAGTGAATCTAGAATAGAATATGTTCAAACACAGTCACCATTGAGTCCCAACATTCCTCTCACAACCCCTATCGCATCCTCAATGAATGTATCAGGTCTTAACATTGATGTGGGAAATCCAAAGGCTCCAACTTCAAGCACTTGGTCAATCCCAAATATTTCCCTCACTCCAATTCCCCCGAATCCCACTAATACACAAATTCATGTGTCTCAGGGGCCGGAAGGCACACCTCAAATCTCCTCACACGCTAATCCCCAATCAAAATTTCCACGTGAGTTCCTCCTTAATCCCGGTCGGAATCCAGTCGCATCCCAGGATCCCTTTGGCCAAAGTAAACAGCCAACCCTCAATATTCCATCAGGATCTCAGGTTCATGTGGGTGATGAAAGGCGCGTGGATGGGGGGCGACGAAAAAGACCTTTGGAAAATGTATCTTGGAGCGGTCTGTCGGAGGGAAATCCAGTATTGACGCTTCATCAAAGTAAGTCATTTGAATTTTGGAGTAGAAACTTATTCACAATTTGATATGTTTGTTTCATGGGTTAGATATGGCACCTAAAGGCAAGTCAGTCCGATCTCAGGAGCCAATTGAAGATCGTGAGGATGACCAGTCTTCATTAATGTTTTGATGTGTTAACTGATGATTTGCATGGCAGGGGATGAACTTTATGCGTCTTCACCTCTGGTCCATAAAGAGAAAGTCACTGGACGTCATCATCCATATGCCTCCAAACCAAGAGCGGGTCATGCCAGTACATCAAGAGAAAGAATGGTGGATGATGAGGATGAGAACATGTCTCCGACTCAAAGTGAAAGAAATGATGAACCAAGGAGGGACAATTTCACAGCGCATGAGCAAGGCACTCAATCAAATAGTGAGTTCACCCATCCTCAGCTGGGCCTTGCCCAGAGTATGCTTGAGCAATCGGAGGTCAGACAGCAAAGGAACCAGGCCCGCAAAGCTCACAATGTGGCGAAACGTGCAAGCCAGAAGGAGCAACAAAAATGGCTGAAGGCAGAACTTCCAGAGAATGTCCATAGAATGAGATCAGCAGTACACGCACATTGCCTGTTCCTACTCAAAGTTAGGGATAAGGATTTTTCCTCACTACCAGCACCACCCAGCACAGAAGAGCGTGAAATTGCAATTCAAGTGACTGGTCATCTTGGTTATGTCCCCGAGGATGTTTTCAATGAGCCATCAACACAGGTTCAGTCTCAGGGTTTCCAAAGCTACTGCGAAAATGAGCTCCACAAGCTAGGACTAAAGCGATTCACTTGGGACTGGGAGAGCTCATGGCAACATCCGTTCAACGAGCTGATGTCTATGGTGTTTTACTGTACATTCCGTCTTGCACTTGTCAGCACTGAGTATCATCACTACTGTTGGAACAAGGATCATAACAACTATGGGGTCGTGGCGGCTTTAATGGAGTGATATTTCACTTATTTGAAAAGAGAATGGAAGTCTATTCAAAAGGATGCCGAGTATTTGGTAAAAAAGAAAGAGAATCAAAAGCTCGCAAAGATTTGTCAAAGAGTTAGTTACTGTATCTCTTCTTCATTGTGGACCAAGTCTGATGATGATCTACTTGATTATGTGCAGACCTGTGAGCGCCGTCGTGAATGGTGTGATACGGCTAAATTTCCCATCCTAGCATCACAATTCAATGACCCTCGAGTATGCTCAGATACTGAGGAGGTACTGGAAAATTGCCGTCAAGTTTACCGCAAAGTGGGATTACGCTGGCGCTCCCAGTTATTTAATGATTTGGTATTGAAAATGGATAGAGACATAGAGTTTTGTAATCGGATTAAAAAAAAGGGTAAAAAAACTATTGATAGATTGCCAGAATTATGATCGACAGATGATGGTGATATTCCGGAAGGCCTATCATTTCAGGTATTTGATCAAGATTGGCTCAAAGGCTGTAGTAAGATGCAGACTAGCGCCCTCAAGATACTTGACATGCCAGTTATTAGGCCGAATGGTGATGCTCTGCAATAACTTAGTAATTTGTCATGGTATAGCACTGTGACAAATTAAAATTTTGTGAATTATTTGTGCAGGTGTAATAAAATCTGATTATTATCTCTTAAGGATGCAACAACTTGCTAAATATGTTAGAATATAGACAATATGAATTGAAATGTATCACCTTCTCCCTTAGCAATAATACTCTATTGCTCATTTTCATTGAGGAAATATTGAAGAAGTTCAATCCAGCTCATGGTGTTCATAATTGTGGACCTGTGCCAGAGTCAACAGGAGTTATCAACTTTGTCAATCACAAATTATATAATATCAGTAAGGCTCACGCAGTTAATGATTTTTTCTTTTCTTGGACCTATTGGTGATTGGAATATGGCATTCCCATAAGGAAGGATTTCAGAATAGTAATACAATCAAGTGAAAGATGAGCTTGAAAGGTACCTTCCGCATTTTGACCTCAACTGAATGAGGAGTGATATAGTGGATGACCTGTACAGGTCGTTGTTGGCCAATACGATGTAGACTATCAACAGCCTGAGCCTCAATGGCTGGGTTCCAATTGGGCTCCTGGAAATGTGGATGTCAGGGTCCGAAAATCAGGGGAGAATTTTGGGGGGCCCCTCACCATTAAATAGACTATATTAGCACAAGTTATATTGAGACCAGTTCCAGCCGCGGCAATGGATGCAATGAGTACTTCACATTCAGGATTATTGAAGAAATTCTCAAGCGCCTTGTCCTGCGCTCGTGGTGTAATTGTTCCATCAATTCGTGCTGAAAGGATAGAGTGATGGGCAAGAGCAATACCAATTCTACAATATAAAAAAGTCAGATGGAGTCAATTGGTAATGGATGCATATTAGAATTAACGCACAAATCTGAAAATTGGGTCCATTGGGTATAAACCACCAATTTCGTTGGACCACAGCTTGTTTGTTTGTTCTTCATTAAGCTTTGTAGGAGGTGTGCAATTTTACTACTCATCATGCATGTTTCCACATCCACAATAGTTCGTGTGATTCTTGGGGAGTTATCCTGAGTGCTCCTGCCCTCGGGGTCTTCCAACTCCGCCTCCGCAATTGTGTTAAGCATGATGTGATGGTTACAACATATTCGCAGCTTATTAATATTTCTGAAAAACTCTCCTGGTCCTTTGCTTTTGGATGATAGGAATTCTTCATATAATATGGAATATTCTTGCTGCATGGTCGGGTTGAGTGGGAGCAGCTCATAATGATGGCTAATAGTGGGGAGGGATTCGAGATGTGTGGTTTTGGTGCGGCGCAAACTTAAATGCCGCAATGCCAAATGCAAAATATCATTGCAACCTTTTGAAAGACTACTCAGGATGAATGGTGACCAGTTATCTTGATCGGCGCTCTGGGGTTGAGTGATGAATGATATTATGCCCAAAAGGTCATAAATGGTGTTGTGAATAGGTGTGCCCGTTAAACATATTCGACGGGATGAAAGGAGGCTATTAATGGCACGGTGAGTGGCAGTGTATTGAGAGCGAATATAGCTATAAGAGGGGGCAAGGGTTATTGGATATAAAAGGTAATTTGAATCGTTTAAGCTCAGACACTCACTGTGCTTCATCCAAGATTATACGATGCCAATTGATTTGAAAAATGAATGATGTAGAGGGATTGGTTTGCTTAAATTCTTGGGTGATAGTATTGTAAGAAGTGATGATGATATCATATTTTAAAATGTCGGCTTGGGATAATGAGTGACGAGTGGGACCATGGTAGATTTTGGCATGCAGTGCTCCAGCCTGAGCATGCTTGGATATTTCTGATTGCCAGTTGGTAATTAAGCGAGGGGGGAAGATGATCATGGTGGGCGTGGAGCGATGGGGGTTTGCAATCATCCGCTCCTTGGAGGTACCAATTAGAGCAATGGCCTGAGTGGTTTTACCTAATCCCATATCATCCGCAAGCAATCCTCCAAGAGGGGTATTGGTCGAAAGGGATTCAAATGAGCTAACGACCTTGTTTGTAATGATGTGCCTGGCATTAAAAGTGGATCCTGGGGGTGAGGTTGCCCAAAGGTTACGGGCTGATTGGCCATTGGGGATTTCTCGATCCCAGAGAAAAGCTAGTCCCGTCTTTTGATGAGGGAGGAGGGGGGTTTGAATAATGGAATGGGGCGGGGTCATCATGGGGAGGTCTGATCCACTGGGTAATTGTATCAGTTTTTGCTTGGAAATCAATGTTGAAACAGCAGGATATGAAGCAGGCGTCGAGTTTGAAGCGGGAAAGGTCGGAGTAAAGAGTTGACATTGACAATGAGTAGTACAGTCATATTCTTTGGGCATTTTAAGCTTGAAATCTTGTGTTCGAAATCTTTCCATTATGAATAGAATGTTTGGATACCATGTGAAGAACATCAATGCTAGATTGGGTTTCTGAGATGAGGAGGGATCATTGGCATCAGTCATAAATACTCCCTCAACAAATAATATTTGAGTAGTATTGGATTGGCAATTTTCAATCCATGCCCCACCAGGACCACAGTGCATGAACATTTTTGGTGCCCCAAGGAATGGTATCAACGTTTGGGAAAGGGTTCCCGGGAGAGAGCCAATAGCATGCTGGTGATTGGGGAGATATACGAATATGTTGTGTTGATTGTGCCATAGGATAATCCAAGAACCTAAGTGGGAATTCTCAGGATTTAAGGTTATATCACTATTTATTTGAATACGAATATTAATCATCCCAATGCAAAGTGGCTGTGAAGGGGTTGACATGATAGCTATTTTGAATTATTTGGGGATAGTCGGAAATTATATGATTGGGAAGGGTTAGCTAAACGGAATGAAGACTGATAAGCGCAGGTGGGGAGCTTATATGAGAGGCAGCAATGGGGTCAAGGGGGGATGGCCTGTGGTTAAGTGCATGGTCTTGATGGAGGTGGGCCTCTTGGGCTCATAATTTTCATATCCGATTTGGGGCATATATCAAGGCAAGGTGGCCAAATTGTGGGTGCACCATTATGACTGCTGGATCTGCAGCGAGTTACGAAACCTTTGGTGGAACAAGGTTGACATTAGCACATCTGAAATCGGGTGGGTTGTAGCAACTTATTGTGGAGGGCATATCAGAGGCATGCAGTCATGTTCGCTGGTGTGACAGCGAACAATGAGCGTATCCTCCCCAGGTTAATTGTTCACAGGCAACTGGGCAATGTTGGCAGTTTCAAAGGGCAATCTCACTGTGGGGATATTTGTGTGTGGGCGGGTGAGATATGTTCGGTGGCATGCCACCAAACATGACTTTGGTTTTGCCTGAAGTTTTTTGATGACTGATGCATACTGGGCTTTCAGGGGGGAATGTGTGGGATGATCAAAGGGGGCACCAGCCGTGAGCCGTGATCCACATATACATTCACCCCTATGGCATTTGAGGCGAGTACTAATCCACTGAGATTGGCATCTGGGTCTTTGCCTTACGCGTGTACAGAACTCCGGAGGAAAGAGGCCACACGCCCAAGTGATTTTTTGGCTGCAAGCCACGTGCCACAACTTGCGTGGGGCGTGTGAGAACGTGAAGAAAATGACCCACGGTGGGAGATACCCACGCAAACATGACCAGCCTCAGCAATCATAGGCTGGGATTGTTATTCTAATGTGGATGAGGCTGAAGCAAATCCACACTGATTGGCCTCAGGTTTCCACGCGCAAGCGGGTGAGCATCTGCAGTCAAGCTGACAACCCGACCAAGAAAATAGGCAGCTAGAAGACTGGCAGTAAAATGTCTTCCAGGCGTGTGAAAGCTGCCTGCGTATGACCCATCGGGGGTGCGTATGAAATCGTGTGGCTGCCCAACAATGAACAAGCGGGCCAGTCATTGTTTGCCCCAACAATGGCACCGGAGTGAATCAACTCTTTGTGTATGACCCAAATAATAAGTCATCCCATTATGACCCACTTACATTAACTTGCATTACATGCGCATCTGTGCCGTAGTTAGGCAGAGCTGTCCAGCAAGGTGCATCAAAGGGATGCAGTTGAGATATATGACTCAATGGCTTGACGTGATTGCACGTTACATTGTTGAACAGCTTTTGCTCTGCCCTGCAGCATACTTTTACAAAGGTGTACTGCGTACTACAGTATCGACTGTACTGTACCGATCAGGAAGGTGTAATACTACTTGAGCCTGCATGCATATAGCAAATGTGCATGCACCTTCCGATTGTTTGCATTTACGTAGCTCATGTGCCACATGCTCAGCATTGCGTTTCACCCGATTTGCACACGCAAGCTGAGCATGTCATGGTCAAAAGCACCGTGTGAAAGTGCTCAGTAAAGCCATGGAATGAACTAATTCTGCAATAGCTCACTGGAAGGCTCAGTTTGGAGCACTTCACCAAAGCGTGTGAAATGCTGCACCTGGCTGAAATGTCATCCAATGCTGTGCCAAATGCTCAGAGTGCGCGCATACAAAAACGACTGAGCAATGGCTCAGCATGGTGCATTTGATATTGTTATATCTATAGTTCAATCACTGTGCAATTCCAATATTCAGCCACTGAGCATTTCAATTATGACCTGAAAGCAAACCTGAGCAATGGGTCGAGGCAAGCTCACGCTGTATTCACTTGTCTTACAGCCCCCCCTTTGTTCACATACTATTACCAGGCCATATGGCCGGTAATCTTGCCGCGGTCACTTGTGACCAAATGCACCGGGTGCTTTTCTGCATGGGTCACTTGTGCATTGCACCCACAATGCACATTCAACAAGGGCCTCACAACCACCCTCCTGGGTGATCGGGTGGCTATTTAAGGAAACAAAAGGGATTTGACTCAGCTTGAACAATTCAATAAATTGCAATACTCAGCAGTGCATTTGATATTGTTATATCAATTGTTCAATTACTGTGCAATTAAAATGTTCAGCCACTGAGCATTTCAATTATGACCCGAAAGCAAACCTGAGCAATGGGTCGAGGCAAGCTCACGCTGTATTCACTTGTCTTACAGCCCCCCCTTTGTTCAAATACTATCCCCAGGCCATAAGGCCGGTGATCTTGCCGCGGTCACTTGTGACCAAATGCACCGGGTGCTTTTCTGCATGGGTCACTTGTGCATTGCACCCACAATGCACATTCAACAAGGGCCTCACGACTACCCTCCTGGGTGATTGGGTGGCTATTTAAGCAAACAAAGGGGATTTGACTCAGCTTGACAATTCAATAAATTGCAATACTCAGCCAGACCCCCATTGTTCTTCTGCCTCACGCGAGCATTTCACTTCCCAGTTGCAGCATTCGCTGAGACTCAGCTTCAATTTTGCCCACACGCCTTGAAGCTGAGACTTTTGCGGGTGCTGAAACTGCTGAGATCGTCTCAGCTTCACCATGGTATAAAAGACCATCTTCACACGACACGCACTTCACTTTCTCTCTCACCCGCTCCACTTCGTTCAACCTCACCCGCGTTTGTCCTTCTTGTGCGTATTCCCCCTCGTCTTCCTGCCTTTCCAGTCTTTTCTTTCGCACTCGACTAACCCCACTCCCCTTCCTGCTCGCTTTTTGTTTTTCCTGCTAATACTTTCAGAACCCCACTTCTATCTACTTTGTACGTTTTCTCCAATTAAACTTTTGTCAACATTATGATCCAATATTAATAATTCCCTTTCTTCACGACTCTCTTCTAGACTTTTAAAAACCTCCTACTAGCGCTTTTTTAATTTGAATTCCGTTTTAAAATTATAAATCATCATATGTCTTCCTTTTCTTTCTTGATTGCTTACTTTCTATTCAGTTACTAACCTGTTTTGTTTTGTCTTTAGATGTTGTGCACGTTATGCACTAAGCGGGGTATCCCCTGCATTCGTTCCTCGACGACGACCGACGCTTGTGATGCTTGCCGACAAGCACACAAGAAATGCTCGTTCGTCGTCCGCCCCTTCCAACCCCGCGGCCAGAGGAGTTCCCGCCCAAGACGCCCTCGCCAGGACTCCTTTGTGGCCGATGATGATGAAACGATTTCCGAGCGTGAGTGGACCCCGGGACCCCAAAGAGGCCAGTGGGAATGATTCAGGACGATTAGCCCAGTCCCCTCAAGCATTGATTTGTCCACCCCCCCTCCTAGGCCACCATCCAATGGTCACTTCACTCCTCGACCTGAGCGAAGTGATTATCCGGCCAATGAAGGATGGCGATGGAAAGAGGAAATTCGACCTTGGGCTGATCGTCACCATGTCTTGTCACCGATGGGATCCAAACGCCAAAGTAAGTTTTCTTTCTCCTCCTTATCTCATTTATCTTCACGCAATAATACTCACTTTTTTCCATTACTCATAGAACCAAACCCCCCGAATCCCCCCGACAAGACTCTCCTGTTCCTACTTTGCCTCGCGAGCAAACCCCGCGGCAACCCACTCCAGGCCCGAGTGGCACCCGATGGTCTGAGGACTTGTTCTGCGGTAAGCAGCCAACTTTCTTGTTTCTCATTTTCACTTTCGCATCAAGTTAACTGACTCTTCCTCATTTTGTAGAAGCCTCCCAGCACGATGAGCCACCTATTCCTGGCCCGAGTCCATCCTCCGAACCACCTGAGGACATTGCGACTTGTGAGCCTCAACCTGAGGTGGCTCCTACGCAATCAATGGAGGAACCTTTTGGTAAGTCCCTATTTCCCTTCTTTAACTCAACTCAACTTTTCCTCACCCCTCCTTCGACCATCTCCAGCTTGTCCCGCAACTCCCCGCTCCATTATCATCATTGACGATACGCCAGTCGGATCCCCCCCTCCTGTTCCCCCTCCCACCACTCCTACCCCGGTTCCTTCCCCGGATATCCCTCCCATTGACGCCGAGAACCCAACCGCCTCCTCCCCCCCGGTGCCAAGCTCATCTCATTCCTACGATGACGCTCGCCAGGAATTCACCGACCTGCGCCTGATACTAATGATTCCTCGAGCCATCGTCCACGATTCAATCAACCAAATCTTGTTGGAGCATCGTCGGTTGCTCCACATGATTCCTTTTGTGGATGCAACTCATTGAAATGAGATGCACCGGGAATTCCGGGAGGAACTAAACTCCCTCCTTGGCGAGGCGATAGAGGCTTATCCAATGGAGGACATCACCGGGATAGTCTCCAAATTCTTAGAAAAATAAAATCCACAAAAAAAATTGTATTCTTTCCTCTTTTTACCTTTTGTAATACACTCCTTTAGATAAATTATTTGTATTCAATGAAAGATATTTTCAATTTCTCTTACGCTCTTTGTTCACGTGAATTTATTATAATTCCTCAATGATTCATATTTACTATTGGGTGAGAATAATTTTCGTAAGTGCCCCACCAAAAGTTTGAGTTAGTATTTGTATGTGAGAAGATCTTTTGCCAAAAATGCGCCAATAGTCACCATTCCTGCCTCCTATATTTTCTTCCTCCATTGTTTAGAGCCATATCAAATCTTAACTGTAAAAAAGCGGGAGGTTCCGGCATGTGAGCAATCCACTCCAGATTCATGAGAAATTGCCGTTCCCATGGTCACACGCTATTAATCTTAGTCATGTATTGAATTGTTTAAATTGTCGGGAACCTTCACAAGCGTAACGATTGGCGTGTGAGCTGTTGGGAGCCTGAAAAGGCGTAAGGATTGGCGTGTGAGCTGTCGGGAGCCTGCACAGGTGAAAGGATTGGCGTGTGAATTGTCGGGAGCCTGCAAAGGCGTAAGAAATTGTCAGCATTGTTGGCATCCTTCACAAGCCTAAGGATTCGCGTGTGAGCTGTCGGGAGGCGGCACAGGCGTAAGGATTGGTGTGTGAATTTTTGGGAGCCTGCACAGGCGTAACAAATTGTCAGCATTGTTGGCAACCTTCACAAGCCTAAGGATTGGCGTGTGAGCTGGCGGGAGCCTGCACAGATGTAAGGATTTGCGTGTGAGCTTTCGGGAACCTGCACAGGCGTAAGGATTGGCGTGTGAGTTGTCGGGAACCTGCACAGGCGTAAGGATTGGCGTGTGAAGCGTTGGCACCCCGCATAGGCGTAAGGAACTTTTAGCATTGTCGGAACCTGCACAAGCATAAGGATTCGCGTGTGAAGCGTTGGGATCCTGGACAAGAGCAACAAACCTGGCATATGTATGATGGCATGCCTCCGTACATAATCCACTTCACCCCTTTTTCATGTGAGACACCCCATCTCCCGCACTCGAAACCATCCAATCCTGGTGTATATTTTCCTCTGCCTTACCCCACCATTATCTACCAATCACGCTGTGGTATTCCATACCAGTTCTTCCAAGGTTCAAATCCACAATTTCAAAGCTAAAACTTTGATCAATAATAATAATAATAATAATATATATATAAAGAAAATAAAGATAAAAAGTGAAAGATAAAATTAAAAGAATTTTCAAGAAAAAGGAAGATAATTATATTAAAATAACAAAAATAAGTATTTCACTGGAATCTACATCAAATTTTACCTATAGTCACATATTGCCTCAACCCCATAATGTCAATAATTTTCTAGATATCATGGATTAAAGAAGAGAAATGATACTATACACTCTATACTAGGTACAAGAATATGCTTAAAGATAATGCAGCTTGTCTAAATATTCAATATGAATAAACATGTGTAATATTACATAAGTGATACCATTACTCTTACAACATCATGTGTTACATGTCTTGACATAAAAAAAAAACACTTATATATAAGTTAACATAGTGTTACAGTACTCAATCCCCACTTAAACCCCCATAACCAAACATTACAGGTATTATTTACAAATTAAATTTTACATAGAGAAATACTCAACTGAATACAGATCAAGGCTGTGAAGAATATAAATAAGGTTAGTAGAGATAAGAATACAGTTTTTTAAAATGGTGCAATCAACCAAACATATGGTGCAATATCTGTATCAAATGACACCATTCCAAATTTAACCACCAGCAAAAATGTCTCAAGGCTGTGAAGAAGAAAAATAAGGTTAGTAGAGATAAGAATACAGTTTTAAAGAAATGGTGCAATAAACCAAACATATGGTGCAATATCTGTATCAAATGACACCATTCCAAATTTAACCACCAGCAAAAATGTCTCAAGGCTGTGCATAATAAGAATAAAGTTTAGTTAAAATATCAGTATAATTCAAAAAGTATGGTGCAATCAACCAAACATATGGTGCAATATCTGTATCAAATGACACCATTCCAAATTTAACCACTAGCAAAAATGTCTCAAGGCTGTGCACTGACAAGAATAAGGTTCAGAATGGTGCAATCAACCAAACATATGGTGCAATATCTTGATCAAATGACACCATTTTTAATCTACCCACCAGCAAAAATGTCTCAAGGTGGAATTTTTCTAAGTCCCTTGTTTTTGGAAGGCTCTATGGAGGGCCCAAAAGGTATAAATAAAGGGCCTCTCTCCCTGTTTCCCCCCCCCATGCTTCTGATTCAGACAATAATCTTGAGGATCAATCCATCCCTTCTCTAGTAGGATAATCTAGTATTTATATTGAAAAAGATCAGTAGCAAGGCTCAGTATCTTATAGTGTTATTTATGATTAATTAATGAAAGATATTTATAATATTAATGAAAGAGTTTAATATTATTTAAATAATCTTACCATTATAGTAGTAGTGTTGAAGTAGTGTTGGAAGATATTATCAATAGTGATCTTATCTAATTTATCAATAACCCTTATTTATAGAAGGGATATCATCTTACCCTTATACCTTATATCATAAGACTTTTAGGTATATTGGATTATATTTATATTGATCCTAATAGTATTATATTACTATTATATCATTTATATCTTACCTTTATATGAAACAAAACCACCATTAAAGAATTATCTTACCCTTAAATTATTATAGCTATATTGATAGTATTATTAA
The DNA here is from genome assembly GCA_023105745.1 of Austropuccinia psidii. Classification (NCBI taxonomy): domain Eukaryota; kingdom Fungi; phylum Basidiomycota; class Pucciniomycetes; order Pucciniales; family Sphaerophragmiaceae; genus Austropuccinia; species Austropuccinia psidii. The sequence continues at coordinate 23,670,725 of JALGQZ010000007.1, read as the reverse complement.
ATCACCTTTAAAAGTATTAGCTAGCTATCAAGATTATTATTAATATTAATAGTGATCTTAAAAAAATATTATTTAAAATATCTCAGGTATTGAAAGAAGGAATACTAGAAGAATTAATTAAAAAGAATTATAATCAATAACAAGAAAGTTAAGCAAACCTAAATTATTATTAAAAAAATATTAACTATTACCATTATTATCATAGTGATCTTTTATTGACAGACTGATAGAGACTGCTGAAGAAAATTCTCTAATTGAAAAGCCACAAAACTAAATAATTGATTTGTGATCTCATCAAAAAAGGGTATCTTTTTCAGTATATTTAGAGGGGCAGCTAATACACCTTAGCACCCATGGTTATTGGCTGATTCTGAAATTCAAAACAGACTCACCAATAATTTCCCCCTCAAGGTACTGCCTATTATTTATCCCACAACAAAAGGAGTTCCCACATCTGGTGTCCCAACAGTGGCCTTCCAATCTCAAGTATCATTAATAAGATCACCTTACCAATCTTCAAAATCATCAAAAAATCAAAAAAATCAAAAAAATCAAAAAGAATCAATCAAAAAAATATTAAAAATTAAATCATTGTTTAGATCACAATTATAATGGATTAATCATCATCCTCAAAGAAGGCTCTAACCTTGGCGGAGGAATTGGAAAAAGAGCAGTCAAGAATTGAGGAATTAGGTCAGGAAGAAAGTGAAGAAGAGGATTTTTCTTATTTAGAAAATGATGAAGAATTTCAGAAGAAAATGTTAGAATTACAGAAGGCTATGGAAAGAGCTGCAAGAAGACATGGAAAGAAGACAAAATCAAGTCAATTCTCACATGAAACTACTGGGGATGCAACTATTGAAAGAATGCTCAGACCCCAGCAACCATCACCATCACCAACCCCAAAGATATTTGCAACATCCACACCAGGAAAATTGCCAAGAGCTGCAAGATTTGCAAAAAGGGTACATATTACAACACCATCTCAGGAACCTGAAAGAGTTACAATACCCACAAGAAAGATTGTTAAAATAAAGGCAAAGGATTATAACCTCAACTTTGATGGGAGTGATGTTGAGGATTTTATCAAGAGAGCTGAAAGGATAGCATCAATTGAAGGAGCCAATTCAAGGGATTTGGCCATGCAAATAGCATTCTGGAGTGAAGATAAGGATATCAGATATGAAATTGAAGGAATGCCAGGATATGAAATGGAGGATTGGGATCAATTGAAAAAGGAAATGATCAGTAAATGGGGAAAGGTGGAACCAGAAAGTAGACACAGGAAAGATTCATTAACAAGACTATTTAATCAAACTCAGCAGGAGGGAGGAGTCAAAAGTTTGTCCCAATACAGAAAGTTCATTGGGGAATATGACATAATTTCAAAATATCTGCTGAAGTATGGGTATATCAAAAAGGAAAATGATTATCATGAAGATGTCTTTGATTCCTTATCACCAGAAATTAGAAGTAGTGTTACTAAAGAAATGATCAAAGACAGGACCATGGTTCAAGCAAGAGATGGAGGATATATCTTACCTGAGATGGATATCCTAAGAAATTATATTGAGGCAGAATTGGAGGCAGCAGTAGTTATTAAAGGGAAATCACAATTATCAAAGTCAGATGAAATCAAAAACAAAAAGAAAACCAGATTTGAAGATGAAAGCTGGGAGGAGGTTATCAAGCAAATGAAAGATATTACAAAGAAAATAAAGAATCCACCAGCTCAAGAGGCTCATGTTAATGAAGCACCAAAAGAAGTCAACCCAATGAAGGATGTGTTGGACCAGCTGAAAGAACTATCAGAGGCTGTTAATCCACCAAAGAAGGTCTGGAAGGATAAACCAAATACACAAGGATCAGGCTTAGCACCAAATGCACAACCATTCAGACCAAGAAATACTCAGGCACCTTTACCTGCAAATTATCAACCTTATGTTCCAGCACAACTATATCCAAGACCACCCTTAAAGTGCTATTACTGTTTTGAAAATGGTCATTCATTGACAAGATGCAGCTACCTGGCAGAAGATATGGAAAAAAGAATTGTTAGTAGGCAAGGATTAAATTTCCTTTACCCTAATTTCCAAAGAGTACCTTCAGAAGGAACCAAATCTCCAAAGGACTTAGTCAGGGAATTTGATAAGGAACAAAAAGAAATTTCAAATAGGATAATTGAAAAGGAAAAGCCTCTATCAACACCAGAAGATCAAAAGATAGTTGAGCTGAAAAAGGAAGAAAAAGAAGTTTCAATTGCTCAAGTAGAAGACTGGGGTAATTGGGAACCACCAACAGTATCTTCACCCACTGAGATGTTGGAAACACATGCAACTCTCAGACAGACAAAGCAAAGATTAGCTAATCAAGAAAGCCAAAATAGAGAAGATTCTCAAAGTAAAAAGCCTATACTACCAGGAACCTATCATGAGGATGAGGCTGAAGAAGAGATGAAGATGATTGTTCCAACCAAATATAAAGATAAACATACAAAAAGAGATGAAACAATTGAAGGAACTGAAAGTAAAGAAAAAGATAATGTTGAGGAGGAAAGTGACAAGTTAAATAAAAGGATGGTTCACCACAAAACTGAAAAGAAAGAATTAATAAAGGATAAGAAAGAAATAAAACCAAAATTAGCAATTGAAAATGTGATAAAGAAAATCTTGGAACAGAAAATTAACTTAACCTTGGAAGAAATATTATCAGTTTCACCAACCTTCATTCACAGGCTTCAAGGGATTTCTCTTGAAGAAAAGGAAGCTATCAAATCAGTTAACACTTTGGACATTAAAGAAGATGTTATTTCTATAAAAATTAAAGAATTTGAAAAACCAAGAATTCATTATGCCTGTCCACTTGGGTTTATGCAAGTATTTGTTGGAAAAGAAGAATATCCAGTAATGGCACTGGTAGATACAGGATCAGAGCTCAACATAATCACTGAAGATGCAGCAATAAAAGCCTCTCTTCCAAACAGAAAGCTCAACATGAATTTAAGAGGAATTGGAGGACATACAACATCATTAATTGGATTGGCTGAATTCACACAAGTACTTTTGCCTTCTGGAGAAGAAAAAGAAATTCATTTCTTCATTGCCAAGGGAGCAGTACATACAGTCCTTGGAAGGCCCTTCTTGGCAGACAATAACATTAGATTGGACTTTTCACAGAAACAAGGTGAAATATTTAGCTATCAAGAAGCAGATGGTAGAAGATTATGTATGCCAATATGCAAACCCCATATGTTAGGATGGCAAACAGGACCACCAAGAGGAATGGAACTTTGTTCAATGGGAAAAATAAAGGATTGGTTTAGCAAAGTAAAATTAAAAGAAACTGAAGATAAATCTAAAGCAAAAATAGAAAGTATTTTCAAATCAACAAAAAACAAAGAATATCAAAAGATAAAGTCTATGGAATGTAATTTAGATGAAAGATTATCCATAATGGATAGGGGAATAGAGAATGAACCTCAGGAGGAAGTGGAAGGAGACCAAGAGGTAGAGACACAAGAGCCAGAACAGGGACCATCAACAGAAGCACTATCAAACCAAATAAAATCAGAAGAACCAAAGTCATTAGCCTGGTACTTAGACAAGGCAATGAAAGAAAACAAGGAATGGGCTACATTTGATCCCAAAAAGTGGGAGGAATGGATTAACAGAAATCTACCACCTTCAAGTGAATATGAAGATTATGTTAAAAATAAAAACCCTCAAGTAAACAACTTAAGCTTAAGCCCATGCCCTGACTTCTGGAAAATTGATGATGAACCTGAAAACAACAAAAGTTATATATGGAAACAAGAAGAAAAATCAAATTGGTATATGGAAGAAGTTAATGAAGCAGAGAAAAAGGAAAATAAAATTAGCTATAAACCAATTGACACCAATGGTATGTTATATCAGGTTATGGTTAATGGCTCAGAAATCATAGAAGGACAACCAATACATAGTAGGAAAAATCTGTTTGACATATTTTCCAAGCAAAAATACCCACAAGATATGGAAATTGAAATGAAGCCAGAAATCAACAGTGATCAATGCTGTGAAGACTCATTGGAAGATCTTAGAAATAAGATTATTGACTGTTTCAAAGATGAAGAATTTATGAAGGAATACAATAAAGAAGAATCTAATCAAACTGATGAATTCCAAATACATGAAATTTCTCAAGATCCTCCAAAGAAGAAAATAAAGCACTCTCATGCTTATGAAAATCTTTGGGAGGCCTACAATAATCATGACTCTTTAAAAGAAATTAAACCAAGATTATCTTCATATTCAAAGCCAGAAGCAAATTTGATAGAAGTTGAAGTCTCACCATTGCAAAAGGATCTCATGAACACTATTCTGTCATGTGATTTAAACCCAAGAAGCCCATGGAGAATTGATAAAGACAAGGAAATGGACTTGGATAAAGAAAGTTTCTTGAAGTATTATGATGAAATGTCTTACTGGAAACTTCCAACACCTGAAGAAGAGCCAGATTTCATAATTCTTCCCTACATTGAATTCAAAGATATATACTTTGAGGGTCCATCAAGAGTAAAAGGTGGAAAATGGTTGAAGAATCTTCCAGGATATGACCTGTCAAAATTAGACTTCATGGAGCTCTTGAATGAGGAAGGAATTAAGGGTAATTTGGAAAACCAGTATTGGGAGGAAGTTTTTTCCTTTGATGAACAAACAAGGAAGGCTCTTTATGATGGTAGAATTTGGCCACAAGAAGACTTCAATTTGCATAATATGGAGCTTCTTGGTGGAAATCTTTTCTGGGAAGAGTATGGATACCTCTTTATACACAAAGAAGAAGGATTCATAAGAAATTGGAAAGGTAATACCCTAGAAGAAAGGAAGAAAGGAAGGAAAATACTGGGAGAAATAGCCAAGGATATATGTGTGAATAGAATTCTTCAGAAAAAAGAAAAAGGAAAATGGGTTTCATGAATTGAATATATTTTTCTGGACATGTAAAAAAAAAAAAAAAAAAAAAAAAAAAATTAATTAAAAAAAATATATATGAATGATGATTTGGGTATGCAAGAGTTTTAACTGTAAAAGTATTATAAGGCTATGTTTCAATTAAAAAATGGGGGTGGGTGTCTGTTTCTTATTCCACCTCTAATGGTTTAAGTTTTTGGGATGAAATCCTTGGGAATTTCAATATCAATTTCTATTCAATTTCAATATCAATATCATTAATTTCAAGACCTTTTAAAAAACAGAAAAAAATTGATAAGATCATAATCTTTACAAAAATTAACAAACAGTCAAGATGCCAAAGCTTGGATGTTATGGGGATGAATTGTTGGAGGATGAAGAGATTTTGGATCAAAGGAAATTGAAGAAGCAATATGAAGAATTCATTTTTGAGTATGAAGATGAATTTCAAGAATTTCAGTCATCAAGTCACCAATCAAGAGAAGAAAAGGAAAAATTGGAAGAAATAAGGTTGTTATTGGAGGAACTTAGATTTTTGAATGAAAAATTAGCTTATTATAGAAATTACTTACCATCAATGAGAAAAGTACAGCTGAAGCCAATTCTGAAAACCTCCAGCTTACATAGTTCAAAAACAAAGAAGAGAAGAAAATCAGTAAGATTCAATTTAAATAATCAAGTCCAATATTTTTGGCAGTGACTTCCTGCCTTATCAAAGAGGACCCAAATATTTCTTACCTTATTACTTAAAAATTCAATTGATTCAAAATTTTGGCAGTGACTTCCTGCCTTATCAAAGAGGATTAATTGTTTAAGAAATATTTTACTTAGATTATTTATTTCATCCACCTTTACCAAGAAACTATTATAATTATTCATATTTTTATAACATCAAGAAACCATTAGCAATTTCTTTTTATTATATTTTATATTTTATAATCATCATGTCTGAAACTAATGAAGCAGACAATACCATCTGGATCTATTGGCCACACTCAGAAATAAATAAAGAAAGCCAAGACCTCTGGATTAATCATCATTTTCAAGGACTTAACAATGAAGACCAAAGATGGGGCTTACCAATTATTGAATCCTTCAAGATGCCAATTATTCAAACTATCCCCTTTATTGAGTTTGAAGATTTATTTGGAAATGAAGACATTACTCAAGAATCCCCTGTAGAAGCCCATTTAAGCCAGCTTCCTGGATCAAAGCTTTCAAAACTAGAATTTATGGATATACTTAATTATGATGGAATTAAAGGAAATCTCAATAATGACTATTGGAATGAAATTTTCTATATGGATTCAGATATAAGGAGTAGTCTTTACTGGGGAACAATACAAGCTCAGAGATGGTTTTGTCTTGAAGAATATCAAATTGAGAGTAGAAGTATTAAATGGAGAGGGGACTGCTATATTATTGAAAAGGGATTGGATTTTGATTTAGAGGATAAAGTATTACAGTTAATAATTATAATGAAGAATAACAAGTGTTGTTTGAAGAAAGAAGAATGGGATAAGTTATGGAAAGAATTTGTCAGCAGCAAGATTGAAATAGAAATGAAGAAGAATCAAGATTATTTCAAGAAAATTATTCTTCAGAAAATTAAAGGCCCAGCATGGCCTTAAACTGAAATTCAACTATTTGGTTACTGTTTTTCTTACTCTATTTTAAGTCAGTTCATCAAAAAAGAAAGAATATATTAACACATGCAAGTACCAATGATAAATGATGGCCCAGCATGGCCTTAAACTGCAAATTTAATTTATGACTTTTCTGTAATAGTATCAAAAAAAAAATCTAGTAATAATCAATAAATCAATCAAAAAAAATCTATCTATAACTAATAAAACAATAAAAATTAATAATTGATATGGAGATCAGAAGTGATAGTTGTGGTAAAGATCTTTCAATTAGTATTAAAAAAAAAAGGAGCTGGCTATAAAATTCATCTAGGAAGAATGTTTTAGTTTTTTTATTCTGTAATAGTAACAGTAGTTTTTCATACTTAAAAAAAAATAGGGGTGGTTAACTATTTCTTATACCACCCAAAGCACAAGTGGCTATAAGTTTTGGGGAAAGTGGGACTTTAATAATGAAACATCAGTTTATAGCTCTAATCAATGAAAATCAATTTCAGTTATTTTACCTTAATAAAGAATTATTAATTTAATATTAAATAATAGCTTATTTTCCATTAATGAAGTACTTAGATATCTCTTGAATTATAAATTTCATAAATAATTACCTTTCATAAGGTCAAAAAATCACTTATCATTGCACTTCTTCAAAAGAAGATCATTTTTTGTTAAAAAAAAAAGTTTCAATTTCAAAAGAAAATAATTTCAAAATATAATTCAACAAAATAATCTGTAAACAAGGAAGGTTTGATCAGTATTATGTTGAAATTGAAAAAAATGAAAAGAAGTTTCATTAACTTACTAATACAAGAGTAGAGCTCAAATTAATATTGAAGATCTCAAATATACAGCACAGAATTTCTTCATTTTTCACAAAAAAAAGGAAATGTTGAATAAAAAAAAAACCTCAAGATTTTTTTTCACTACAGGAAGACAATATATTTTACAAGAAAGAAAAAAGCCACTCATCAGTTATGTATAGTATCAATCCTCAAGAGAAATTATAAAGAAACTTATCTTAAAATTCTAGAACTGAATCAATCAGCAAGCCAAAATGGAAATTATTGAGCTGAACTACTCAATACACATACATGCTACACACATACACACAGCATGCATACACACATAGCACATACAAAGAATCCAACTCACAAGGAGGGGTGACCAGATTTTTTAATTGAATTTTTCTCTTTTTTCAATTTTTAATTTTTTTAATTTTTTTTTAATTTTTTTTAATTTTTTTTTTTTAAAAAAAAAAATTTAATAAAAAAAACTGGCCACCCCCCCTTGCTTCAAAAAGAAATAAAATACAAATAATATAGGCTATAATAAAAAAATGTATGGTAAGAAATAAAAAAATAAAATTAAGATGATTCCTTAATATATTATAATGAGATAGAAGAAACATATCATAATACTATAATTCCATTAAAATATAATAAGACAGTATTAAAGTATGAGGATAATATAATATATCTTAATAATATAATATAATAAAGTTACAAGATCATGGAAAAAAATAGTATAATATTCTAATATCCTGATAAAATAGTATTATAATAGAGTAATATCATATTATTATGGTGAAATAGTAAATTAATGAAATAATAAAATGATAGAAGTATTATAATATGAAGATATTATTAAAGGAACAACTGGCCAGATTGATCCCATAAAGAATATACTTCAAATACTATGTACTTTATATAGGGTTAAAATATAGGTGTAGGCCCATATGTATGAAAAAATATCAAGAAGTTGAGGAAAATAATTTTGGGCTCTGGGAAGAGGGCCTACTTTTATATTCTCCAGCAAACCTAACTTTCAAAAAGGAAAAGTTCATCAAACCACAACTTGGCCAAAATAAAAAAGAACAAAATCTGTGGAATGATATGATTGGTCAGAGCTTGAATATCCCTTGATTGTGATTGTTCAGAATATGTTTTATCTTTCTTGAATTATGATTGGCTGGATTTAGAGTGGACTTAGAAGACTTGAGAAGATCTCAGAATTTTCAGGAAGATTTAGGAATTTTTCAGAATTTTTCAGGATTTTGAGAATTTTTGAGAATCTTTCAGAAGATTTCAGAAGATTTAGGAAGATTCAGGAAGATTCAGGAAGCTTCAGGAAGATTCAGGAATGTTTGGCCCAGCCAAAGATAAAATAAGCCCACTATCCACTTAAACAAGCAAAAAAGCCTTTAGTCACAATATGAAATTCTGATCTAATTGATTATTTCCAGTTTTATACTAATATATATGCTAATTCAGAATTATAAGGTCCTCAGCAAGACCATAAAGTGCTTGTTTCATTAATTATTTCCAGTTTTATACTAATATCTATGCTAATTCAGAATTATAAGGTCCTCAGCAAGACCATAAAGTGCTTGTTTCATTAATTATTTCCAGTTTTCCACAAATATCTATGCTTATTCAGAATTATAAGGTCCTCAGCAAGACCATAAAGTGCTTGTTTCATTAATTATTTCCATTTTTACAAAAATATATATGCTGATTTAGAATCATGAGGTCCTCAGCAAGACCATAAATTTCTTTTTTCATTAATTATTTCCATTTTTATACAAATATCTATGCTTATGTAGACTCACAAAGCCCTCAATAAGACTATAAGGTCTTTTTTTGAATACCTTATTGATGTTTTTTTTACAATATTTCTTCTTATTCAATTATATAGGTCCACTATGACCTAAAACTGGATTATTTAGTAGACTTATAAGATATTTTCTATTGGTCCTCTATGACCTAAAACTGGAAATTTTCTTTTTTAATTTAATTTATTATTATTGAAATATATTTATGACTATATCATTATAAATAGAATAATGATATCTTAAAATTAATTAAATGATCCATTTATTATTGCTATATTGCTTATCAAATAGGTTTTAGATTCAAAGTGGAACCTTCAAGTCAATTGTTGGTTCTCTATGACCCTAAACTGGAAAATAAAATTGAAATTTCCTTCTAAATATTATAAAATGATATCATTATAAATATTATAGTCCACCAAGACTATAAACTGGAATTTCCTTTATTATTATTTTTCACTCAATAAATATTCAAAGTCCACAAATACTATAAAATGGAACTTTCTCACTTATCATTTTTAAATAAATGAATGTTCAATTATATGGGTCCACCATGACCTTAAACTGGAAATATCAAAATCTTAATACTATAAAAGATTATATATGAAAAAGTCAAATATATATATATAAATAGATATAAATATATATATACTCAAAAAAGAAAAAATAAAAAAACATAAGAATTATCAATCACTTAAAGATTAGAAATATGGTGTTTATTATTAATATTATTATTAGGAAAATCTCATTCAGAAAAGAGAGGCTTTAATGGTCTTCCTGCTCTAGGTGGCACTTGGACAACTGGTCTGTATGTACATAAAAAACATATACACTGAGCAGCCAAGGTCAGACCTGGTCTGATGAGGGGAAATAACTCTGAGTTTATTAGAGCTATAGCCTTGTAGACTTCCATTATATAGTGTCAGGCCACCACACAAATTAAACCCTCTTCTTAGTATGAATAAGACTCACAATAATAATAGTAATAATAATAATAATAATAGAGCCAAAAAATTAAAACTCCTCAAGAAAATATAACAAGAATAAATAATCAAAGACAAAATACAAAGAAAGTAGAGAAACAAACTACAGAAATTTAAATGGAGAGGGGGGTATTATCCCAAGCCTGAAGATTAATATTACAGATAGAAAGAAGAAGAATGAAAAAAAGATATCTTAATAGTATCTTGAAAGCTCAATCATGATATGATGAATTTTCATAATAATGAATGGAAGATGATAAATATAGACTGGCTTTCCTTTAAGCTCATCATAAAAACATCCTGAAGGCATATTCAACTCTAAAATTATGAGAATTTCTTTCAATATATAAAATTGGCAATTTAATTAATCCATGAAGGGATTAGTGGAATGTTAAGTCCTTGTATGACTTAAAACTACAGGGGTGGCACACCTGAGGGCTTATAATCTATTTCTTTATTTTGATCCATGAAAGGAGTAGTGGTATTAAAGAAATAATGTGAAGAAAGAAGAGGTCAGATTTGAAATGGTTCAAATAAAATCCTCAAATATATGTGATAAATTGGCCAAAGAATAAAATATTGAAGAAAGAAGGACAAAAATGTAGAATTGAAATATGCAAGGAGATTTTTAATGACTGAAAAGAAGAAAGAAATATATATCAACCCAAACATTTTATGAATTATTAAGCCTCAAGGTAGCTTAAGTTGATATTAGTATAAGGAATCTTTCAACTTAATGAAAAAAAAAATATAAAAAATAAAATAAAAAAATAAACTGCCCTTGGATCAAGTCAACTTGAAGACCAGGAGGTCCTCAGCATGACATGAAACTGCTCCCTTGTGAAGAAATGGACAAGGGGTCTTATTGTCCTTGTATGACATAAAAAGGCAGGATTTTGTATACCTAATATACAGGGTCTGCACAGCTGAGTTGTAGGGTCCTGTATGACCTTAAACTGCAACCTCAAATGTATGGACAGAAAAAAGATAACAGAAGTGAAGATTTATTTAATTTAATAAATTATTAAAATAAGGAGAAGAATTAAAGAAAATAGAAGAATTGATACTATATTGAATACAACTTAACCAGTTTTAAAAAGAAAAAATATATAAAAATATAGAAATATCAAAGAGAAAAACAGAATCATTTCAGTGATATTACAAAATGGATTACCAAAATAGTGCAGCAAAATACAAATCAGTACTCAAGAAGGTCAAACCAGTTAATGAGCCTATGCCACAAGACATAAATCCTCCTTTGGGAAGGCCACCATTATCAAGAGACCCTTATAATACACCACTATCACCAAAACCACCTAAATTTATGGTCACATCAAAAATAACACAAGAAAGATTTGAATTGATAAATTTTGGACCACCTGGATGGCTTTCAGAAGAAGAAAGGAGTCTTCTTATGAGTGTCATAGTTTTAAGAGAAAAAGCAATTGCATTCAGTGCAGAGGAAAGGGGTTTACTGAAACATTCATATGGAAAACCCTACAAAATACCAGTAATACCACATACACCTTGGCAGAAGAAGCCAATACCAATACCAAAGCCCATAATACCCCAGTTTATTGAGCTGGTAAGGGAAAGGATTAGAACAGGCTTGTATGAGCAGTCTACCTCCAGCTATACAAGTCCAGTATTTTGTGTTTCAAAGTCAAATGGAAAACTTAGAATTGTCCATGACTTACAGGATCTTAATAAGGTAACAATTAAAGATGCAGGATTACCACCACATATTGAAGAATTTGTAGATGCCTTTTCAGGAAGAGCTTGTTATGGACTTGGTGACATAATGGGAGGGTATGATGAAAGAGAATTAGACATTTCTACAAGACCCTTAACTACATTTGAAACACCACTTGGAAGGCTACAGCTCACAAGATTACCACAAGGAGCAACCAATTCTGTTGCAGTTTATCAAGCCCAAATGACTTGGATACTTCAAGAAGAAATACTAGAGAATGTAGGAATTTTTATTGATGATGGAGGGATAAAAGGTCCAAGATCAACATATAATAATTAGGCTTTACAAGAAAATAATTTGATAAGAAGATTCATTTGGGAATATGCAGTTACATTAGAGAGAATATTATTCAGAATTGAAGAGGCAGGACTTACCATATCAGGAATCAAATTTGCATGTTGTGTGCCAGCATTGGACATAGTAGGGCATGTAGTTTCTTTGAATGGAAGAAAAATTTCAAAGCAGGAGATTAATAAAATACAAAGTTGGCCAAAGCCCCTCAATAAAAAGGAAGTAAGAGGCTTTTTGGGACTTTGTGCATATGTTAGAATGTTCATTCAAAATTTCTCTCAGATTGCATCACCACTAAGAAGATTAACAAGAGATGATGAAGAATGGGAATGGAGTACTAAATGTGATGAAGCATTTGAAAAGCTAAGAAAAATTGTAGGGGAGGAAATAACATTAAAAAATTTGGATTATGAAAAGGGAGCAGGGAAGATTAAATTAGCAGTAGACTCAAGCTATATAGCTGCAGGAGCAGTACTTACTCAAGAAGACAAAGAAGGAAAGGACAGACCAGTTCTTTATGAATCAATAACATTCTCAAGATTGGAATCAAAATACTCACAGCCAAAGCTGGAGCTATGTGGAGTGGCCAAAATGCTCAAGAAACTCCAAACAGTACTTTGGGGACAGCATTTTGAGCTACAAGTAGATGCAAAAGCCTTAATTGAAATGATAAACTCACCCTGTTTGCCAAATGCCCCAATGACCAGATGGGTTGCATTTATTCAATTGTTTTCTTTTGACTTAGTTCATAAGCCAGGGAAGACCTTCACAATGCCAGATGGGCTGTCAAGAAGACCTCAGTCAGAAGATGAAGAAAAAGAAAAATCTGATTTTGATGAAGAAGAAGAATGGATAAAACCACACCCAGGGTTTGGAGTAAAACATAATAATATAATAAAATTGGCAGGAATAAAGCTACCATCAAAGCAAGAAGGATTTTGGAAAAGAATGGTGGAATACTTAAATACATTGAAAAGGCCCTTTGGTAGTAAAGAGGATGACTTCAAAAAAATTAAAAGGAAGTCATCAAATTTCTTTCTGGAGGAAGGCCAACTCAAAAGAAGAAATACACCAAATCCACAAGTAGTTGTGTCAAGTCAGAGTTCTCAAAGAAGAATATTAAAATCATTACATGAAGAAATGGGACACAGAGGAGAAAATGAAACATACAGAAGAGTTAAAGAAAGATTTTGGTGGGAAGGAATGAAGAAAATAGTCAAAAAATGGGTTAAATCTTGTAAAGCTTGTCAAAAGAGAAGTCATTATCACCAAAAAGAGGAAGGAAGAATGACATTCACCTCAACATTATTTGAAAGAGTCAGTATAGATGCAGTACATGTAAAAGCAGGAAGATGGAAGTATTTAGTAGTGGCCAGGGATTATTTCTCAGGATGGCCAGAGACAATTGGTTTAGTAAAGCTTACAGCAAAGTCAGTATCAGAATGGTTCACTTCTGAATGGATTTGCAGGTATGGAGCCCGAAAAGGGGTCACAGTAGATGGAGGGCCTGAGTTTGGAAAGGAACTACAAGATGCAGTAAAAAAAGCAGGCTCAAAGATAAGGGTAACAACACCCTACTACCCTTAGTCACAAGGAATGGTAGAAAGGGGGCATAAACAATTGAAGGATGCATTGGTGAAGATGTGTGGTGAAAATGGTTCAAAATGGAAAGAATACTTACCTTTGGTTACATTGGCTGACAGAATATCAACCAAAAGAACAACAGGTTACTCCCCATTTGAGCTTCAATTTGGTCAAAAGGCAGTACTACCAATAGACATTGAAGCAAAAACATACTTATCAATTGAATGGCACAAAGTCAAATCAACAGAAGATTTATTGGAAGCAAGAGCTGAACAGCTATCAGGAAAAGAAGAAATAAGAAAAAGGGCAAAAGAGAAATTGAAAAAGGCAAGGGAGGATTCAGTAAAATATTGGGACAGGAAATTAGCACATCAAATAAGAAAGCCAATTCATCCAGGTGAAATTGTTCTTGTATACAATAAAGCATTAGAGTCACAATGGGGATTATTGTTCAAGAATAGATGGGATGGACCCTATAGAGTTGTGAGACAAATAAACAATGGTCCATATGAGCTGGAAGAATTAGATGGTACAAAGCTAGCAAGAAGGTTTGCAGCAAGTCAAATAAAGAAGTTCTATCCAAGAGGAAAAGAGTTGGACTCAGAGGAAGAAGAGGAAGTTGAAGATGAATCTCAATTTGAAGATGAAGAGGACTTTGATGAATAAAAATCCTTTTATTCAAAAAAAAAAAAAAAGAAGGGGGGAAATGTTTGATTGTTTTTTTTTAAAAAAAAGTAAGTGGATTATCACCTTGAATGCTGGGGACAGCATTAAATGGAGAGGGGGACGTGGTATTCCATACCAGTTCTTCCAAGGTTCAAATCCACAATTTCAAAGCTAAAACTTAGATCAATAATAATAATAATAATATATATATATAAAGAAAATAAAGATAAAAAGTGAAAGATAAAATCAAAAGAATTTGCAAGAAAAAGGAAGATAATTATATTAAAATAACAAAAATAAGTATTTCACTGGAATCTACATCAAATTTTACCTATAGTCACATATTGCCTCAACCCCATAATGTCAATAATTTTCTAGATATCATGGATTAAAGAAGAGAAATGATACTATACACTCTATACTAGGTACAAGAATATGCTTAAAGATAATGCAGCTTGTCTAAATATTCAATATGAATAAACATGTGTAATATTACATAAGTGATACCATTACTCTTACAACATCATGTGTTACATGTCTTGACATAAAAAAAAAAACACTTATATATAAGTTAACATAGTGTTACAGTACTCAATCCCCACTTAAACTCCCATAACCAAACATTACAGGTATTATTTACAAATTAAATTTTACATAGAGAAATACTCAACTTAATACAGATCAAGGCTGTGAAGAATAAAAATAAGGTTAGTAGAGATAAGAATACAGTTTTTTAAAATGGTGCAATCAACCAAACATATGGTGCAATATCTGTATCAAATGACACCATTCCAAATTTAACCACCAGCAAAAATGTCTCAAGGCTGTGAAGAAGAAAAAGAAGGTTAGTAGAGATAAGAATACAGTTTTAAAGAAATGGTGCAATAAACCAAACATATGGTGCAATATCTGTATCAAATGACACCATTCCAAATTTAACCACCAGCAAAAATGTCTCAAGGCTGTGCATAATAAGAATAAAGTTTAGTTAAAATATCAGTATAATTCAAAAATTATGGTGCAATCAACCAAACATATGGTGCAATATCTGTATCAAATGACACCATTCCAAATTTAACCACTAGCAAAAATGTCTCAAGGCTGTGCACTGACAAGAATAAGGTTCAGAATGGTGCAATCAACCAAACATATGGTGCAATATCTTGATCAAATGACACCATTTTTAATCTACCCACCAGCAAAAATGTCTCAAGGTGGAATTTTTCTAAGTCCCTTGTTTTTGGAAGGCTCTATGGAGGGCCCAAAAGGTATAAATAAAGGGCCTCTCTGCCTGTTTTCCCCCCCATGCTTCTGATTCAAACAATAATCTTGAGAATCAATCCATCCCTTCTCTAGTAGGATAATCTAGTATTTATATTGAAAAAGATCAGTAGCAAGGCTCAGTATCTTATAGTATTATTTATGATTAATTAATGAACGATATTTATAATATTAATGAAAGAGTTTAATATTATTTAAATAGTCTTACCATTATAGTAGTAGTGTTGAATTAGTGTTGGAAGATATTATCAATAGTGATCTTATCTAATTTATTAATAACCCTTATTTATAGAAGGGATATCATCTTACCCTCATACCTTATATCATAAGCCTTTTAGGTATATTGGATTATATTTATATTGATCATAATAGTATTATCTTACTATTATATCATTTATCTCTTACCCTTATATTAAACAAAAACACCATTAAAGAATTATCTTACCCTTAAATTATTATAGCTATATTGATAGTATTATTAAATCCCCTTTAAAAGTATTAGCTAGCTATCAAGATTATTATTAATATTAATAGTGATCTTAAACAATATTATTTAAAATATCTCAGGTATTGAAAGAAGGAATACTAGAAGAATTAATTAAAAAGAATTATAATCAATAACAAGAAAGTTAAGCAAACCTAAATTATTAAAAAAATATATTAAATATTACCATTATTATCATAGTGATCTTTTATTGACAGACTGATAGAGACTGCTGAAGAAAATTCTCTAATTGAAAAGCCACAAAACTAAATAATTGATTGGTGATCTCATCAAAAAGGGTATCTTTTTCATTATATTTAGAGGGGCAGCTAATACACCTTAGCACCCATGGTTATTGGCTAATTCTGAAATTCAAAACAGACTCACCAATAATTTCCCCCTCAAGGTACTGCCTATTATTTATCCCACAACAAAAGGAGTTCCCACAACGCTACTATTCCGACTGCCTCACTCTTTGAATTGGGCTGAGATTGTATTACCATCCCTGATTTGATAGGCCGCTCCCTCGCCAATCTCATAATAGCCGTGGCTTTTTCGGCACATTGTTTTTGCCAACCTCCTTGAGCATTGTGCGGACATACCCACTAGTGTCGTGCTTTCGTTGTCCTGTGCTGGATCAGTATAATGAAGAAATGTACTGCTGGCCCACACTACCTGAATGAGCCCATGACAATCGGATAGATCAATCCAAAAATGCTCATTTGGGAAAATCAATTTCCCCCCTGTACACCGCTTTGATGCATCTCTTTGAATTTGGCCGGTCTCCTTATCAGCTTGAAACCACCATCCCGAAGCATACAGCGATGCATCCTTATCAACATGAGGTGCGTTTTTGAATTCATTCATGGTGAAAGTGAGTGCCGAAGCAAACTCACATGCACCCTGATTTGCGGGATTATTGCCTTCATACTTGACTTGATCAAAAGACGGAACCCCCAATGAGTTGTAGCAATTTTGAATCTTCTGAAATAAATTATCCCCAACATATCGTAAGGATTGACCTAGAATGCGACCCACCAAGCTAAGATTGGCCCCTCGGTCCCGCCATTCCTCTTTTGCATTTTCAATTTTTCCAGCACTACCATACAGACCAAATTGTTCATTCTTCGTGGTGCATTTGCGCCACCCAATCGCGAACATAAATCCCTCCAGTAATGCTCCATTTGTTGCAATAGGGTCAGTGAACCTCTTTTCGCGAAATAAGAATAGTGATAATTCATCCCATTGATTGACCTGGACTTCACTCATTGTTGTGAATGGTCAGAATTCAACAAGGGCAATGAGTAATCCGGTTGAAGAGAAAATTGCCACACGGCCAAAGTGAATGCGTTTGATCTGATTGACATCCACCACCCTCCGAATTTCACTTGGGGTGATATTTGCTGATACTGGCATTGATATTTGTGCTGTTGGGCGAGAGGAGGAAAAAAACCTATTCATTCGGGTGGTTTTGCGCTCATTTGTCTTTTGGATCTGCTACTATTCCCAAGTGGTTGCGGGATCACTATGTGTTGAAGCACACAAGATATCAGATACTGCCAAGGAGCTTTCTTCTGCACACATCCTTTGACTTCCCTGTTGGAGCCCACAGGACATTGGCACAATCTGAACCGACTAAAGCCAATGTTCTTCCGTGGGGCCCAATGAGGGTGCCACATAAATGTGGAAGCATATATATATATCTATATATATACACTGAGATTAAGCGAGAAACTCACACTTTCCTTCCTCAGCCCGACGCTTTCTCACGAGTTCCCTTCTACGCTCTTTTCCTTTTTTCGTGAATGGCATGCTTGCATCAGAAAATGAAATGAAACCAAATGATTACTGATTTATTAATACCACCTAAATTGAATTGCGGACGATGAATCTTTTTTAATTGCGGCTAAAAAGAAAGATCACACCTGACCTTTGCGAATTCGCGATCTCAAATACCTGAACCTAAAAATTGCAGTGGATAGTGCATTATTCAATTTTACATATTGATGTTCCCATGCAATCACTTTCCAATCCAACCATTTGGAATATTGCAAGCACACGCAAATTCAATATGCATCCTGCTGCGGATCCCTAGTTATCCCAGTCCTCTTGAAAGACACAGTAACATTTTGCCTATTATGGGCTGGCGGGAAGTGATAAACGCGACTTCCCACAATGCCCCCGAGTGTGCTACTCGCGGGCACAAAGCCTGACTCAGCTTGCGTCTTGGCGGAGTCTTTGCAATGATGTACGGAGGCATGCCGCCGTACAATTACTATTGGTACTCAGACTGTGGCATCCGGCAGTAGTAGGATAGGAAGTCATGATTATTAAATTCATAAATCACTTTGAAAAATTAAATTACAATCTATCTAGTACAAAGCTAATCTAAAACGGGTCAATCCTGGTTGTGAGTTTAGCTGACCTGGGTACCCTCAAGGTGACCTCATCACTTGAACCAAGACCGCGTTTCTCCACCCAGGCATCACCAAAGTCTAATACTAAGCATCGTGCAAATTCAAATCTAAGAGGTACAGTGGGGTTAAAAGACTCTGATGAGAAGAAACTTTTATTCAGTAAATTACATATATACTTATTAGTATGTAGCCACACTGGCTCCACTAGATTTTTACCCTCTGAAAGTTTTGCGGAAATGTCAATTAGTGATAAAGCCCCTTTAACTGAGCTTGTTCTCCAGTCATCTGAGCATACCATCAAACCACAAACCCCCGCCGCACAGAATGCCGCTAATATACCATAGCAAATTCGATTTATTCCGAGATTCTTGTGACACGCCAAAAGATCTTTGATGGCCTCATTTTTTTTTGAGTTCGTGAGTTTGCCTTTGATGCCATTAACTTCGACCTTTGTATGTGCACTTACCATGTTGTACGCAATCATCAAATGGATAACTGTATCCATTAGATCCTCCAGGTTCTTGTGCGGCTTTGTGGATATCTCATTGTCAGCGCCGCCACCTTCAATGCTGAGCTGGGTTGCACGTTGCTTCGATTTACTCAAGCAGGAGGCAAGGTATTCAACTGCTCCGCGTTCGAGTCCAAGAGGATCGGTCGAATTTGATGTTGGTGCAACATATGGTTTGGGTGCAATCACATCGTATGAGACTAAACTAATGGATTCAAACATAACATTTGCCCAAAAATGTTTAACTGGATTGGCGGGGTAAAGAAGGCTCTGAACCATTTTGAAGAAGGAGTGTTCAGATTTGGGGAGATTATCTGGAGGTTTAGCTGATTCCTTCATCAATTTGAGATTCCAAATGTTGTAATCAAAAAACGCTTCTGTTTTGGTTGGCTTAAAAAAATCTAACCCTGTATATTGCAATTTATATCACCAGTCAACAGCCAATAATCAAGTATCATGCACAAAGATAAAAAGAACTCACCTGCCATCTCAAGGTCCTGCAGCCAAGCCGACATTTTAAGATCTCGGTTACTGATCACCTTAATACCAACGGGCAGGAATGTATGAGCATCCTTGGTTGGTAAATTTTCCCATCTATTTTTGTAAATCCTATTGATATTATCAAGCCCCCTGTTCCATGATTGTTGAGAAATATTGGAATGATAATTCAAAATGCCTGCAAACTCTTCCATGCGGGATAAAAATATTCCTTGAAAATTCGCAGCGGATGACACTTCGGGCTCAGCGTTGGGAATTATATCAGTCATATCTCGTCCCATTGTATCATGTTTAATTGTTTCCCTTTCTTGAGGGGCTTGAATATTCTGAGGAGAGGCGGGAGGGGTTGCATCATGCATTGTTTCATTGGGTATCGGGGGGCTTTCAGTATGTGGAGCTTCATCATGGATTGTTTAATTGAGTATGGGGGGGGTTCAGTATGCGGAGGTTCATTATCAATATGGTCCACTTCAACATTGATCATTTCATCACCTTGATCCCGGGAATCCTTTGCGGCTTCAAAGGTACGGCGTTTTTTGTTGGTTTTTTTGGTCGCATGTATATTTGGTCTTTTTCCTAATCTTTTGCCTGGAAATCCAATTACGACTGGAGATCCTTCAGGTAGAGATTCTCCCACCTCCACACCTGCCCATATATTGTAAGAAGCTATTTTTATCAATTTTGTTTTGAATTAGTAATGGACTTACGGTTCAAATCCATTTTGAGGAGGCTCATGGCTTCAGCAATCTTTTGACGCACATAATCAGGAATTTTACTATCATTTTGAATTTTTTCGAGCCTTGGGATTGTTTGAGCAATGTTGGAGACAAATTGTTCCTTGGATATAATTTCCACCTCCCCACTGAAAATTACATCATCTTGCCCATCATCTTCTGTCGGTGCACAAGGTTCAACAGTCTTTTCCTTCTCATAACTTTTAAAATTCGGTTTCTGAGAGCTTGGCGGTTGACCTGAAATAAAGGCTATGACACAATATCAGGTTTTGAGAGATTAGAAATACTCAAGATGGATGTATACTCACATTCTGGAAGAGCTGGTGGATCTTGATTATCTTCATGTGACTGGCTCTCTGCTTCAATGCCTAATTCACGACTACTGGCCATATCAGAGATTTCACTTCCACTCTCTGGGGCTGAAGTTGGTTGTTCATTAAATTCCGTTGAATTTCCCGGGGTTTGGGCCATCGCGGAGGTAGTTTAGTAAGCAAATAGATCGTGACGAGTTGATTGATAACTTGTTTGAAAATTTTGAATAAAAAGATCCAAATTGAAGAAAATAGGTGGAAGTAAAATAATCGCATTTGCAAAATGCGATTTGGCGGGAAATTGAAGGAGGCCATGTTTTGCAAATTATTTCATATCATGCAAATGAAATCACTTCCCTGTGAGACATTGAATAAAGTTGACTAGTGAGAAACCTACTAAAGTCAACTTTTGAACTATTCAACGCTCATGAGGTAAGGACTAAGCAAAGTGTTCCATTTGAATGATATGAAATAAAATGGTTTTGTCGGCGAAAAAGGAGACACAATTCTTGTCTTAAATAGTCCACTTATTAGGTTTTAATTTGCGAGTCTCATGATTTAAACCCTAACCACAACATTGTGAATATACTGACCAATTTCCCCTGAGGTCCTGTTGGCAGAGAAGGCCACTCAGCATATTTCGGCGATGGCGTCCATTGTGTACGCCAACAAGCCACCGTACACACTATGGATGTAGTACGGAAGCGTAAGGATGGCAAGCGGTGTCGGGGCATGTCGGGAGGGTACCTACTAGGCGAGTGTAAGGATCGTAAGCAGTGTTGGGAGCATGGCGGGAGGGCACTGCGCGAGCGTAAGGATTGTAAGCAGTGTCGGGAGGGCACTCCGCGAGCATAAGGATCGTAAGCAGTGTCGGGAGCATGTCGGGAGGGCACTCCGCGAGCATAAGGATGGTGAGCAGTGTCGGGAGGGCACTCCGCGAGCATAAGGATCGTAAGCAGTGTCGGGAGCATGTCGGGAGGGCACTCCGCGAGCATAAGGATCGTAAGCAGTGTCGGGAGCATGTCGGGAGGGCACTCCGCGAGCATAAGGATCGTAAGCAGTGTCGGGAGTATGTCGGGAGGGCATTCCACGAGCATAAGGATCGTAAGCAGTGTCGGGAGTATGTCGGGAGGGCACTCCGCGAGCATAAGGATCGTAAGCAGTGTCGGGAGTATGTCGGGAGGGCACTCCGTGAGCGTAAGGATCGTAAGCAGTGTCGGGAGAATGTCGGGAGGGCACTTCATGAGCGTAAGGATGGTGAGCAGTGTTGGGAGCATGGCGGGAGGGCACTCCGTGAGCATAAGGATCGTAAGCAGTGTCGGGAGCATGTCGGGAGGGCACTGCGCGAGCATAAGGATGGTAAGGGTGGGGGTGTGAAAGCGTAAGGAGTGGTGAGGACGGAGATGGGGGGCAGGCAGTGTCAGAGTCTCATCTGGAGGGTGGTGCGGGCGCGTAAGCATGCTAAGCGTTGGGGAGGCGGAAGCTATTAGGTGAAATTACCCAAACATTGTGAATAGTGTTGAAACGGGTTTGGGCTTTGAGTGACATTCTCATGTGACACATGTGACGATTGACGTTGTCTTGACGCTGACGTGACGTGACCCACTAAATCCAGTGACTATAAAGTGACACTAACAAGACTGAAGCAAGATTTTATACTGACCGCGGTGCGACATGAAGTCATTCGCCGACGATTGACGCAAGATTCGCCCTGGTGACTGATTCTGAATCCAAGTGAACTATCTTCCCCCTTGGGTAAAATCTCTTGATGTGACTTGCTGCAAATTTCCTTGTTAGTTTAGTACCATCCAATTCTTCAAGTTCCTAAGGTCCCTTATTAACTTGAATTACAAATCTAAATGGCCCATTCCAACTGTTTTTGAAGAGTAATCCCCACTGTGACTGAAGTGTTTTATTGTAAACCAATACTAAATCCTCAGGTTGAAGTGGATTTCTCAGTTTGTGTGCCATCTTTTTGTCCAAGTATTGAACTGATTTCTTTCTTGAATATCTCAATCTATCTGATGCTTTTAGTTTTGTTTCTTCTTTTGCTTAAATCTGTGTTGCTTTTGCTTCCAATAGCTCTTCTGTTGTTGAGATTTTATTCCATTCTATGGCTAGGTATCTGTTTGTTTCTATGTCAATTGGTAAGAGACCCTGCTCACCAAAATGAAGCTCAAATGGTGAGTATCCTGTTGTTCTTTTTACCAAAATTCTATCCACAAAGGTTACAATTGGTAAGTATTCTTTCCATTTGGATCCATTTTCACCACACATCTTTACAAGTGCATCCTTTAATTGCTTATGGCCTCTTTCAACCATTCCTTTTTCTTCTGGGTAGTAAGGTGTAGTTATTCTGATTCTTGATTCTGCTCTTTTGACTGCTTCTTGTAGTTCTTTTCCAAATTCTGATCCTCCATCTACTGTGACTTCTTTGGGTGCTCCATATCTATAAATCCATTCTTAGACTGATTTTGCCGTTAGCCTAGTTAATGCAACAGTTTCTGGCCATCCTGAAAATTCATCTCTTGCTACCACCAATTATTTCTATCTTCCTGCCTTAATATGGACCGCATTCATGCAGACTCTTTGAAATAAAGTAGATGTTACAGATATCTTTGCTTCTTCTGTTTGTTTCAAATGACTCCTTTTTTGACATTCTTGACATGATTTGACCCATTTCTTGACTATCTTTTTCATTCCTTCCCACGAATATCTTTTCTTGATTCTCCTGTATGTTTCATTTTCCCCTCTATGTCCCAGCTCTTCATATATTTTATTTGGTATCTGTTTCTGAGCTTTTTCATTGTATACAACTATTTGTGGATGTGCCCGATTTCTTCTTTTCAGCTGCCCTCCTTCTAAATAGAAATTCACTGATCTTCTTTTAATTTTCTTGAATTATTCTTCCCCAATACTTTGTGACTTTTTAAAACTATTCAAATATTCCTGTGTATGTTTTCCCAATCCTTCCTGCTTCATTGGAATTTAAATATTTTTTGTTTTATTCCTTGATAATTTTCCCACTTTGCTTGTATTTACTTCTTTTGGGCCAAGTCCTGGATGTGGTTTGATCCAATATTCCTCTTCATCCAAATAATCACTTTCACTTTCTTCTTTGTCTTGTCCTTTTGGCCTTCTTGATAACCAATCTGGCATAGTAAATGTTTTTGCTGGTTTGTGTACAAGTTCAAATGAAAAAAGTTGAATGTATGCCACCCATCTTGTCATGGGTGTATTTGGTAAGCAAGGTGTGTTGATCATTTCTATTAAACCTTTAGCATCTACTTGAAGTTCAAAGTGTTGCCCCCATAATATTGTTTGAAGTTTTTTGATTATTCTTGCTACACTACAAAGCTCTAATTTTGGCTGAGAGTATTTAGATTCTAGTATGGAAAATGTTACTGATTCATATAGTACTTTTCTATCCTTTGCGTTTTCATCCTCTTGAATAAGAACTGCACCTGCGGCAATATAACTTGAATCTATTGCTAATTTTATTTTCCCTGAGCCTTTATCATAATTCAATGTCTTCAAAGTAATTTCTTCTCCTACTATCTTCCTGAGTTTTCTCAAAGCTTCTTCACATTTTTCATCCCATTTCCACAATACATCCTCCCTTGTCAATCTTCTAAATGGTGCTGTGATTTGTGAAAAGTCCTTGATAAACATTATGTCATATGCACATAATCCTAAGAATCATCTAACTTCCTTCTTTGTTGTTTTCTAGGCCAGTTTTGTATCTTGTTTATCTTCTGTTTTGAAATCTTTCTTCCTCCCAAAGACACAACATGCCCCACAATATCAAGTGCTGGAACACAACATGCAGATTTTGGTCCTGAAATTGTGATTCCTGCCTCTTCTCTCCTGAAGAGTATTCTTTCTAATGTTACTGCATATTCCCAAAAAAATCTTCTTATGAGTTGATTCTCCTTCAATTTTTTGTGCTGACATGTTGATCTGGGTCCTTTAATTCCTCCATAATCTATAAATATTCCAAGGTGCTCTGGTATTTGCTCCTGAAGTATCCAAGTCATTTGTGCTTGATAAACTTCCACAGAGTTTGTTTCTACTTGATGTAGTCTTGTAAGCTGAAGTCTTCCAAGTGGTGTTTCAAATATTGTAAGTGGTCTTGTAGTAATATCCAGTTCTATTTCATTTTATCCTCCCATAATATCTCCCAATCCATAGCATGCTCTTCCTGAAAATGACCTTACAAGCTCATCAACATTTGCTGGCAATCCTGCATCTTTTATTGTTACTTTATTGAGGTCTTGAAGGTCATGAACTATTCTAAGTTTTCCATTGGGCTTTGCCACACAAAATACTGGGCTGTTATCGCTTGATGTCAATTGTTCATAGAGGCCTGTATGTATTCTTTTGCTGAATAGCTCAATAAATTCAGGTAAAATTGATTTTGGTATTGGTATTGGTTTGTTTTGCCATGGTTCATGTGATATAACTGGGATGTTATATGGTTTTCCATAAGAATGTTTAAGCACGCCTCTCCCTTCTTCACAAAATGCTACAGCCTTTTCCCTTAGTAAGAGAACATTTTTTAATAAATTTGTTTCTTCTTCTGAGAACCATCCAGATGGTCCAAAATTTATCATTGAAATTCTTTCTTCTGTAACTTTTAATTTTTCAATAAATAGAGGTGGCTTAGGTGATAAAGGTGTTTCATATGGATCTCTTGAAAATTCAGGTCTTTACATAGGTGGATTCAGATCTTTAGGCATAGCTTCATTTACTTGTCTAACCTTTTTGAGTACTGATTTATATTTTGCTGCATTGGATTGAGCTTCCATTGTTCTTCTTTTTGTCTTTTTTTTTGGTGAAAATGAAACAGTCTCTTCAGTATCTTCTTTCACTTTTGTTCATAATTAAATTTGAGCTGTAGTTTCAAGTTGTACAAGGACTTTACCTCTAGGTGGATAAAACCCAATATATTAGGTATACCAAATCCTGAAGTTTAGAGTTGTACAAGGACATTTGAAAACCCTTTTCCAGAATCACACAAGGGAGCAGTTTACTGTCTTACTGAGGACAAAGCGGATGAATGTTGAGAGTTTTATTTTAATTGAATATGCTTCATTATTTGAACATTGAAGTATTCATTATTCTGTTGTTCACTTTTGTTACTTCTATTGACATCTTCACTCTTTTTTTTGGTTTTCATTCTTCCTTGAGTTTACTTGCAAGTTCAGCCCTCTGGTGTGCTACCCCTGTAGTTTAAAGTCATACAAGGACTAATTTTAGACTTCAGGTTGCTACCCTGTAGTTTAAAGTCATACAAGGACTACTTTTAGCCTTCAGGTTGCTACCCTGTAGTTTAAGGTCATACAAGGACTAATTTTAGCCTTCAGGTTGCTACCCTGTAGTTTAAAGTCATACAAGGACTAACTTCAGCCTTCAGGTTGCTACCCTGTAGTTTATAGTCATACAAGGACTAATTTTAGCCTTCAGGTGGCTACCCTGTAGTGTAAAGTCATACAAGGACTAATTTTTTTTTTCTTTCTTTATTGTATATGTTCTTTTATCCTTTATATTAATCAATACTTCTTATTTTATTTATTTTATTATTATTATTGTTAAATTTGTTTTTTTTTATTTATGTTATGAAAAAATTTTTTATGTTAATTTTTTTATTTTATTTTTTTGTTATGTTGAATTTTTATTTTTATTTAATTTTTTTATGTTGAAAATTTTTATTTTTATTTTTATTTTTATGTTTGCAAAAAAATATTTTTTTTTTTTTTATGTTGAGAAAAATTTATTCTTTTTTTTTATTTTTTTATTTTTTTTTATTTTTTCCTTTTCTTTTTTTTTTTGGAAAAAAATATTTTTATTTTTTTTTTTTTTTATTTTTTTTTTATTTATTTTTTTTTTTTTATTTTTATTTTTTTTTGAGGAGTGATTAAATTAATGAGTAATGTGCAATGACATCTCAATTTGAGTTGTCATGTTATATTTTCAAATGGTGTGGTTGCACCCCCGGCAAACATCTGATGGGGGGGATATGACATTACACTGTCCTCTTTTGATAAAATTAAGCTAACAGCTCCATGCCATTCAATTTTTGGATTGGACATCAAATCATCTACAGTCAGTCCCGTTTCTCCACACAATCCTTTGATTTAATTTGCTCTTCACTTATATTTTTTCTCCACAGCTAAACACAATGCTCATTTATATCCTTTCAGCTTCTGAATTTACCTTTCATTTTGCTCTGAGCCCTCAATGCATTGAGAATAGACAATCAATATTTCAGCTCAATCCAAATGTTTATCTCAAAGATCACTTTTCATCCTTGCTTATGCATTGTTGAATGTTATCATAGTGTTACCAAAACATCTCTAGTAGTCTCCCTAATCATAAAATCTTACCGCTGTGTTATTTTGACAAAACTGATGAAAGCTATTTATATTGTTTTATTTTTATTTTTGGAAAACCAAAATGAGTTTCAATAGATTCACAGCTTCCAATTATGTCGATACAGATGACCCTCTAACAGAACCTGATCCTGATCATAAAATCAACCAGCAAGATCAACAAATCTCTATCTTACAGCAGAAAATTGAACAATCACAGAATGCTTACCAAGCCATTTTGGAGAAAGTCAACTTCCTTCAAATACAGAACACTTCAAAAGAAAAAAATTAGAAGAATCAAAAGGAAACAACAACAATTCCTGAACAACATAATAATCCAAAAGTAACCAAAAAAACAATCAAGTTTCCACAAAAGGATAATTGTTCACACAAGTCAAACCCATATCATCTTATTATGAGCAATACACCTACAGACTTTCAGCACACAAAGGTGAGTCGTATTATCTTTTTTATCAAAAAAAGGCCTTCCAAATAAGCACTAATAATGCAACCATATTCTTTTAGGACTCATTCTATATACATATAAAAATTCTTTGGGGGATGGTGCATCCACATGCAGTTCCCACTCCTCCCAACACCTCTTTACTTAAAGAATTCAGCAATTGTTTCAAAAGCGCAGAAGAAATTAAACAGATGGCCAAAAGTGAGACAACTGTACCACTAACTCCCTAAGACCAGGTCATGACCCTGAAAGGAGTTCAACCAGGAATAAAGAAAGTTGGGCGAGGTATAGTACACATGAAAGAGTTTTTTATCTTATACATACAAGTGTTGCTTGCCAAACTAGGAATTCTTCAATGGTTCCCAAATCTGCAAGAGGCAAGTGACACGTTATAGGATGAAGCCTGCTGAATCAGCACTATTCAAAGCTTTCATCAACTTGCTATTGGGGGTGCTTATGAGAACATGAACATTAATCACCGCTACCTAAACAAAATAAAATTGCTTCATGAAGCCTATAATCATTATGTTCACTACTAAATGACTCAATGATTTAACAAGGAGATGAAAGAGGCTGGGAAGCACCAAAAAGACCAAGAAAAAGCAGCAGTTCAACTCTCAAAGAAATGTGTAAGATATTAGAATAAATATTATTTTTGCTTACTTACTGATAGCTTTGCAATATTTGCTATAAGCTTGGGGTTTCAAATAACTTTCCAAAATGATACTTGAAGATATTAGCCAACACTGATGCTCATAGCGATTATGAGTACATATCAAAGAGCAACTACAAAATTAATAAGCTACTGTTCAGATCAGATAATGCAAACAAGTTCATGAGAAGAGTTGATGAGGAAATTGAGAAGGAAGAGAGGATTGAACAAAAAAGATCACAGGGAAGAAACCGAATCATTGTGGATTCACCAAGCATTTCAATTCACTCTCATTTTCCCAAAGGCTTGCCTATAGACTTTTACAATCCGAGCTGGTTCAATAATTGCCCTCCTGGTCAAAAAAAAACTGTAGCAGATTCATTCAACATTTCTTTCTTGCCAGATGTGTCACAGTCAATTCGTAGTATACAGCATCCATATGAAAGACTTAACGACCAAAACTTTACTGAGAAGTATTGGGAAAAATGTGCAGAATCCTATGACCTCTCCCATGAGATAGCCAGGGAGGACAAGGATTTGGAAAGTGATGACAGTGCAATAATCAACAACAATTCTGAAAGTGATCACGACACAGGGGAGGAAAGTTTGGAACCAGATAAAAATGAAGGTCAGGTATTTGATCAGCTTTCCAATAAAGACACAGAGATGGCACACACACAAGATCTGAATCAATCTATGGTGGGGGGCTCCAGCATCCCTTTTGGAGCTGAGTGGAAATAAAATTGTCAACATAATTGGTGCACTAGAGTATTTTTTACTCCTTTTTCTCGGCGTTTAGAATTTTTAGAATATCATCACATGAGCTTGTACTTTGTCTTTTTCCTTCAGTTCCGTCTATAGGCCATTATTAAAACAATTTTTGAGTAAGAACTCTTGTTAAATAGAAATTGTTGACACTGTTAAAACTCCAAAACATGAAGTGACATTTCTTACATTGAGATTTTGAAATAGCAACTCAGAATTGTATTTATAAGAATATGCTCATATAGACGGAAAATTAGGTTAAAAATTAAAACAATTGAGTAAAATAAGATCTTTACATAGGTAAAAGGGAATTTAATGGGTTATGTTTTGGCCTCAATTGAAAGAAAACAAAACTTAAAAACCTATTTGTTAACAGTTAAAATTTGATATAAAGGTATGTGATATAAAAGGGCTTGCAAGCTCAAAGGGTGTATCAACTCTCAGGAAATCTGCTTGAATGAGGCAAGACAGAGAAGAAAAAAAACCCTTGCATCAGCTTATCATCCAAAAAAATTATTGTAAACAACCAAATCAATCAATTGAAAAACCTTCCACCTTGAAAAGACTGCTTTATTCAAAATTTAGACTATGTCATCTCTTACATCATTTGTGAACCTTTCACCAAACACCGTATATTTCACCAAGATTGTTCTCTGCAATTGCAAGGAGACAACCTTTGCTGTCATGAGCATAAATCACAAGGACCAAATCTATTTACATTTCCCTTGAAAATCTCCAGAAAGTGGCTGTAAATTTTTTGGTAAGCTTTTTTGCAACTGAAAAGTCTGAGTTTATGTAACTCTTACATAATTTTATTGCTTCCTCAGTGTGGATGGATGACTACATTTGGGAAAATTACTGGTTCAAGACCCCAATTTTGGTCACAGTAAGCCAAAGACTTTCGGAAAGCACTCAATTGTGTAAACCAGTAGATGGTTGCCATGCCACGAGTACATTTTTAGGGAACAGAGCTAGAATAGGTGACTTCTTTTTAAATTGGTTAAGCTGCATTGAAAAGAATTATTCTGAGTACAAACTTTTGGTCCTTCAAGAAGCACTTCAGGGATTAATTTCTCGACAAAGAAAAATCAAATATGTGACATTTGTGGATTAATTGAATTGATTGATAGTACTGTGAATCAAAGGAATAATGGACTGGATTATTTAATTCTAATAAGAATGTTGTGTGTTATGTGTCATTAAAAGGGTCTTACACACTTTAATCGAAGATGCTGACTTGTTTGTTTGATCAAATAATACTTTGATAAAGATTTCCAATACTCTGGAAATTGAAGTGTGCCTTTTGATACACTCAAAGTATATATCAGTTTGCTGATTAGTCTTTTGTGAATAATTAGTTCAGATTTATTTTTTCAAATGGAATTGAAAATAACTTGGAGAATATAGACAGAACTTTGAGAGAAGTAGATTTGACAAACCAAATTATAGAATACAAAAGTGAAAACATCAAACTAAGCATGAGAAGTAAAACTGGTATTCCTTTCCAGCCCGACAAACTTCTTAATAACTTGTGCAAGTAAGCTGATTTTTTGGCTACCTAGAGACCAGGCTTGCAGACAAAGATAAGCTGCTAATCCTAAGATATTACTGAAAGAAACAAAGCACAGATGTTGAGTTGGTACCAGATGTGCCAGCTCCATGCTTTCCAAAAAGGCATAAACTTCTTCAAACCCATCTTATTGATCCTTCACCAGCTCATAATCTTGTAAAACTATCAACGGTCCAGCATGTACTTCTGGTTTTTCCAGATTTATAATACTCTTGATTTTCCCAAATCTTTCATTTGATCCCATGTTAAGCTTGATGAAGTCATTAGGTGGCTCAGTCAATAATATCAATCCTGTTAGCCATGCAACTGACTTCATGTTAGTCGCAAAGCTCTGAAGTACTGATGAATTGGCTGGATGAGGGATCATACTGAAGCTACATAAATCTGGATTTTCTTTTTGTAATTATTGCAAAAGGGCTTCATACATTTGGCTGTTTATTTCTTCCTTTTTTCTGAGTGGTTTGTTGCAAGAATCAAATTTTTTGTTCTGGAATACCCCAAGCCATTGCATTTGACAGAACTTTCCCATGAATGTTTCCTCCATCCCACCTGCCCTTCAATAAAACATAAGTAAGAATTCCAAACAAAATTCATTGAAAAAATACAAAAATTTTAGAAAGTTGCTTTTGAGGTTTTGAATTTCGCCAATCAGATGCTCCCCAGAGAACTCCGAAATTCCCATCAGTGGGCCCCAAAACTTCAACTG
This sequence comes from Austropuccinia psidii, assembly GCA_023105745.1. Classification (NCBI taxonomy): domain Eukaryota; kingdom Fungi; phylum Basidiomycota; class Pucciniomycetes; order Pucciniales; family Sphaerophragmiaceae; genus Austropuccinia; species Austropuccinia psidii. The sequence goes on along the minus strand of JALGQZ010000007.1, from coordinate 23,639,488 downwards.
CTGTGGAATGTGCATCGCGTAGTGATGATTGGGCACAATTTGGCATTCAGTGAAAAGATTTAACAAAGCTCGCTGATATGTGTTGTAGTGTTGAGAAATTTTTGAGGAATCTTCCTTTTTGATTAATTTTGAACTAACAATGTTTCTACATTGCACAAGCGCACAAAAACTCAAAAGGAAGTTATGATTATCAAGTCTCATTCAGTTATAATTGGAATTATCTTTTAAAATATCCTCCAAAAAAATAATCAGAAGATAAACTGAGAAAAAAGATTTCCATTCACTTGCTTTGAATTTTCCATTCTGAGATTTACCAACCAAAGAAGAAACACGTGTGACTCCTTTTGGAACAACAACATCACCAATGCGCTTGCAAACTAAATTCTTTATATCTTATGAAAGATATCCAGAGTTTGTGTCATTTTCTTCCAGGTTATTATCTTGTTCTTCATTATTATACATGATGATATCTTCTTGCAGCAAATAAGAACGTTGTATGTCTTCAGGCTCGGCATTATGCTTTTGAAGTTGCAAATCAAATCCCCAACGTGTCAGGAAATGATGTTGTAAAACTCCCTCAAACCAGTTATGCATTACACCCAGGGTGGTGTTCAGAACAGGGTCCCAATAGGGTAAGCGGTTGAGTTCTGACCAGCAGATTCCTGTTCTGGTGGAAATCCTTTCCCGTGCAAATTCTGAATTAGTCTCTTTGCAATTCCATGCTGAGTGAAATACACTTTTTCCCTTGCGAGGGCATCCTAGCTCTAGCTTGTCCCTATCTGATGCGGCTAGCTCACACCATGAGCAAAATTTTGTAGCAGAATGTGATTTGAATCCAGCCACTTTGTGAGTTGCCACAATGTCTCCAATTAGTAAGACAAGCTTTACAGTGACCTTGCGTCCATGAGGATAAGTTGTTGTTGACATGGTGACTCCTCTATTTAGTTCCTTGAGCTTGTCAACCAATGGTATTAATACGTTGTTGATTAATAGCATTGTTGGCTGATTTGGTGTGTAGTGGGTTTCATATTGGAGGCATGGTGGAAGGTCGAGGCAGTTAAGGGAAATGAGACCCATTGAAGATTGACGACCAGCAACCTTATATTTCAGAGGATTGAACCAATTGACAAACAATGACAATCCCAAGGGAAGTTCAGAGCCTCGACGATAGGATGAGAACATCTTCTTCCAAATCTGTCCTTGAGCAACATCATATGTGCAATTGGAAGGTTCAGACTCTAAATCCTTTGCCCATTTATCAATAGATTCTTCAACAGTAGGCGAGTTGAGGAACCATTTCAGCCATTCTTGTATACTTTGTGTTACAAAATTGGAATGTGGAACTGTCAACTGACGCTGCCTACAAAGTGTAATCAAACCTCTATGTTGGTGTTGTTGTTTTATAGCCTTGCTGAATAGTTGTGCTTTATTCAGTCCCCATATTGAAACTCCTTTGAAAAGATTGGTACTGCATGGTTGACTTCTTGCTAATGCTTGATAGCCACATTGGTATGGTTCTGTTTCAATGTCATATATCGCAAAACACTTCTCACAGCAGACATATCGCTCAAGAGATGATTCTAAGTCCAAACATTTTATAATTGTTCAAACATCACAGGGTGTTGAGGAAACAAACTTGCAATCAAGTCCCAATCTTTGTGAAACCAATTCAATGATTTGCACCAGATCATCCCTTCCCTTCTGGCAATTGATCTTGCTGAGTCCACAAAAAAGGTAGAGCCACATTATAAAGCACATTATAAGGCCTAGTTTGTTAACAACAATTGCAAATTAGTACACAATCCTAAACACAACTTAAGATTTCTGGAACGCACAAATAATTTCAAATTTGGTTTTTCTGTCAGGTACGCTCACACTGTTGTCTTCTAAGTCAGAAATATTGTTTTGAAATTTCCCATGAGAGGGAATGCTTGCTAGAGAAATTGTTTTTAATGAAATTTTTGGAAGCATTTGATTAATTGTATCATCTTCCTGCTTTGAACAATCCAACCAATGTTGGGCCTGTGTAGTTCTATGAACAAGGAGTCCTTGACAGGTATGGCCCTCAGAATTTGTAATTTTATGCTGCCAAAATTTCAAACAAGTACAAATTTCCATCACATGGATTGAATATTTTTCTTGTCTTGAAAAGTCTTGATTTGAGTAAATGATGAAAAGTCTTGATTTGAGTCAACAATGAAAATTCTTGATTTGAGTCAATGATAAGAAGTCTTGATTTGAGTCAACAATGAAAAGTCTTGATTTTAGTCGATGATGAAAAGTCTTGATTTGATTTGAAAAAAGTTTTCTGATTTTATTTGATGAAAAAATTGTGTTATTGATTGAAGTTAAAGAAGAAAGATATTTTATTAATATGAAAAAAGTACAAAGAAATTTGATTTAATTTTAACAAAAGAAAATAAAACATAAGTAAATTATTTGATTGAATCTGTTTGTGAATTTGGAAAAACAAAAATAGTTGCTAGGCTATGCATTGTGAAATATATGCATGCTGATTCTTTAACAAATATGTGCTCTGTATAGGCATTGCATGCTGACCATGCAATGTGGGGGGGTTTACATCACCTGTTTGCTGGGGGTGTTGTTAGTGATTCTTGGTTGCTTTCAACTTTCATTAAATTTGAAACAGGTTCAATTCCCCCCTCTGTCAGCAATTCTGCTGCCAGAACTGTCAGTTTTGGGAATAGGGTAACCATGCTGGGTAGCATACTCTGAGCCTTGAGCAAGCTTGGTGATGCAACTTGGTATCCTTGTGTTCCTGAATTCTGACAAACCTAACTGGTGTTTCAAACCTTGTTGTGATGAAGGCTTCTCAACCTTGATTGTGATTTTGGAAGTAGAGACCCAGTTTCTGGATGGATGCTAGCATGTGAAAGACTTGCTAAACCCAAAGTGTTGGGGCTGTAAGTCATTATCCAGAGGATGTTTTTTTTAGTTTTCTGCCAGTTGTATTTGTCATTGAGTTTCTCCTGCATAATTCCACTGAGAAAATTGTATTTATTTTGCCTTCTTTTCTTCTTTTTTAAGTAGGGATTTGACTTTTCTGATGAGGATATACATTTATCCTAAATTCTGTGTTGCTAATTGTGGCTTTATTATTTGCGTTGGTAATGGTAATTACTTATTATTATGATATTTTTGTTTGGCTTTTAATATGGAAATTAGTGGCTTGAATTTGGGGCCATCATTTTGCAAAGTTTTGCACTTGCAGATCTTGAATGATCTACCTTTTCTTAATGTTGGTGGTCGATTCTTGAAGCTGATTTTTAAGATATAAGAGCTATGTTTTCTCCATGATTTTTATCATAAATCTTTTCCAAAATTCTGTTTCAAGTTTACTTCCTAAGTGTTAGTTACTAATGGATCCTTCATCTTCATCATTCTCTAATAATAATGCTGCTACCATGATTGATGATTTGATTGAAAAGAATTTTCCTGTAGCTCCACTTTCTGCTTCACCTCCTTCTCTTGCATCTACTAATCCTCTTGATACTCCTCAAGATTGGAAAAGTCCATATTTTCAATCCCCTCCTGCTTTGATTTCACAAGATCAGAATTTATCTTCTGTAGATATTATTGAACAAAAGCCTTCTCCTGCTCTCAAATATTTAAATGATGATAATTCATTTGTTTGTCTTGAAAAACAGTCTTGTCCTTCAATAGTTTCTAGTATTTATGAGTCTGTTATGTTGAAAAGCATTGATAGATTCTCTACATCCACTTTACATATGTTTAATGGATCTGATTCTTCTTTAGAATATCTTGATCAAGATTAACTTGAAACACTTAATTTTAAAGGAGAAAATAGTTTAAATCCACCAGAATCTCCTTTTCACTTTCCTGTGGCTTTTACTTCTAATCCTGATGTTAAATTAGCCTCTCCACCATTATTTTCACCTCCATCACCAACATTTTTGTTGAATCCTGAATTCAAATCATCATCCACTCCTGGAAGGATTGTAAAGGAGGAACCCAGATTGGACAAAATTGATGAATAAGGATTAACTTTTTTTATCAATCAACCTGAATTAGCTCCATCCACATCTAATAAGGCTTTCAGCTACTCTCCATCCCTTCCTAAATCTCTAAAAAAACAAAATAAAAAATTCTTCAAGAAAAAATATTCTCTATGCCCGCAAAGACCAATTTGTTATAAATAGTTAAAAGTTGAATGTCAGTTTTTTTTTCTGATTTTATTTACCAGTTATTGATTCAGATTTTTTTTGATAAGAATTCAACCCCCTTTTTTTTAGCTGAAACTTTCAAAGATCCTCAGCTATGTTAGTTGAATAAAAAAAGCTGTCTCCTTTCTCTGAATGTAATAATAATGAAGTTTTTTTTTAAGAATAAACTAAGCTATACCTATTTTTTTTTCTTTTTTTGAATTTTATGTTTGAGATTAGTTGCAATAAAATGTTTCGATTGGAATTAAATGATATGATTTTTTTCTTAATGAATAAATGATGAGTCTGTTTGACTTTTTTTTCTAAAAAAAAGAATATAAGAATTCAAAAAAACCAGAATATCAATATTGGTGTAAATGATGATGAGTGAGTTTCCTTCTTTCAAATAATGATAATAAAGGTGTATATTATTTCTTTTATTGGGTTGAAGATGGTAAGATTCGCTTGATAATTGATTTAAATGGAAAATATTATTGCCAATTAATTTTGGTATAATTTTTTTTTAAAAAAAAAATCAATAGGCCCACACTACCCCAAACCTGTGCGATTTTATTTTAATTTGAGGTGGAATAAGAATAGATAACCACCCCTGTTTATATATATATATATATTTGAATTAAATTGTGATACTTGTACATCGAAAAATAACTTTTGAAGACTTCTCAATTTGTAATATTGTCTTGTATACTGATATATAGCCTGTTTTTTTTATTTTATTTATTATGATGTGAAATTTGAATTCATAACATGAGTGGATTTTTTTTTTTTAATTTTTTGTAATATTTGTCTGAATCATTTTTATGATCTTTTTCTTGAGTCTTGATATGAATCTTCCTTTTTCTTCTTCAATTTTTTTAACAAATAAGTCTTTCCAAATTAATTTCCAATCATCCTTATTGATATTATAATTATGTGTCTTGAGACTAATAATTCCAGGTATAAACACCTCTTCCCACAAAACATCCCGATTGGCCTTTTCAATTACATAATTTCCATGCTTCCATAAGATTCTTCCTTCTGGTATGTCCAGTAAATCCAGAAACAGTCCTCTTGAGGATTCCACATCCCCAAAATATTTTTTTCTTCTCCATTCTGCATCTGTTAATGTATCCTCTTCCCAATATATGTTTCATAAATTTCCCTTGGTACCATCATATGTAAGTCATTCTAGAAATCCCAGTCTTGAAAGAGAGAATCCTGGAAGCTCTTGCAAATCTTTAGATTTTTGAATTTGTTGATGCAGTTCTGCAAAATTGAACAATTCTTCAAATTCTAAGTATGGAATCCATACCTGAAATAAATCCTCTCCTTCTTCAACAAATGGTTTTTCCCATAAATTGAATTCTTCTATATTTCCTACAATTTTTCAATTTAGGTCTGTCCATCCTTCTTCATTCCAAACCAAGATTCCATTCCAATTTATTTTCATGTGTAAGTTTGGCATCCATGACTATATAGCTCCTTTCTGAGTTTTGAGATAAAAGACTAATTCCTCTTTGATAAGGCAGGAAGGCACTGCCACTGTGTCAGGGTGACTCTATGATATAGCTTCAGAATGATAATAAAAGCTATAACTCTGAGTGTGACACGAAAATGATGATTATATTAGAGTGAGAATATGAGTGAAAAGGGCTATACTAAAATAATTTAGTGATGGTGAGTACTGCTGATAGCCCTGGGTGCAGTTTTTGCCTGTTGGTTTACAATAGCAAACCCTACAATACTTACTTAAAGTATACCTGTTAAATTCTAAGAGTATCACTTCTTTTTTAAGAAGTTATACCACGTAAGAATATCAAGAACAGGATGCTGGATTTGCTTCCTGGTGAGGCAAAGCCTCCTTTTATCTGGTTCTGGGGTAGTGGGAGGTGGTTTACCTCTGCACACGACCACAGAGTGAAAATTTTCACTAATGTGGGCTGGTTTGTGGTTCTATACACTCAATACAGGCTAGTATTGGGTAGAAATGTGGTTTTAGAACCACAAGTAGTCATTTTTACTCTATACAGGGTGAAAATTTTCACCAATGGAGTTTACAGGTGTATTCTGGTGCTCCTGACGCGTCAGAAATGGTACAGAACCTGTATGGACCTCTGTATTTGACTTAATTATGAGGTATTGAAGTAAAAATAAGCTTCAGCGTCTGTTTGACACCTCATAATCAGAGTACAACTGTATCCTGTCATAATACAGCTGTATTGGTCATATTGTGGGATTATAGCTTTCAAAGAGCCATAAATCTGTCAGTTTTTGAGATATCATGCTCAAAGTTGGTTCATTGGATAGCCCTGTATAAGCTCTACACAATGATACCCAATTTGGTATGGTTATCATCAAAAATGACAAAGTTATCCCATGTACAAGGTTTTTTGTACATAGGCGTGGTTTGGGCAAAAAGCTGTATTGAGCTTGTTTGCCTCATAACTTCTGTTATAGTTGAGATATGAGGAAGTGAATGGCACCATCAGAAAGCCCTGATTGTGCTCTTTCCAAAAAGACCCCACTTCAAGTATCCCACACTAAAACTGTAGAAGTTAGATGAGAGGTGAATGTTTTGTCCACCCTTATTTGGCCTGAATTTGACCATAACTCAAGTGATACTGGTGCTAGCTCAGTTTGGCTGGTACCATTGGATAGCCCTGGCTTAGAGCTTCATTTTGAGTACCCCTTTGATGGGGTTAAGCCTCTCCTTCTACATTTTAGATGAGAGGTGAAAATTAAGGTTTATGCTCAGCAATAACTTTGAGCAGGAATAACTTTGTTATTTCTTGTCCTATGGTGATGGGACTTATATTTTCAGAAAGAGGTGAGTTTCCTCTTTCTTTTGATACCTTTTGAGCTGATTTTGCTCAGCTCCATGTTTTGGTGGTATCTTGGCTATACCATTGGTTTATGGTATTTTGGCTGTCATGCTTGTGCTCTGGTTTTGAGTCACAGGCTGACATACCCTCCCTCTAAAAAAAGGCTCATCATTGTTGAGACTTTCCTCTCCTCTTGGAGGTATTAGCATGGTTCATTTGAACTTGAGCCAACAACTTTCTTGTGGTCATACCCTCCCTGTCTGGTGGCTTATGTTTCAAACCATCCAGGTGTTTGGTCATTGGTTTCCTCCTTTGGGAATGGACTGAACCAATTTCATCTATTGCATGGTTCTTAAATTCCACCAAATATTCCTCATGGGGGTTAGGTTCACTGTATGAATTATTTCCACAGCCATTCCCCACACTATCAAAGTCAGATTCATGACCTTCTTAGTCTTTTGTTGTTTCTTCCTCTCTTGCAAATATCTCTTCCCTGTCTTTGGGAGAATTTTCTGCATAGTGATTGGGTGTTTCAAAATTGTGAAATCCTGCTGTGATTTCAGAATCTGAATCATGAGTTTCTTTGGCTTCCAGGGTTGGATTCTCCCTGTTATCACCAGTACTATGGTTATTGTATCTACCAATAGATGTTCTAATCCTTACTTCTTGCAAAGTATTGGATATTTGATCCAAGGTGGATTCTTTGGAGCATCTGCATTTTACTGCATGTTCTAAGTCTCCTGGTAGTTTGGTCAACAGTTTGTGATTTCTCATTTCTGTTGTTATGTGAGGGTCAATGGCTATTAACCTTTTTGACTGTCTCAGACACCAATCATATGGATCTTTGTCCACTGTGTATCTATCATTTCCAAATGAAAGGGTTTTCTGCCATATCCATGTATCATTTCTGTACTTGTGGATTATTTGGCTCCTCCACCATGGCCAGTTTTTTCTGCCATGGATTTCTTTCATTTGTGTGTACCAAATACTAGCATGTCCTTTAAAAGCTGTATTTAATCTGGCAGTAATCCAGTAATCTGGTATACTTGGTACATCAGTAAAGAGTCCATCAATATAATCTATGAGTTCCATATGATCATACTCTCCAGTTCCAGAGAATTTGGGCCAGCTTGAGGCCTCAGGAAGCTGTTTCAAGGCTTCCTTTTCAGTATAAGACATATTATCTCCATCCTGGTATTTTGATGGAGACCTTGCCTTATTCACCAATAAAGAATCTGGTTTGATGTCTTCCTGGTGGTATGGGGTGCTTCCAGAAACATGCCCTTGTGTTTGGGGTTTCATTTTTGGCAGAAATTGAACAATTTGTCAATATCTTGATCCAGGTATTCCTTTTCCCTTTTGCAGTGATTTTGCTCCTCCAAGACTTGATTTAGTCTTCTTTTGGAATCTTCTGAGGTTTTATACAATTTAATATAGTCCTCTCGAAGAGTATGAATAGTTTTGGTTTGTAAGGTACAAACCTCTTGTAAACTTGAAATACTTTCATGGAGTCTTTCAAACTCTTTTTGAGTTTGTTCTACAAATTGGGAAAATTGTAACCATAGAGTATTACTACTTATGGTACTCTCACGTATCACAACATTGTGTTTCATCTGAGTGGAGATATCATTCCTTATCATAGGGCTGTTAGGTGCATCAGAAGTATTTACAACTGTTTGTTGTTTCTTTGTACTTCTTGCAACAGGTCCAACAATTTCTGGATCATAGGATCTGACTCTTTCAGCCTCTGGTTGAAAGAAGTCTTGTTCTTGCCTTATGATCGTCTTCCTCTCCTGGATTCTATCTTGGATTGGAAAGTATAGTGACTCTTGGTCACTAATCTGCTGGTGCCTGAGTGGTGTGAAGCCACTAGGGAGTCTGGTTGGGTTACCAGTCCTCATGAGCCTGAAAGGGTCAGAGTGTGTTAGCTCTTGTTCCATTTCCTGTCTATGATAAGTTCTTTGAAGAATATCTCTTTGAGGGAAATCTTCTGGATACTTTCTACAAGTTCTTTGTAGTGGGAATCTGGTTTGAATTCCCTGTCTTCCATTCCCCATTGGAGAAGTTCTTGGAATATTTGATGGGTTAGAACAAACTGTTATATGCAAGCCATTCCTGGAGGTTTTCTGTTGAAACCCATCTTGGAAGGTGTAGAAAGGTTCATTTTGCCATGTATTATGACTTTGAACAACTTCAACTTCTCTTTTTTCCAGGCCTCTATTCCAACTGATGGTTGTTTCTCTTTGTAAGGAATAATCCCTTGGAAATCCAAAGTTTTTGGAATTAGGTGATATCATTTCTGATTTGTAAAGTGAGAGTTTCAGCTAGTTGATTGAATCCTTCTGTTAGGAATTTATAAGTCACTTTGGAAAAGTTATTATTGAAAATATCAATAATAAATATCAATCAACTCTCCCCAATATATAATCTGTATATATTAAAAAGATTAATAATAAAATATGGTTTGTATTTTATTATGAAGTATTATTATTGAATTTATCAATAATAATGATAATAATCAATTTTTCACGCCAATTCGTGTAAACAAATGAATTATAAGAGTTTTTCTGTAAGAAAAATTCAAACAATATATACTTTGTATATATTATGAAAAAAAGATCAATAATAAAATATGATTTGTATTTTATTATTGATTATTATTATTGAAATTATCAACAATAATGATAATAATCAATTTTTCACACCAATTTGGGTGAAAAAATAAATTATCAGGGTTTTTCTGTAAGAAAAATTCAAAGAATATATACTTTGTATATATTATGAAAAAAACAATAATAAAATATGGTTTTATTTTATTATGAAGTATTATTATTGGTATTATCAATAATAATGATAATAATCAGTTTTTCACGCCAATTTGGGTGAAAAAAAGAATTATCAGAGTTTTTCTTCAAGAAAAATTCAAATAATATACTTTGTATATCTTATGAAAAAAAAACAATAACAAAATATGGTTTTTATTTTATTATGAAGTATAATTATTGGTATTATCAATAATAATGATAATAATCAATTTTTCACGCCAATTTGGGTGAAAAAATGAATTATCAGAGTTTTTCTTCAAGAAGAATTCAAATAATATATACTTTGTATATATTATGAAAAAAAAACAATAATAAAATATGGTTTTTATTTGATTATAAAAAGAGAATATTTTATAAATATAAATTATATATTTATAACTCTTCAAAAAATGAAAAAATATTATTTTTTCAAAAAAGGATATGTATACATTTTTTTTTTTTTTTATTTTTTTTTTATTTTTTTTTATGTTTTTAATATATATTTTTTTGAGTAAAAAATAATCAGGATAGAGAAAAACCACGAAATGAATCCCCTTCAGGGCTTCTTATGGTTTTAAAAAAAGTGAAAATAAGCAAGAAAACAAATATAATAACTTTAAAAGGCATGAAAATTAGCTAAAAATAGTGAAAACAAGCTAGAATTTCGTCTAAAATAGGTAAAAAACCTGGCCAGGCCCCCAAAATGTCAGGGTGACTCTATGATATAGCTTCAGAATGATAATAAAAGCTATAACTCTGAGTGTGACACGAAAATGATGATTATATTAGAGTGAGAATATGAGTGAGAAGGGCTATACTAAAATAATTTAGTGATGGTGAGTACTGCTGATAGCCCTGGGTGCAGTGTTTTCCTGTTGGTTTACAATAGCAAATCCTACAATACTTACTTAAAGTATACCTGTTAAATTCTAAGAGTATCACTTCTTTTTTTGAGAAGTTATACCACGTAAGAATATCAAGAACAGGATGCTGGATTTGCTTCCTGGTGAGGCAAAGCCTCTTTTTATCTTGTTCTGGGGTAGTGGGAGGTGGTTTACCTCTGCACACAACCACAGAGTGAAAATTTTCACTAATGTGGGCTGGTTTGTGGTTCTATACACTCAATACAGGCTAGTATTGGGTAGAAATGTGGTTTTAGAACCACAATTAGTCATTTTTACTCTATACAGGGTGAAAATTTTCACCAATGGAGTTTACAGGTGTATTCTGGTGCTCCTGACGCGTCAGAAATGGTACAGAACCTGTATGGACCTCTGTATTTGACTTAATTATGAGGTATTGAAGTAAAAATAAGCTTCAGCGTCTGTTTGACACCTCATAATCAGAGTACAACTGTATCCTGTCATAATACAGCTGTATTGGTCATATTGTGGGATTATAGCTTTCAAAGAGCCATAAATCTGTCAGTTTTTGAGATATCATGCTCAAAGTTGGTTCATTGGATAGCCCTGTATAAGCTCTACACAATGATACCCAATTTGGTATGGTTATCATCAAAAATGACAAAGTTATCCCATGTACAAGGTTTTTTGTACATAGGCGTGGTTTTGGCAAAAAGCTGTATTGAGCTTGTTTGCCTCATAACTTCTGTTATAGTTGAGATATGAGGAAGTGAATGGCACCATCAGAAAGCCCTGATTGTGCTCTTTCCAAAAAGACCCCACTTCAAGTATCCCACACTAAAACTGTAGAAGTTAGATGAGAGGTGAATGTTTTGTCCACCCTTATTTGGCCTGAATTTGACCATAACTCAAGTGATACTGGTGCTAGCTCAGTTTGGCTGGTACCATTGGATAGCCCTGGCTTAGAGCTTCATTTTGAGTACCCCTTTGATGGGGTTAAGCCTCTCCTTCTACATTTTAGATGAGAGGTGAAAATTAAGGTTTATGCTCAGCAATAACTTTGAGCAGGAATAACTTTGTTATTTATTGTCCTATGGTGATGGGACTTACATTTTCAGAAAGAGGTGAGTTTCCTCTTTCTTTTGATACCTTTTGAGCTGATTTGGCTCAGCTCCATGTTTTGGTGGTATCTTGGTTATACCATTGGTTTATGGTATTTTGGCTGTCATGCTTTTGCTCTGGTTTTGAGTCACAGGCTGACACACTGAGTGATAAGAGTTTTTAAAAAGATTTAAGTAAATTAAAATTCCAATTTGATAAGGAAGGAGGTCACTTCGCTGAAAGATGAGATTATTCTACATGAAGGTTGTTTTTTTATGAATAAAGTAACAGTCTGGAGCAAAGGTTTAGTAAATTGAAATTCCTCTTTGATAAGGCAGGAAGACACTGCCCTGATACTAATACAGATATGAAAATAATTCTCTTTTTTTTACGTTATTTCTTTTATTATTTTGCCTGTTTTTATGGTGGTTTTTTTTAATTGGAGATTGAAATTGGATTACTTCAGTTATTATTGAGAAATATTAAGCCTTCTGTTGTGAATTACTGAAAGACATATGTTCTTCAATATTTCTCCAAATATCTTGTTGCATTGTTTTCTTTGTGTATTTCCTTTCCATTCTGAAACAAGACCTTTGACTTCCTTAATGAACATGTACCCAAAATCACACCAGCAAAGTGTTCCTCCCAATAGTCCCAAACCATCTAGATTAAAGTCTTCTTGAGCCCATAACATTTTGTGATAAAGTCCTTCTATTGTCATTTGATAATATCCATAAGGCTTCTTCCAGTAAGTATTCTGTAAATTTCCTTTGATTCCAATAGTGGTTAGTAATTCCAAAAAATCAACATTTGTAAGATTGGAACCAGGTAGTTCTGAAAGATTTTTGCTTTTAATTATTGGTGAGTCTAGCTCATAATCATACAATTCTTCAAATGTTATAATTGGAAGTATTACATAATCTTCCAGCTCTTAATATTCTGGTATGTCTTCCTGTATGCCATTTTTATTCTGGGAGTCATTTGGTAATTCAGATTTAATTCCTTTATTTTTATTAAATAAATCAGTTGAGCTTGAAAAGCAGCATATTTGATCATAGGCATTATTAAACTCTTCTAGAATTCTAAGTCCATCCAGCCTTTGTGTATTTTCTGATAACTCTCCTTCTTCTAGGTCTTCAAAATTTCTGCTTTGTATATATTTATCTTCCCAATTTCCATTATTTTGTTGACATAACTTCAATTTATCTTCTGATTCTACCAATTTCCCTTCTAGAACTAATTCCATCCTTTGTTTAATCCCTTTTTTAATATAACTATCCCAAACTTGATCCATTTTGTCTTCAGTAATTATAGAACTTTCCTTTTCCAATTCTTCAAATTTTTGCTTTGCCAATGCCTTGATTATGCTATCTATTGGTTCTTCACTTAGTAAATCTTTTTCAGTATCACTAACGTACCCGGTTTCTTCATGAAATAAATTGAAATAGTCTTCTGAAATTCTTGAGGAATTTGCTTCAGGTAGCTTCAAATCCACTTTAAATTTCTTCTGTGGGCTTTCTACTTTATCTTCTTTAGTCATACCACTTAGCTCAAGTGCTAGCCATTTCTCTGGGTCTTCTATGGCTATTTCCAAATTTCTTCTCATCTTCTTTAATTCCTTGTTGACTTTTTCTATTGTTTCACTATCTTCTACCTCCAGTTTATCTCCTGTCTCCTTTCCTTTAGATTTTATATCAGTCAGAGGGAGAATACTTTCTTTAGATAAAGATAATATGCTAGTATTTCCTTCATCTATTATCTGGTTGAAATTTTCAAATACTAAGAAGTTCAGGTAGATTTTTGCTTCACTTTCAAAAGTGACTTCAAGATTTTGAATTTGACCAATTGGCTTCAAAGAGTTATCTGTTGATTTTGATGTGTAAGGCCTGATGTTTCATTCTGATTTTAGGGCTTTTTCCTGAGTTATCACATGCAAGTCATTTTTTGCATCACAAATAGCTGAGAAGGGTATTTTTTGGTCCAAGAAATATTGTCTTCACTCTTGTTGAAGATTGACTTTCTGTTTCCTCCGTTTCTTTTCTTTTGGATGATTCTGCTTGATTTATTGACCATTTTCCAATCTCTGACGATGCACAAAGCTCCATACCTCTTGGTGGAGAAATTTGCCAGCCCATAACTTGAGGGTTACATATTGGTAAACATAATCTATGTCCATCTTGCTCTGGATAACTAAATATTTGCCCTTTCTTGTGTGAAAATTCCAATTTAACATTATTATCTGCTAAAAATGGTCTTCCAAGTATGGTGTGTACAGCTCCTTTTTCTATGAATAAATGAATTTCTTTTTCTTCTCCTGTTATCATAGTAATTGGTTTAAATTCTGAGAGTCCAACCAAAGACGTTGTATGACCACCAATTCCTCTTAGATTCATATTGAGCTTCCTACTTTTAAGTGACGCTTTAAATGCAATTTCCTCTGGTATTAATGTTAATTTCTGATCCAGTATCCACCAAAGCCATTGCAGGATATTCTTCTCTTCCAATAAATACTTCCATAAATCCAAGTGGGCATGCATAATGTAATCTTGGGGTATCATAGTCCCGTAGCTTTTTTGAAAGTAGTCTTTCTTCAATGCTTGACATATTGACTGATTTTATCACCTCCTTTTCCTGGGTAGTTCAATTTTGTAATTTATCAAAAAAGGTTGGTAAAATTGATAATATTTCTTCAAGAGTAAGATTAATCTTTTGTTCAAGTATTTTCTTCATCACATGTTCAATTATTAGCTTTGGGTTATTGGCTGTAGATTTTTCCTTGTCTTTTAATTCCATCTTTTGTGACTCTTGTCTTAGTCACTCCTTATTATTGTCCCTAGAAATGATTTCAATATCATCATTATCTATCTCTTTCCTTCTTTTTTTTTCTTGTATTTTTTGGAATTAGAACTCTTATTTATTGTTCTGCCTCATCTTCCTCATGATAGTGTAAGATGTGTCTATGAAACTGTTGATAATATTACTATTAATCAACAGTACTATGAATGTTCTTATGAAATATAAAAATGAAAACTATTATAACCACAATTAACTAATTAAAGAATTATTTCTTTTACGTGTTATACACTACTAGTGATTATAACCGTAAGCAGTAATTGTCTACTAGAATCAATTACAACAAGAATTTAATAATCAAGACTTCTTTATTAAAATAATGAAATTATTTTAATATATAATTATCTTTCACAAGAATAATTATAATGCCAATTCTTGAAGAAAACTATTACTAGAGAAATACTTTAAGAATTAAGAAATTTTACTCACTAATACTACAAGGAACTTATTGGGGATAGAAGTAGAGGAATTTGATGTAGAATTGTGGATTTAAGGGATCAAATGTGATTTATAACTGTATTAAACCAATATAAAGTGGATTTCTCCGATTTCGCGTCTTTCTAATTGATTCAGAAAGAATTAAAACACTTAAGAAAAGATTTAACTAATACTTACTTGTTGGTAATAAAGATATAATTCAATAATGTGATGATATGCAAAAAACAGCAAGAGGAGGCCTCTTTTAAGTCTAACACAGCTCAAAGAGGTGTGCCATGGAGAAAACTGAAAAACAAGTGAGTGAGAAAAACAATAAAACTTTTTGGATTACTGATTTCATCATTTGTTGTCACATAAGATTATCATAATTACTTAATTGAGGCTTTTACGTGACTACCAACCCATTTATGGTTAAGAAGAAAAGGAGTAAAAACTGTAAATATTCTTTTATTCCAAAATAATAATTTTTTTCTGAAATTTATCAATTTTATTGGAAATTTCATCACAGAATGTATTTTCTGTAAATTTTTAAGGATTCTGTGTTTCATGTGGAATCATCAAAAATGGACTGTAGGTAAACCTTTTAATTTTACATATAAAAGTATAATTATGTTTGGTTTTTATATGAATTATGAAGTTCTTAATTTGTCCTAAAAGTTTCAGAGAGATTCATTAAGAATTGTATTTTGAATGAATTTTTGAAGTTTTTACCTCAATTCTACATAGACTTGCAAATAGCAGTGTATGGCTGGTTGCTATGAGGTAAATCAATGGATACTAGTTCAAAAAGGGTTTTAATTACTCCTTTGGGGCTTATCCACGGTAAGTAATTAAGAATTGACATGGTTACAGGAGTCTAAGTTGTTCTTTACCTCCTTGGCATGTCAAAATAGCAGGTTATTTGCTATTTTCTTATAATTTACTGTAGCTGTAACATGGTAACCCAGTTTCCAAAAGGTTTTAGTTTACTAATTGGGCCAAGATCAGCCATAGACTCAAGCTTTGGACCTGTCCAGACCTCAGAGGCATCAGAATTTGGGTACCCTGGCTCTTTTTGATGTCTTTTGTCCCCTTTGCCTATTTTTTACGTCAAAATAGAATTTTAAGCTTCAATTGAGATATCAATTATGGGTGTACCAATAGTTCCGGTAAGAATACCATAATATTAAGTGCTCAAAGAATGCATAACACTATTCTTAGTGTATATTTAACATGGGATTACTCACCTTCCCATTATTTGGGCGTGAAATAGAGAAAAACCAAACTTTTCATAGATCTTTTATGTGGTATTGATGATGTGGTATTGAAGTATTTTCCATTTTACCACCTCAAAGAGTTGATTTGAGCTTATTCACTCTATGGAGCTACCCTAGGTGAACTTTCATGTAGAACCCAAATCTGGCCTTAAATCCATGGATTTACCTACTCAATAAAAAGTTATTCATCTTTTCTGAAATCAAAAATGATGAATTTTGAATATATGCATGACTTATGGGCTATGCAGAGTTCAGAATTCATTTTTAAGATAATTTTGGCCTATTTGGGTATGTAAAATATACCTCAAGGCTCACAGATAGGCTCCTGGTATCTTCTTTTCAAAGGGTTTGTGTGTTTTATTTTTATCCTCCTGCTGAGTTTGGCTTTTATTTTCCTGTCTTGAAGCTCTTTGCCTTTTCTGCCTAAGTCCAAAATTTATTTGAAGATTTTCATTTGCTGGTGATATTTGAGGAGGTTTCCGGTTTCCCCATTCTTGTATTTGAGCTATAGCAGTTGCCTTCTCATCTTTTCGTTCCTCAATTACTGTTATTTCTTGCTTCTTTGGGGGTGGATTTGATTTTTCCATCAGTGCCTTTGTAAAATCCTCCTGCTCTTTTGCAAAATGTCTAACTAATTATTTTGCAGATTTAGGGCCTTCTGTGTGTACTCTTTGAAAATTTGGAAAAAGATAGGTTCCTCCACGCTTCAAGACAATTCTTTCCTCCAAGTCTTCTGTGAGATAATTACATCTTATTGCAAAATTTCCTTCTTCTAGGCAGTAACAAAACTTCAATGGCTGTCTTGGAGCCATTTGAGCTGGAACATATGGTTGATAACCAGAAGATATGGGTGGTGAAGGATACCTTGGCTTGAATGACTGTGAGTTTTGTATAGTTCTCTGATCTTGATTATTGCTTGGTTGAGGTTTCTTGGGAGATTTAACTACTTCAGAAAGGTGTTTGAGCCTATTCAATACTTCCTTAACTGATTCATTCCCAGTATCCTTTGATTTATTTTCTTGTGGCTGAGGATTTTTACTTGTTTGGGTAAGATCTTTCATTTGCTTTAAGACTTCTTCCCAGCTTTCCTCTTCAAACCTAGCTTTCTTCTCTTGTGACTTTGGTTGTGAAAATTCCTTCTGTTGAATTAAGACTTTGTCTTCTAGATCTTGTTCAATATACAACTTTAAGATTTCCAATCTTGGAATGATATAACCACCATCCAAAGCTTGTGCCATGGCCTTATATTTAAACATTTCTTTGTAAATAGATTCTTGAACACTTACGGAAAGACTTTCCAAAATTTCATGATTGTGATTGATATCTCCTTGTATATATTGATACCTTTTTAGATAATTAATAATGGTTTCATATTCACCAATGAACTTTTTATATTGGGTCATATTTCTAATTCCTCCTTCTTGTTGAATCTTTGTAAATAATTGAGTAATTGAGGACAGCTTGTATCTTCTTTCAGGTGACACTGTTACCCATCTCCTCTTCATATCCAATTTTAATTGCTCCCAATTGCCAGTTTCATATTGAGGCATTCCCTGAATATGGTAGCTAATTTCTTGATCTTTAGTCCAAAAGGATATCTATCTTGCTATATCCCTTCCACTTGCTCCTTCAATTTCTGCTATATTTTCCACTCTTCTAATAATTCTTTCCACTTCCTTTCCATCAAACCATAAATTATAATCCTTTGGTCGCATCTTGACAATGGCTGTATTGTTTTGTGGGATTTCTTGTTGCAATTGGCTTGAAGCCTGTGCACGAATATTAACCCGCTTTGGTAGAGTATTTGGTCTCTGTGAAGTGAATAGAGTTGATGAGGCCATGGGCCTTGAAAATGGTGATGGTGACCCTTCTTGTCTAAACATTCTTGGCATGCATGTAGTTTCTTCCATTGGGCTGTTTTCTGCAGTAAAACTTTACTCTTTCCTTTTCCCTTCTTTTTTAAGGAGTTCAATTAGTTCTTGTTTCACTTCCAACATTCTTTGATGAAGTATTTCTACATCAGATATATCTTCTTGTCCTTGCATGGTCTCTTCATTTATAATTTCTTCTTTTGATTCGTCGGGATTTTGTGGTATCTTTGATGATGATGCTGAATCCATATTGATATATTCTTTGTTAATTTTTTGTTGTTCACTTTTATTTTTAACTTTTAATAGTTCCTTGAGTAATTTCTGAAAATAATCTGTTACTATCTTTTGATCTTTCTTCTTGGTTCTGGGTGTACCAACTGGTATACTATAATCTATAGGTGATTCTTCTCCAGGTGGTGTTTCTCCTCTTTTTGGATAATAATAGTGAAATGATTTTGTTGAAGAACTTGATGGTGATGATGATTTAGAATTTTGTGGTTTTTCTGATTCCAGATTGACCTGATAGGCACTTGAAATTTCTTATTGATAAAAGGCTTTTTTTATGGACTAAATTTGAATGTTTTTTCTTTGATAATTGACGGATTATTTATGGTTGAAGCTAGTTGGCCACTGTTGGGACACCAGATGTGGGAAATCCTTTTGGTTTGGGATGAAATAAGGCAGTACCTTGAGGGGGAAATTATTGGTAGGTCTTTTTTGAATTTCAGAATGGTCCAAAAACCATGGGTGCTACAGTGTATTAGCTGCCCCTCTAAATAATACTGAATAGTCAGCCTCCAGAGAATCACAAAATAAAATAAGATTTGTGGCTTTAACAGATAGAGAAGACTTATCAGCAGTCTCTAAATCAGACCTATCAATAACACTACAGTAAAAACTCTGATCTAAAGTTTCTGATAAAATAAACACTAAATTTTTATTTTATTTTATTTTAATAGAAGTGATGATAATATATATATATATGTTTTGGCTTTCTGTTATTTTAATAAAAGTAATAAGAATATTTTTTTCAATAATAATGATAAGAATATATATATTTTTTATGGTTTTATGTTGATTATAATGTTTTTTTTATATGGGTACTAATAATAAGACTACTGGATTTGATTCTTTTAGAATTTTTTCAATACTGAGTTTATATCACTACTACTTTTTTGTTAATAACACTAAGCTTTTGAGAAAGGCTACTAAGCTTTAACTATGCTTATACTACTATTTCTTTAACAATAATAAGCTAATGAGCTTTTTACTACCGTTATAATACTATTCTTCACTAATACTAAGCTACTGAGAAAGGCTACTGAGCTTTTCACTAGTAAAACACTACTACTATTCTAGATATCCTGCTAGTTCAGGGAGTAGTGGTGATCCTGGATAGTGGGAACTTGTTCCATTTGATGATGGGAAAAATGAGGGAGAGAGGACCTCTATTTATAGCTTTTGGGCCTCCATAGAGCTTCTCAAAACAGGGTACTTAGAAAAAATTATAGTTGAGAGGTTTTAGTTGTTGAGACATGTAATTTTGATGTAGCAAAATGTTTGGTGAGAGAATTATGCTGGTGGTGTTTTTTCTTATCAAAATCATTTGATGTAATTGAGATAATTCAGCTGGTGAGATTTGCTTTTTTTTTCTTTTTTTTTCAAGTCATGTGAGGTCATTGAGCTAATATGGCTGGTCATGTTTTCTTGAAGGTGGGGAAAGTATTTTTAGTTTCTATTATTTACATATGTTCTGAGAAAATTATGCTGGTGGTACTTTTTCTTATCAAAATCATGTGATGTAATTGAGGTAATTTGGATGGTGAGATTTTCTTTTTGAAATCATATGATGTAATTGAGATAATTTGGCTGGTGAGATTTTTTTTTTCTTTTTTTTTCTAAGTCATGTGAGGTCATTGAGCTAATATGGCTGGTGATGTTTTCTTGAAGGTGGGGGAAGTTTTTTTTGTTTCTATTAGTTACATATGTTCTGAGAGAATTATGCTGGTGATACTTTTTCTTATCAAAATCATGTGATTCAATTGAGATAATTTGGCTGGTGAGATTTTCATTTTGCCAAGAAAGTAGAGAAAATTAAGCTCCTGACAATTGAGCTTTCTTCTAGTCATATGATACATATGAGAAAATTATGCTGGTGTTTCTGTTTCTTATCAAAATCATGTGATGTCTTTGAGATAATTTAGCTGGTGAGGTTTTTCTTGGAAGTGGGGAAAGTGGGGAAAATAAAAGTTTTTCTATTGAGTGCACTGCCATTACATTTGAAAAAGGTGGGGGAATTGGTATTTTCAATTGTAATTGAATTTCTTCTGGTTGAAACTCTAATCTTCTTGATTATGCCCTAGGACTTCTTTACAGTTTGATTTACCTAGTTCCAGAGTTCTGAAATTTGATTTTCACCTCTGGAGTTATTCCCTAATTCCTATTTCCATTTGTGGAGCCATTCCCTAATTCCTATTTCCATTTGCGGAGCCATTCCCGCAATTTTATTTTCATTTGCCGAGCCATTCCCGCAATTTTATTTCTATTTGAAGAGCCATTCCTGCAATTTTATTTTGATTTGCAGAGCCATTCCCAAAATTTTGTTTCTATTTGCAGAGCCATTCCCGCAATTTTATTTCCATTTGCACAGCCATTCCCACAATTTTATTTTCATTTGCGGAGCCATTCTGCAATTTCTATTTTTTCTTATTTGGTAAGTTTGAGACTGGTATAATTGGTATGGAATACCACAACGTCCATTTTAACCACCTCCTCAGTATCTGGACATCCCCAAGGGTCATTAAATTTTGATGCTATAATGAGAAATTTAGCCATATCACACCATTCACAACAGCACTAACAGGTATGCTTGTAATCAAGTAGATTATCATCAGGATTTGTTCACAATGAAGAAGAGATACAGTAACTAACCCTTTGACAAGTCATTGCGAGCTTTTAATTCTCCTTTTTTACCAAATACTTTGTGTGAGCCTTTGAGATATGACCACATACCCAATAAGGTCATAAAAAAGACTTAGAATAATTATACCTTTAATATAATTATATTAAAATTACTTAGAATAATTATAAATAATTACTTAAATATACAAAAAATACCATAAATTGGTACAAAAATTGGTTTAACTTAAAAACTAATGAATCAACATGTAAAATAAATTATACCATTGGATTCCCCATGGTAAAATACACATATACCATTTTTATAGCATATCTGTAAAGTCAATATTTAAGGAATTATAAGGTATAATACCTTATAAAAACCATAAAACCTTATTTATCTCAAGAACTAATGAAACAACATGTGAAATAAACTGTACCAGTGGATTCGCCATGAAAATCCACACATAAAACAATTAATAAGCTAATTTCCAATGTTAATACTTAAGGAATTAACCTGAATATATGCACTTTTTTGGTCAACGCATATATTCAAGGATCATAGCTAATATCTTCTAAACTATACATGATAGAATGATGAACCAAAAATAAAGTTACCACGTAATTACTGTAGGAACACAGATATGAACTTTATTTTACAAATTATAAACAAGGTTAAAACCTATGATGAAATATTGATAAAACTCAACAGAGCTGTTGACCACTTTGTTGTGAAAGTGCTCCAAACTTAGAAAGAAGTACACAGTTGGATTCTACTAGTTCATTCGTGAAGAATGATGTAATTTTTATTATTAAATTCAGGGTATAACCCCCTGAAATTAAGGTTTGAAGTTTAAAATATTGAATTTCAACAGAAAAGATGAGTTACAAGAAAAATCATCAAAATTAGAGTTTTGATGATGTAATGAAAAGCTCTTGGCAGAATAATAAGGTTATGTCAGGCTATCAGAATTCACTCTCTGAATTGCTGTAGCGTGTAAATCTTAAACGTTATTGAGGATCAAAGTTTGAGCTTAATTTGAGCAGTTATGATCACACACTGTAACCTTAATTTAAGTTTAACAGTCTTAAGAGTGATAAAATTGGTGAATACTATTAGTTTATGATTAAAACTAATAAAATCCACGACATTTGGGGTTCTGCCAAGCCTCTGATGTCATCAAACTTAGAGTTATAGTGATAACTCTAAATAATGGTGTAATAATGATGTAATATGGTTTGATCATGATGTAATCACCATCAAACCTTAAAATATTGATCAATTCCAGTGGATA
Source organism: Austropuccinia psidii (assembly GCA_023105745.1). NCBI lineage: Eukaryota > Fungi > Basidiomycota > Pucciniomycetes > Pucciniales > Sphaerophragmiaceae > Austropuccinia > Austropuccinia psidii. The sequence goes on along the minus strand of JALGQZ010000007.1, from coordinate 23,617,103 downwards.
TGATCAGTACACGTCTACTAGAAGCCTTTTGGACTCTAGGAGGGAGGTATTTACTATAAATAGAGCTCTTTTTACTCTATTTACCCCTCAGACGCATCAAAAACATTAAATCAATTAAATAAAAGGTAATCTCTTTATTCTTTATATATAAAACTCTTATATTATTAAAGACCAAAGAACATCTTAATATTAATCACTATTTTTACGTGATTAAATCAATTCTTTAATTGTTTTTGTCATAAATCTCTCTATAAACTCATTTCCACGTAAAATCAAGAAATTTAATAAATTTCTTTATTTTTTATTTGTAAATACAATTTGAAAAAGTTGTATTATATTATTTTGGCGTAAAATATCTCAAAATTATTATTTTAAGTGTTAAAAGTAGGTTATTTCATCTTATTATAATAATTTCTCTCTTATTATTACTCCTAATAATTCTTAATTAATATAAATAGTATTTATATTAATATATAACTTTAATATTGGTAATATTATTGTTATTAATTGTTATTTATTTGTAAAAAACAGTTTTTTACGCCTTTATTATTTGTTGGTAACAATAATAAAGAGCTTTATAATATATTAATTATTTTATATTAATATATTATTTATAATATTATAATTTCATATAATATTAATTTATATTATTATATTTATTTAATAATATAATATTTTTACGCCATAGTAATAATATTTCTTTATTATTATTATTATTTTAATCTTATTTATTTCAATTATAAGGACATTCAGAGTACAATAAGTAATAAATTAGTAATTTTTACTTATTGTTTCATAGTCAAACCTTACATTTGGGGGCCTGGCCGTGATATTTACTTAAAAGACCTTTGAAAAGATTCTATTTGGGTTTATCCAATAATAAATTATATTTATAATCATAAAATTATATAATAATTTTATATTTTATTGATTTTAAAAGCTATTGAGGCATTTGGAAAGCAATTGTACTGTCTTACACATGGTTTTTCACATCCTTAGACTTGCAAGAACTTTCTTTGAGTGACTCTAGTGATTAAAAGAGATATTTTATAAATTAAAAATAATTTTTATTATAATTTAATTTTATAAGAATCATATTCATTTTTTATTTTATTCTTTAAAAATAAAAATAAAAAATATATATATAAAAAAAATATTAAAAAATATTAAAAACCAATAAAAAAGTTATTTTTATTCATTTTTATTCATTTCTTTATTTATTTCAATTTTTTAAAGATATAAAAGCAATTTCTATGTGGAAAATTGCCATATCTTGCCAAAAATAACACTTCTTATAAAAAGACTTATATTTATTTGTCTTTTTTAGTGTTTGAAGATAACCCAACAGAAGACAACCAAGCCACTGTTGAAAGGTTGGTGGAAGAAACTTGTCAAAGTTCTCCAACACCAGTTATCACCAAAAGAAAGAAAGCTAAGAAATTAGACTTTCCAGGGCCCACCATTCAAGACTCTGAAGGTGAGCACCTCTTTTTAAATTGCCATAAAAGAATTTTATTCTAAAATACTTTTATTTTTCTTATTCTTTAAATTATGACTACCAGAAGAGGTTCCCAATACTCCATCCAATCAGATGGAGCTGGACTCAGAGGTAGAATTGATCCCTCAAAAGGGAAAAGAAAGGGCAATATCCCCAGTGGAACAGAATCCACACAAGGAAGTGCCTTATCCCAAAGGCAAGTCCCAGAAATGCCCATGATATCTGAGCCTGAATTGTAACTAAGTATGAGTAACTCAAATAGGTACAAATCACATTCAGAGGGCTCAAATAGACATCTACATGAGCCAGTACAAGCAGTATTACATAGTATACAAGGACAAAGATTGGGAAATGTTGCCTCAAATACACCAAGGAGTGATGAACTCCTGGCACATCCTGAAAAAGTTCCTCAAAGAGGAGGAGATAGTGAAATACTCCAATGGATGGAATCCACTGTCATCCAAACCTCAAATCAAAAAAATCAAGGATTATCATGCCAAAAAGAGGGAGGCAACCAAGGAAGAAGCCCCAGTAGCTTCTACCAGCAAGCCTCAAGCCAACCCACTTCCCCAAGAAGGGAAGAAGAACAAGAAAAAGCATTGGAGGAAACCATATTCCCCAAGCTACAGAATCCCAAGAATCCAAAAGGATGCCATGGACAATGTTTTCAACATGGCCAGAACCTTGATGGAATTCAAGGACAAGGAAGAGCAAAGAATGAGACAACCTCATTTCCCAAAGAAATAACCTTGTCCAAAGATGTTGTAAATACTTTAACAGAAATTAAAAATAGTATATTACCTCTAAAAGAAATTAAAGACAGTTTATTATCACTACAAGAAATAAATAATAATTTATCTTCTTTAACAAAAATTGTTGTACAAAACAAAAAAGAAATTGACAACATTAAGTTTATTGTTGAAAATAATAAACCAAAGAACTTAATTGACAATACTCAAAAATTAATACAAGGACAACAAGAATTGTACAAATACATAAAAGATATCAAAGACAAGACTTTGACAATCAATTATGATGTGAGTATTGACAATCTTACAGAAAAATTAAATAAATTAAGTATTTCTGTAGAAAAATTTGAAGAAAAAACTTCATCACACCAAAAATTACTTTTGGACCATGTGGAAAAAAGTGATGAAGCAAGAATGCATCTGAAAGATGATATTCAAAGTGAAATAAGGCTTATTACAGAAAAAATGGATAAAATTAATGAGGCTAATTTAAATATGCCAAAGTTATCAACACTATTTTCTCATATAAGAAGCCCTGTTAAAACAAAAGAGGAATTGTCAAATCCTTTCATAACACACTTGAGTCACCAAGATAATACCCAAGTGTTAATGAAAGAAGCACCTCAATTAAAAGAATGGCCAACATTCACAGGAGAAGGTGAATATGACCACATGTCATTTATTAAAACAATTGACATGTTACAAGAAGACTATGCCATACCAGATGAATTAATAACTGCAAGATTACATTCATTGTTTGAGAAATCTGCAAAAAGATGGTATTATGGCATAAGACAAACAAATGGTAAAAATACCTGGTCTTGGTGGAAACAAGAAATAATCACCAAGTGGGCAAATGATGCCTGGAGGTATAAGATAGAAAATGCATTTGAAAACTCTTTCTTTGACCCAGAGAAAGATAAACCTTTAACTTGGTTCTTGAAACAAGTTGAAAGGCTTAATGCACTGTACCCAGAAATGTCACAAAAGATGGTGCACATGAAAATACTTAAAAAATGTGGAGGGGAACTAGAACATGCCCTAAGAAGCAGATGTATAGAACCATGCTCCACAGAAGATTATATAAATGCACTAGAAGATATAGTGACAAGAACAAAAATTGGCAGGACTTGGAAAAAATTGGACATTAAAAGCCCAAATAAACCATTTATCAAAAAAGATAAATCAAAAGAATCCTTTAAGCCCAATACATCCAACAATAATGAGCAAAGAAAATGCCATAAATGTGGAGGTATTGGACACTTAGCCAATAATTGCCTTAAAAAAGCAAAGATTAATGAAATTGTGGAAACAGAAAGCCACAATGACAAAGAAGAGGAATCTGACTCTGAAAAAGAGACAGAAGAGTCAGAAAGCTCTGAAAGTGATGAAATCAATATAATTAATGCACAAATTAATAATATTGATATAATTTATGAAGTACTGGATGTTAATTCAAACTTACCACAAGTTGGAACATCTGACACAAACCTGACAAATATACAAGATGCCAAAATGTATAGAACCAAACCTGCAAGAGGAATGGGATATACAGCTGGAAAATCAAGTATAAGTATTGTTATGGTTGATAACCAAGAAGGAAAAGTTAACCTGGATACAGGAGCATATTGCACTTGTGTTGGCAAAAGCTATTTAAAAACCATTGTCCCAAACTGGCAGGAGAAACTTATCCCAATACAAGGTGTCAAATTTAGTAGTGCAAGTGAGAGCATGAAGCCCCTTGGAATAATTGATTTAACACTAATTTTTCCTCATCCCTCACAATGTGTCAGAATTAAAGTAGAGTTTGTAGTAATGGACAACTGTACTAGTAATCATTTCATACTTGGGAATGACTACTTATCAATCTATGGTATAGATATCTCCAACCAAAAAGATAGATATTTTACCATAGGAGATAACAAAAGACAAAAGTTTGGCTTCTTCAATAACAAAAAACAAATCACAGTTATTAAGAAGGAAGAAAAAATTCCAGAAAAGGAACTTTTTATATCTGAACAACTTAAAGAAGCAGAATTCAATCAAGAATTAACAGAAAGAATGAAAGAAAAATTGATTGACCTCTTATTTAAGTATCAAAATGCCTTTGCAACTGACAAAGAGCCACTAGGTGCCATAATTGGACATGAAGTGGATATAATTCTTAATGTAGAAAAACCTTACCCACCTTTATTAAGAAGACCTGCTTATCCAGCCAGTCCAAGGGCTAGAGAAGCCTCAGAGGTGCACATTAAAGAATTAATGGACCTTGGAGTATTAAGAAAGGTTGGACATAATGAACAAGTAGAGGTTACTACACCTGTCATTATAACTTGGAATAATGGAAAATCAAGGATGGTAGGAGACTTCAGAGCCCTGAATACCTATACCATTCCAGACAGATATCCAATACCCAGAATCCATGAGACATTGACCCAATTGTCACAAGCTAAGTTCATCACAGCTATGGATGCTCTGAAGGGTTTTCATCAAAATGTCTTAACAGACAATGCTAAGAAACTACTAAGAATAATAGTCCACTGTGGAATTTTTGAATACTTAAGAATGCCATTTGGAATAAAAAATGCACCTTCCCATTATCAAAGAATGATGAATACCATATTCCCTGAAGAATTATCAGAAGGATGGTTGATTATCTATATTGATGATATCATAGTTTGCTCAGAAACTTGGGAAAATCACCTTACAAGACTAGAAAGGGTACTACAAAAAATAGTCCAAGTGAATATGAAAATCTCCTTGAAAAAATGTCATTTTGCATATAGTTAATTAAAGGCACTAGGACATGTAGTATCTGGCCTTAGTCTAGGCATAGACAAAAATAAAGTAGCAGTGTGGTATTCCATACCATTTTTTCACCAGGCTCAAGGTCATAGTACCCCATAACAGCAGTAAATCCAGCCTACAGGCAGACTTACACTCAAATTTTACACCAAAAGGTCAATTTTACAGCAAGAAACTGGATTTAACTCATAAAACCATGGCACAGGCACCAAAGGGCAGTGTATGTGTTTAAATAAATTATTCAATTTCATTATTCATATGTAAAAATCAGGTTACATATAGTAAACTAGTTACAAGAAATAAGGTACCACCCTTTAAATTACACACCCCACCCAGCTTTACACCCCCTTACAGCCACAGGACTCATGCAGCAAGAAAATGACACATGCATTAGTTATACAGCCAACTTGCATTCAAAGTCACATGATGCAAAGCTCAGCTCCATGGAATTCCTGCAATTCATTTACAACACAGCCCCAGGAGTACCTTATCTTATACCCACAGTAACCCCACTTAAAACCTTAAAACATATTTATTTACACCACTCATCACCTCATGCAAACCAAAGCAAGTTACAACAGGTTGCATGCAGTACACAATTTTAACTAAATCTCAACCACATGACTATGCACAGCATGTGTCAAACTCAAAAATCACATCATCTCATACATAACAGTAAATTCACCAGTGCAAGAAATTATCACCTGACTTCATTTTCAAGTTCAAAAGGAAGAAAAACAATCATGACACCTGCATAAATTACACAGCCACTTCTACTAAACCTAAAATAGGACATATGCAAAGGAGTTAAAAGGTCATCATGTGATACTGCATCCACCAACAGAATATCATGTGACAAGAAAGAGGCTGTGCACAACAAAAATCCCCAGCCAAAATTGAATCACCTCATGTATGCAAGGAAAATTCAAGAATATCACATCATAATTAGTTCACCAAAAGGCAATCATGTGATAAATGGAGGCTGTGCAGAGAGAAAATTATCACCAAACCTTAAATCACCTGACCCATGCAAGAAAGGTCCTCACCAAAAACAGAGTCACATGATGAAATCAAGAGGAATTAAAGTGGAAAGAGACAGCTCCCATGGAGGGCCCTCTAGGCTCCCAAAAGGTATAAATAGAGGGGCTCTCTCCCCCCAAATTTCAAAATCCCCCCCATGCACAATATATCCTCTGCACATTACAAGCACAGGAATAAGTCATCCCTCATCTGGGAGGTAGTCCAGAAAATTATAGTAAATTTACTTGCCCAGTAGCTAAGCTCAGTGGAAGTATAGTGTTGAAGATTACCCAGTAGCTAAGCTCAGTGGAATCTTATTATTATTAAAATAAAAATAAAAATTATCTAGTACCCAAGATTAGGGTTACTACTCTATTAAAATATTTCACCTAGTAAAATTAACACCATTTATCAAGACTTAAAAGTAACTTACCCCTTTAAAAATCCAATATCAAAGAATCTTACCTCTTAAATTTAACAAATACAATTTTATCATTAACCACTCTTAAAAAATAACAAACCTTTGAAAAATTACTTTACTCTATTATAGCTATACTTTAACAAAATTACCTTTATCAAACTCATCAAATTTTTTAGAAAACCTTAAATAACCCATCCTACCAAGGATTTATCACCAAGAAGAAACCACTCACCTCAATTTAACCAAAAAAAAATATTAAAATTAAACAGACAAGTATTTCATTAAAATCTCAATTAACCAAAATTACTGACATTATTTTTCATATTATTTATTGAATAGGTCTGATCTGAGACTGCTGAATTTTGTCTTCTGCAGTTGTAAAGCCACTTACTAATTTTATTTTGGTTTGTGAGCTCCAAGGAAGATTTTGTTCAGTATTTTAGGAGGGGCAGGCAATACACCCTTGCCACCCTTGGTTACAGGAGTTATTAGCAATTCAAAACTAGTTACCTGTGATTTCCCCCTCCAGGTACTGCCTCATTTTAATCCCACACAAGAGGAGTTCCCACAGCAGCAGTACTACTTAAACCAATGCCTCAAACTAAAAAAGAAATGCAATCATTTCTAGGTTTTGCTGGTTACTATAGACAGCATATAAAGGACTTTGCAAAGATTGCTAAATCATTGTATAAGCTATGTGACCAACAAACAGTCTATGAGATGACAGAAGAAAGAGTCAAGGCATATGAAGAATTGAAAAATTCCTTAACAAATGCCCCATTTCTTCTGATGCCAGATTGGAAACTACCCTTCAAACTGTACATTGATGCTTGTGGAGAAGGACTAGGTGCTGCACTTCACCAAACACAAATTATCAATGATAAACCAGTGGAAGGACCAATTTGTTTCATTTCAAGGCAGATAAAGCCAACAGAAGCAAGGTATGGAGCAAGCCAAATGGAATACTTATGCCTAGTGTGGGCTTTAGAAAAACTGCATTATTATTTGGATGGCACAGTATTTGATGTAATAAGCGACTGTAATGCTGTGAAATCACTATTAAATATGAAGAATCCAAATAGACATATGCTGAGATGGCAAATTGCTATACAAGAATATAGAGGAAATATGACTATTGTACATAAATCTGGAAATATTCATAAAAATGCAGATGGTCTTAGCAGATGGGCTCTAGCAAATACCCCTGACAATCCAGCATGGGTACCACAAGAAGAGCACCATATAGAAGGAATATGTGTCACAGACATAGGCACAGAATTCTTTAACCAAGTTAAAGAAAGCTATAAGACAGACAAAATTGTCATATCTTAAGCCAACTTCTAATGAAAGACTGCAAAGATCCATCACTTTCATCAAAACTAGATGAAATATGGAAAAAGGCATATGATGAAGGAAGATTCCACCTCCTTGATGGAATCCTTTACCATAGAACAAAACACACATGTGTTATGGCCTTGACAGATAGAACACTAATAAACACTATTTTACATGAGTGTCATGATAATGTTGCATCTGGACATCTCTCAGAAGATAGGACACTAGAGAGGGTGAAAACCTGCTCTTGGTGGCCAAATTGGAAGAAAGATGTTGCAGAGTACTGCCAAACCTGTGAAAGATGTCAAAAAGCCAAGAGAACCACAGGAAAGAAATTTGGAATGATGATCCAAATCCAAGAACCAAAATCCCCATGGGAAATAGTTCATATGGATTGGGTAACAGCCTTACCTCCAGGAGGAGACAGGAGTTATAATGCATGCCTAGTGTTAGTTGACAGGTACAGTAAAACTCCCATGTTCTTACCATGTCATAAAGATTACACAGCTATGGATACAGCCATAATGATATGGAATAAAGTCATTAGCCACACAGGCTTATTCCAAAATATTATAAGTGACAGAGACCCAAAGTTCACTTCAGCATTATGGACAAATCTCCATAACTTATTTGGAACAAAGCTATCATTCTCAACAGCTTAACATCCCCAAACTGATGGTTTAGCAGAAAGAATGATACAAACCTTAGAGGACATGATCAGAAGATTCTGTGCTTATGGGCTAGAATTCAAAGATTCTGATGGTTTTACCCATGATTGGTGTACACTAATACCAGCACTTGAACTGGCATATAAGACATCAATCCATTCTTCTACTGGCAAAACACCAGCAATGCTAGAGAAAGGTTGGAATCCAAGACTTCCTTATGATACCCTCAAAAAGGACTTAGTGGATATACATCCAACAGCAAGCAGTTTCAAGATAATTCTTGACAAAGCAAGACACCATGCAAACAGATGCATGCAAGATTCTTTTAAATATGCAAAAGAAAGATGGGATAAAAGTCATAAACCACCTGATTTCAAAATAGGAGACTTGGTTTTAGTATCAACCCTTAATTTCAATAACATAAAAGGCCCAAAGAAATTGAAAGATTCCTTTGCAGGACCATTTATGATAAAAGCACTTCATGGACCCAATGCTGTGCAATTAGAACTCACAGGTGAACTAATGAACAAACACCCAACTTTCCCTGTAAGTCTAATAAAACCTTACAGTTCAAGTGACAAGGAGTTATTTCCACTAAGAAATAAACCCCCACTTGAGATTCCCCCCTTGGAAGAAGGAGAAGAAAAGAAAATAGTAAAAGTCCTTAAAGAAAGAAGGACAAGAAACAAAAAAGAAAGGGAATACCTTGTAAGAAATAGAAAGTCAACTCAAGAAGATGAATGGCTACTTGAGAAAGATATAACAAATGCTGATAAACTACTGAGAAGATTCAGACATGAAAGAAAGCCTGAAAAATAGAAAAGTTAAGCATTATTAAGCTTCAAGGCTAAACAAAGTCTAATGAAGAGGTAGGACAGTGGATGATACCCTAATCACACATATCAGATTGTGGTACAATCTTTTTTGGTGGTAGGGAATGTGAGCCTTTGAGATATGACCACATACCCAATAAGGTCACAAAAAAGACTTAGAATAATTATACCTTTAATATAATTATATTAAAATTACTTAGAATAATTATAAATAATTACTTAAATATACAAAAAATACCATAAATTGGTACAAAAATTGGTTTAACTTAAAAACTAATGAATCAACATGTAAAATAAATTATACCATTGGATTCCCCATGGTAAAATACACATATGCCATTTTTATGGCATATCTGTAAAGTCAATATTTAAGGAATTATAAGGTATAATACCTTATAAAAACCATAAAACCTTATTTATCTCAAGAACTAATGAAACAACATGTGCAACAAGTTGTACCAGTGGATTCCCCATGAAAATCCACACATAAAACAATTAATAAGCTAATTTCCAATGTTAATACTTAAGGAATTAACCTGAATATATGCACTTTTTTGGTCAACGCATATATTCAAGGATCATAGCTAATATCTTCTAAACTATACATGATAGAATGATGAACCAAAAATAAAGCTACCACATAATTACTGTAGGAACACAGATATGAACTTTCTTTTACAAATTATAAACAAGGTTAAAACCTATCATGAAATATTGATAAAAATCAACAGAGCTGTTGACCACTTTGTTGTGAAAGTGCTCCAAACTTAAAAAAAAGTACACAGTTGGATTCTACTAGTTTATTCGTGAAGAATGATGTAATTTTTATTATTAAATTCAGGGTATAACCCCCTGAAATTAAGGTTTGAAGTTTAAAATATTGAATTTCGACAGAAAAGATGAGTTACAAGAAAAATCATCAAAATTAGAGTTTTGATGATGTAATGAAAAGCTCTTGGCAGCATAATAAGGTTATGTCAGGCTATCAGAATTCACTCTCTGAATTGCTGTAGCGTGTAAATCTTAAAAGTTATTGAGGATCAAAGTTTGAGCTTAATTTGAGCAGTTATGATCACACACTGTAACCTTAATTGAAGTTTAACAGTCTTAAGAGTGATAAAATTGGTGAATACTATTAGTTTATGATTAAAACTAATAAAATCCACGAAATTTGGGGTTCTGCCAAGCCTCTGATGTCATCAAACTTAGAGTTATAGTGATAACTCTAAATAATGGTGTAATAATGATGTAATATGGTTTGATCATGATGTAATCACCCTCAAACCTTAAAATATTGATCAATTCCAGTGGATATGATCAGTACACGTCTACTAGAAGCCTTTTGGACTCTAGGAGGGAGGTATTTACTATAAATAGAGCTCTTTTTACTCTATTTACCCCTCAGACGCATCAAAAACATTAAATCAATTAAATAAAAGGTAATTTCTTTATTCTTTATATATAAAACTCTTATATTATTAAAGACCAAAGAACATCTTAATATTAATCACTATTTTTACGTGATTAAATCAATTCTTTAATTGTTTTTGTCATAAATCTCTCTATAAACTCATTTCCACGTAAAATCAAGAAATTTAGTAAATTTCTTTATTTTTTATTTGTAAATACAATTTGAAAAAGTTGTATTATATTCTTTTGGCGTAAAATATCTCAAAATTATTTTTTTAAGTGTTAAAAGTATGTTATTTCATCTTATTATAATAATTTCTCTCTTATTATTACTCTTAATAATTCTTAATTAATATAAATAGTATTGATATTAATATATAACTTTAATATTAGTAATATTATTGTTATTAATTGTTTTTTATTTATAAAAAACAGTTTTTTACGCATTTATTATTTGTTGGTAACAATAATAAAGAGCTTTATAATATATTAATTATTTTATATTAATATATTATTTATAATATTATAATTTCATATAATATTAATTTATATTATTATATTTATTTAATAATATAATATTTTTATGCCATAATAATAATATTTCTTTATTATTATTATTATTTTAATCTTATTTATTTCAATTATAAGGACATTCAGAGTACAATAAGTAATAAATTAGTAATTTTTACTTATTGTTTCATAGTCAAACCTTACACTTTGAATCCTTTTGAATAGACTTCCTTTCTCTTTTCAAATAAGTGAAATATTGCTCCATTAAAGCTGCCACAACCCCATATTTATTATAATCCTTGTTTCAACAGTAATGATGATACTTGGTGCTGACAAGTGCGAGACAGAAGGTATGGTAAAACACCATAGACATAAACTCATTGCACAGATTTTGCCACAAGCTCTCCCAGTCCCAACTTGTGGAGCTCATTTTTGCAGTAGCTTTGGAAACTCTGAGAATGAACCTGTGTTGATGGATCATTCAAAACATCCTTGGGGATATATACAAGATAACCTTCCACTTGAATTGCAATTTCACACTCTTCTGTGCTGGGGGACTCTGGTAGTGAGGAAAAATCCTTATCCCTTACTTTGAGTAGGAAAAGAAAATGGGCATGTATAGCTGATCTCATCCCATGGATATTTTCTGGAAGTTCTGCTTTCAGCCATTTTTGTTGCTCCTTCTGGCTTGCACGCTTTGCCACATTGTGAGGTTTGTGAGCCTGGTTCCTTTGCTGTCTCATCTCGGATTGATCAAGCATACTCTGGGAAAGGGGCATTTGAGGGTGGGTGAACTCACTATTTGGCTGAGTGCCCTGCTCATGCACCGTGAAATTGTCCCTCATTGGCTCATCATTTTTTTCACTTTGAGTCAGAGACAGTTTCTCATCCTCATCATCTACAATTTTTTCTCTTGATGAACTGGCATGACCCGTTCTTGGTTTGGAGGCATATAGATGATGGCATCCAGTGACTTTTTCTTTATGTACCAAAGGTTAAGATGCATGGAGTTTGTCACCTGCCATGCAAATCATCAGTTAACACATCAGATAGCTAATAAATACTGGTCATACTCACTATCTTCAATTGGCTCCTGAGATTGGACTGTCTTGCCTTTAGGTGCCATACCTAGCCCATGAAACAAACATGTCAGATTTTGAAACATTTTATATTCCCAAATCCAAAAGACTTACTTTGATGAAGTGTCAATCCCGGATTTCCCTCTGCAAGTCCACTTCAAGTAACATTTTCCAATGATCTTTTTTGCCACCCACCATCAACCGGCTTTTCATGGCCCACATGAACCTGAGATCCTGATGGAATATTGAGGGTTGGCTCTTTACTTTGCCCAAAGGGTTCCTGGGACCCCACTGGATTCCAACCAGGATTAAGGAGGAAGTCTTGTGGATATTTAGATTGTGAATTAGCCTTTGGTGAGATTTCTGGTGTGTTTCCTGGCCCCTCAGACACATGCATTTGTGTATTAGTGGGATTTGGGGGAATTGGAGTGACGGAAATATTAGGAATGGACCAAGTGCATAAATTTTGAGAATTCCAATTTCCCACATCAATGTGGAGACCTGATAAATTCATTGAGGATGAAATAGGGGTTGTGAGTGGAATGTTGGGACTCATTGGAAACTGTGTTGTTGGAACATATTCTATGCGAGATCCACTATCTGAGTCATTAACAGAACCTGAATGGGATTTGAATGGGTTGGAAGATGACATGAGGGCTCAAAAACTACAGTAATTTTTTCAACTTGATAAAAAAACTCAGCATTATGAAAAATAGAGTGATTTCAAACATTTAATAGAAAAATTGGATTAATAGTGGGAAAGAAGTCTCTTGTGGAATTCTAATAAAAAAGTTTTTTGGAGAATTTTCCTGGCCTGTTTTTGCACTCCTCCGCTTTTGTTGGAAATTGCACTGCACGGCCTACAAGCATTTAATGTCATATTTTCTTGATCTCAAAAGGGACCCATCATCCATAAGTAATCAGATTCAATAAGCATTTCCCCATCCCCATTGTTACATTGTGTCAATTACCCAAACTGCCAATATATGCATCAAAATTTTCAAGCATCCTATATCTGTATAAGGGTATATTGATGAAGGATTTCCCCACAAAAGAGACATCACCTTTTTGAGAAAGGCAAGACATTCCATATCACATTCCAACTGATTAAAAGCCCACTGCGCTCAAAAAAATACCAACACTTTAGCTCCACTCCAACCCCTTATGTAATAGAGTTATATTTTATGTCTGTAATAAGGTTTAAGCCATGTACAATGGCGTGCCAGAATTCATGATATAAATGTTAATCCCCTCAATTCAATGGTGAAACTTCAATAATGGAACCCCCTAAATGGTCAAGCCAGCTGTATCACCATGTGTAGAGAAACTAGAATATGTAAGATCATCTAGCAGCATGCAATTTTACCCAAGTAAACTCCTAACCAATTCCCCCATCAAGATGTGACATGTTACACTTTATCCCCTGCAGCTAAGCCACCCTTACAAATGGGATAAAACCCTCAACTGGATCAAATCATATTCCCCTCCATAAATAAGCACTCAATTTTTTTCCCATTTATTCACACTCCTTAACAGTTGCACATCAACCATAGATATCTATAAACAAACCGACCCCATTCACAATTCCTGCAACAATGTCCACCCCGCTATTCCTCAATGCATATATGCATGTGTGAACACTTCTAAGCTCAAACACACTCTTCCCCTGAGGGTGATAGGCAGGGAGTTGCATTCACACCTTTCCAATATAAACAGCAAATTAAAAATCTCAAATTAGCCATTGAACCTAAATTTCTTCCAAACATCCCTACTTCAGCATCAGGATCTGGGTGCCGGCCAATCATATTGGATAAAATTTGCCCAGCTGATTATCCTCAATTGACCCACAGCACATTCTCCACTCCACCAGGTGTCAATTCAACTGCTCAGAAACCCTACAGCAGCAGTGAAAAGCTTCCCCCAAAAGACCTTTGAATGATAATATCTGCCATTTTATCCTTTGGTATAATATATCCCACAGGGCTTCACGCATTCTCAACCCCGCCTTGAACCTGCTGATCAAGTCCAGTATCTCAAGCTCAGGTGGTTACCCCACTCCTGAATTCCATATACCTCAAGACCTCAGTAAAATATTTGAACATCGGCAATCAGAGCCACTGATTGAAAACTATATATGTTTTCCTCAATGTTTCTTCCTTAATGGCCTTACTGAATCTGTCATCACTGACCAACCCCACTTCCAACACCATAATGAACCAAATGCACATGATCCTCCTTGCAGACAATCATTAGGCAAATTCATCAATTCCTTTGAACCACACACCCAAACACAACCAACATGAAGCAAAAGGTTTTACCAACAAAACATTTCATTTATCAACAATTCAAAAATTGGCTTGCCAGATTTCTCCAGCGGGCTAGAATTGTGGAAATTCTGCATCAACATCAACAATCCCAAATTCCTGAAGGTTCCCCCAAATGTGAATTCTGGGATGGATTGGTCTGGAGACGCTTCACTGGCACTAGAAATATCAATGACCCCCATTCATGTTTATTACTGGTGCATTGGCCTTCTCAATTTATGTGGACTGGTTTAATGCACATGGAAAGTCAATCCGGTTGGCCAGCATTGGACATACCATTCTCATTTGTCTCAATCTCCCCCCAAGGTAAAAGATTGAAGCCAGAGAATTTCTACGTTTCAGGAATCATCCCTGGTCCAAAGGATTTAACTGCCCTTTAATTGAATTACTTATTAATGCCCCTGATAAAGGAGCTCAAAAAACTGTGGCAAGGTTACCATTTTGCACCCACCTCAATGGGACCTTCAGGATCCTTTAGCCATGTTGCCATCCCCACAGCCATTCTGGATGTGGTGGCCATGCGCAAGCTTACTGGATTTATTTCTCACTCAGGAAATCACTTTTTTAATTTTTGCACTATTCAAAAGGCTTAAATTGAAGAAATTGGTCCTCAATTTCAGTACACACGCATATACCCAGATCATAAATCAACCATTGTAAAATGTCCTTGGGCATCTCCACAACAAAGACAAGCAATTTTCTCTGAGTATGGAGTGCAATATTCAATTTTGAAAGACCTTCCATATTGGGATGCAACCAGAATGGTTAGTCTTGACATAATGCATAATTTAATACATGGAATTTTGAAGGATAATGCAACTTTCAAACTGTGCATTCCAGAGTCCAAATCAAAAATATACTTCAGGACCCGCAGGAAATCCAATGACACCAAAAGTTCAGACTCGAATTCCATGAGCTCCAACAGCTCTCTTGATCAAATCACATTTAGAGAGGCCCGCTCCCTGCAAAGAGACACAGCAAAAAAAATAAATGAGGCACTCCTCACTACTTCCACCTGACAAAATTACTTCCCAATGCCCACCCCTCACATGCAACATCCACCTAGTGGTTCTGCAGAGACTCCCTCATTTGATGCGAATTACACCCCCAATTCCAAAATCCCCTGTGAGTTGGATATCAATGCACTGAATGATCGCCAAATAAAGGGTGAGGCTCTGGAGCCTCTCCAAAAAATCATATCTGATACCATAATTCCCTCATCATGGACAAGAGTATCCCACAAAATGGGTTCCCCCTCACATGGTAGTTTAAACGACACTGAATGGGCTCTCTTATACAAGGTCTATATTCCATTTTTAATGCTCAGTAAACGGATGTCATTAGATGAACACAATTCCCTCAATACTCAAAGAAAATGGGTAAATCAGAAGGACTTGCAAATGAGCTAACCAAGAATAAATTCCATTTGATTAGTGCTATCAAGATTGGCACATGTTGGACTGTTTCAATGGATAATGCAACTGCATTTGCTGAAAATTGGAGAAAATTCTGCCTTTCAAATCAACACCTGTTCCCAAAACAGAAAAGTAAACCAAATTATCATTTTTCTGATAATATTCCAGAACCCTTCCAATGCTGGGGCATCGCACAAGCCTGAGCCATATGGGGTTATGAGCACTTGATTGGAGTATTTGAAAAGGTGCCAACAAATAGCAAAATATGCACCTTAATTCATAATAGAAATTTATTCACAATGATTCCACACATGAACTGAAGAAGACTAACTTCTTTCAGCTCTGAAACATGATATTGATAAAACCTTACTTCAACATATCTGTTGATGTTACACCTTTTCCGTTCTCCTAAGATACCCATCTGTCCAACGTGAAATAAAACAACTTTTTGAATCACAGCCACCTGCCCTGTTCAATCACCAAAAATATAACAAACCATCCCGCCATGACCATCAAAATTATGATTGCCTGGTCAAGTACTTACAGAATTTTCATTAAACAAGGGAAAAAGCTGAATGGATCAGCTTAGACACTACCCTACAATCCACAAGTCATCGCACTTTAAGGATTGTCTCACCTTTGTATTTTCCAGGTTCAAAAATTAATATTGGGAACAATATATTTTCAACTGAATCCAAAAATATTAGCAACAGTTTGATATGTTTTCTGAGGGGCAACTTATGAGGATTTGGTATTATAAATGGCATTTTTAAAGTCTCTGAGCCATCTAGCATGCTGAACAATAACTTTCTGATGTTAAAACCTTTGAAGATTTATGTGACTTTCTTACCAGATCAGCCATATCTCAATATTTATAAAGCTGTTGGTTTTGATGATAGACACTTGATTATATCTGAAGAATAAATAGAAGGTCACTGTGGATTGTATGACAACAAAGTGATGTCATGTGGACTGCTTGTAATGATAAAACCCTTATCTTATGATATTTAGTATATTCGTTTTGACAAAAATATAGTGATACAATAACACAACTATCTCATCTTCATTAGGAATTTTGCTAGAGAAAAAACTTGCTCAAAATTAGGTGACAGTAGCATCCATTGTGATAAGTAAAGCCCATTATTTCACAAGGCCACAAAGAAATTCCTATTTTCGCATTGGGTATGGTGTGAATAAGCCAATTTTAATGATCAAATGACCCACACACTCACATATCACAGGATCTCAAATGACACAACTGCACCATCATCATGTTGGAAGGGGAATATAGGCCCATCATCCAAGTGGGCCTCAGAATTATATTGTTTCCTTGGGAGATTGCATGTTTGTAAGCCGCATGGAGCTTGTCACATGCCTTAATGAGTGCTTTTTGCAGGTAGGTTTCAGAAATTGGCCGCCACACATGCGCATGTACCACACTTATGTACGCGCACATGCACCCGCACATGGACACACACACACAAGTGCATCTGCACCCGCACCCGCACACCCCACTGCACAAGCACCTGCACATGCAGTATTGTGCAGGGGGCTCTACCAGTGTCACCCACAAAATGTCAAACCTGCTGAGGCGGAGTCCTTTCATGGATTACCTTGGAAGTCACACACACCACCTCTAAATTAAGACTGGCTGAAGGACCTGTTTGATGTGTGCGTGTGGAAAAAGGCTGGTCTTTTGTAATTTTTACCAACTTTTGGATGGTTGTGGGAGGATCTGGTGGTGAGGAATCACAGTTGAAGGCACAGGGGAACCAATATTGGTGGATTTCACAGGATTTGTTGTAAGACCAGTGTGTGATGTGTGCTCTCCGTTCTCTTTATTTTTTCTTGATGTGAGCTTGACTCTTATCCTGATCAATGTTTGCTTGATGTGAAGTCAATTGCCGACAATTGACGCAAGATTTGCCCCGGTGAATATTTTCTTCCCCCTTATTTGACCTTACTTTGATCATAACTTCAGTAGTTATGATACTAGCTCAATTTGGTTAGTACCATTGGATAGCCTTGATCTAGAGCTTCACTTTGAATACCCATTTGATGGGGTTAAGCTTCTTCCTCTTGATTTAAGATGAGAGGTGAAAATTAAGGTTTATGCTCAGAAACAGCTTTGAGCAGAAATAACTTTGTTATTCTTTGTCCTATGATGATGGGACTTTTATGTTTTGGAAAAGGTGGGTTTCCCCTTTCATTTGATACCTTTTGAGTTTATTTGGCTCAGCTCCATGTTTTGGTGGTTTCTTGGCTTTAACATTGGTTTATGGTATTTTGCTGTCATGCTTGTGCTCTGGCTTTGAGTCACAGGCTGACACAATGTCATATTAGAATGAAAATTCATTTGTGATGAAGAGACTTACTCAACATTTTTGAAACAGTATTCCTCATGATTCCAGTGTTACAGCAACCAATGAATGAACAAAGGGAAACTACAAATATATTAATACCATCACTCAACAAATCAATGAGAATGTATTCTTGGAGGTAATACACTCTGAACCAACCAAGAGTGCAAGACTACTGTGGATTCAAATAAAGAGCCAATATGCATCCATTGGAGTGCTGAAACAAGGTCTTGTATGTATGGACTGGAAAAGGTCCTTTTACAATGGCAATCTTCAATCCTACCCAAACACTTGTAGAAAGCTACTTCTCAATCTGGACTCCGTCAGTATTGAAATCTCAAATAAACTACTTGGAAAACTGGCAGAATACACCAAGCTTCACCAATTCATTGAGGTGTTAATCTTGAACAAAGAGCTCATTGAGAATCCAGAACTAGTCCTAACACGCCTACAAGATTACTTGCACATGTCCAACTCCAAACACATTCAACCAACAGCAATGAACCCTTCTTCCTCAATCTCAACTACTGATGAACCTTACAAAACTATTTACTACTTCACTAATGGAAAACACAATGAGAAGAGTACCAGCCACAAAAATAAGCAATTTTGGGCAGCAACCCCACACGTCAGGCTAGCTATAAAATATGACAAGAAAGGAAAATTCAATTCTAAGGCCTATCTTTCTATCTCCAAGGCTCTAATAACTGCCTAAATACCACCCGTCAACAACCAACTTGTATTAGACTTTGGCACCACTCAGAATATGTTCAAAACAAAAATAATATTCAAATCCCTATCCAATTTTACCAGCATCCCTGTTTCCACTGTTTACTCGGACAGAATCCTCTAAGCACTTGGATCTGACACAGTTAGCCTCATATGCGAAGGAAGATCCCTGCCATTAACCAACTGCCTCTATGTGCCAAAAATAAACAGAAACTTGAGCAGATTACTGGCCCTATTCAACAAGAAAGTTACCATAAAACACATTTGCAACAGCTTGTCCTTGGAAACTAACAATAAGTGTCTTCTTCAAGGAAAAATCATCAAAACTCCGATGCACATCAACTACACTATGCCAACAGCCCTTTTCACTCTCCCTCAACAACCCTTGGAGTAAAAGGCTTGGCCACCCCTCCACAGCCATCCTCAAACTAATGGGCTTACCTCCTGAGAGCTTGCGATGCATTGTTTTAAACCTGAACAAAGCACACAAATTACCTTACCGAAATAAATTTGAAGAAGCGTCTCTCCCACTGGACTGCATTCACCTGGACTAGGTCTCAGGATTCCAATAATTTCTCACAATTTTTGACCAAGAAACTTCCTTCAAAATTGTATGATTCATCAAGGAAAAGTCAGAAACATTTTAAGAATTCTGTCTCACCAAGATCTTTATGGAAAATCAACAAGACTCTAAATGAAAAGGTTGGTGTCTGATTGAGGTGGTGACTTCCTGAACCACAAATTCAGTCAACTGGGAAAAAACCACGGCTTTATCAACATATTCTCACCCCCATAAACTGCTCAGCACAATGGCCTTGCTGAAAAGGCCAAAAGAACAATCTTATAAAAAGAAAAGTTCATCTTAGGAGGGTGTAAATTACGATGACAATACTGGGCAGAAGAAATCAACTGCAACTTTCCTGTCCAACCTTTCCCAATTGCTTCTAGAAACAACAACTGCCCATATAAGCTCTGGACTGGCCTTCCTACAAAAATAAACTGCCTTGTTACCTTTGGCTTCGAAGCTTTTATCTCAACATCAAAAGGTAATTGTTCCTGGAAATTAGCTACTATGGGATCAAGAGGCATTCTACTCGGCTATGAGAACCTGAACACCTCCTACCACATTATCTGATTACAAGACCTCAAGGTAATCATCACAAAACATGTTGTCTTGAATGAAGACCTTTTTCCAACAGCACAGAACAAAGGCAACAATGATGACAAGAGACTCGCGTCTTTTGAAGATCTTTTAGAGGTGGTAGATGAAGCCCACTCTGATACTCAATAGATTGAAAATTACGACCTGTCAACTGTGGTAGATGAATCCCACATGACTAATGCTCAGGAGGGACCCTCAGATGTGGTAGATGAAGTCCACACTGAGAAAAAATGCTCAGAAATGGTAAATAAAATCAATGCTGAGGAGTGTCCTCAGACATTGTACGTGAAGCCCAGGGTGAGGAGACTCCTTGTCCCAATGAACCCGCACCCCAAAAACGCATCAAAATCACTGAGCCCCGCCGCCCAACCCTTACCTACTCAGAGATCAATAACACCAACATACTCCCAAATTGGAGGAGGGCTAACACCTACATCATCCAGGAAATCGACGCTCCAAAAACTTACAAAGGAGCCCTGAAGTCTGTAAAAAAACATATTGGGGTCTCTTCCATCAATAAAGAGTTAGAAAACATGCACAAGTTAGGGTTCTGGAACGTAGTTAAGCGACAAGAAAACTTCAAACTGATAGGTACTACATGGGTCTTCAAGATTAAAAGAAACTCTGCAAACAATACCAAAGAATATAAAGTAAAACTATGCATGCAAGATTTCAGCCAGACGTTGGGAATAGACTTCCACAAAACCTATTCCCCAATGGGAAGGCTTAACTCCCTTCACACTTTGATTGCCTATTCGGCTGCCAACAACCTTCAGTTTCACCAGATCAATGTGAGAAGTGTGTTCCTGAAAGCCCCCTTGTCTGAAGAATCATATCTGAGCATACCTCAAGGGATAAAATTAAATCGACACAAATGCTTCCTCAAGCTGAAAAAAGCAATTTACGGGCTGAGACACCATTGGCATGGTACCAATGCCTAAACAACTGGCTCAAGGAGGTTGGCCTCACCACATGTGTGCTGCACCCCTGTGACTTCCATAAGAAACAACGCTCACCCATCTGGCTGTACATTCATGTGGATGATATTTAAGTATTTGGAAAAGAAATTTCCAACAAATTCGACATCAAAGATCTTCGCATGGCTGAACTTATTCTAGGGATAAAGTTACATCAAAATGAAGAGTCCATCAACCTTGATCAACATTTCTCTGAATTCCTCCTTGAACAATACGGAATGAGCAACTGGAAGCCTGCTACCACGCCCCTTGTTCCAAATGAACATCTTCACCCAGAAACACATGAGGAACAGGAAAAATTCAAATTCTTAAAACTAACTACTGCAGTGCTGTCCGTAGCATCAACTACTTGAGTAGTGCTACACTCCCAGACTTATCATTTGAAGTAAGTACCCTTTCTCAATAGCTTGAATCACATGGCATATGTCACTGGAAAACTTTCCTACATTTGCTGCGCTACCTCAAGGGCACACAGGATGTAGGACTCGGGTACCCAAGGGGAGGGAGAAGCGGCTCTGTCGCTTGGAGTAATTCTTACTGGGGAAATTTCTGAGCGAAACGTCACTCTGTCACTGGTTACCTGACTATCTTCCACAACTGTCTAGTGGTGTGGAACATGCGCAAACAGCCATTGGTGTCCACCTCAACAGCAGAGGAAGAGTATAAAGCACTTTACAATCTGACTTCGGAACTGCTTTGACTAAAACAATGGTGCAAGGAAGCTCAAATCTCTGATCGCAGAGACCCAATCACTGTGTGGGATGACAATCAAAGCTGCATCAACACTTCTAACAGCGACTGCAACTTCAACAAGAAATGGATGAAGCATGTCAATGTCCAATTGCACTTCATCAAAGAAGTCATGTCATCTTCCATGATTTGGATTTAGTATGAAGCATATGCTGAAATTCTGGAAGACTTCCTGACAAAATATTGCAGTAAAAGAAACCTCCTGTGCATTCTGAAAAGCCTGCACATTTTGAGATTAGGAGTAAGGGGGGAGATTGAATATTCTGATGCTAAGCACCCTAGGCCAGAACTACACTGACTACTCCTAGCCTAGAGAAAAACCATAACTAACTTCCCACATTGGCTCTTTTCCATATAATCCACAGATCTACAGGAGAGCTTCTACTCAGTCTTAAGAAAAGGCCTCAAGATATAAACCACCTCCTTGAAAACGCAGAGGGGGGGCATTGAGAACCAAAACTCATATTATTTTCTTTTCTTTGTCTCTCCCTGATAAACTTCCCCACTTCATATTTTTGTTTTCCTTCCTTTACGTAATCATCCTTTGAAATCTTATTTCCTTTTTATCTCTCACCATTCTTTCCTTCCTAACTCATTGTTGTTGTGACCATTTTTGTCCACCTTTAGTTACTTAAATCATTTTCTTCCTCTCTCTCTCATTCACAAGAATTGTGTTGATAAAAACATTCTTTATATCCAATTATTCAACAAGTATTACAGAAGATAGTCCAAGGAAAAATCAAAATGTCATTAAAGAAATTTCATTTTTTATATAGTGAACTCAAGGCACTAGGACATGTAGTGTCTGGAATAATTTTGGGAAAAGATAAAAATGATGTAGCAGCAGTAGCACTTAAACCAATGCCCCAAAATAAGAAATAAATGCAATCATTGTTAGGATTTGCTATATATTACCTCCAACATATAAAAGACTTTGAAAAAATAGGAAAATATTTGTATAAACTCTTTGACCAAAAAGCTGTTTATGAAGTGACTCAAGAAAGGGCTAAATCATAGGAGGAAATAAAAAAAGGGCCCTCAAAATTTCCCCTTTTATTTTAATTCCAGATTGGAAACTAACTTTCAAGCTTTACATTGATGCTTATGGAGAATTATTAGGTGCAGCACTAAACCAAACACAAATAATCAATTAAAAACCTGTTGAAGGACCATTTGCTTCATTTCAAAAAAAATTAAGCCAACAGAAGCAACATATGTAGAAAGACAAGTGGGATTCCGTTGCTTAGTGTAGGCCTTAGAAAACCTACACTATTAATTAGATGGAACTGTCTTTGATGTTATTACAGACTGTAATTCTGTAAAATCATTATTAAACATGAAGACACCAAATGGACACACTGTGAGATGGAAGATTTCTATCCAATAATATAGAGTAAACTTGACTATAGTCTATAAATCTGGAAATATTCATAAAAATATAGATGGTCTTACTAGATGGGCTCTATCAAATACACCTGAAAACCCAGAAGGGGAATAACAGGAAGAAAATAATATAGAAGGGATATGTTTTACAGATAATGGCATAAGATTCTTTAACCAAGTCAAACAACTCTATAAGATGGACAGTAGTTGTCATATCTTATCACAACTCTTAATGAAAAAATTCCAAGATCCATCATTATCTTCCAAACTAAATTAAGTATGGAAAAAAGCATATGATGAAGGAAGATTTAACCTCCTTGATAGGATGTTTTATAATAGGACCAAGCACACATGTGTTATGACCTTGACAGATAGAGGTCTTGAATGCCATGATAGTTTTGTATTTGGAAATCTCTCAGAAGATAGAAAACTAGAAAGAGTAGAAACTTCCTCTTGGTAGACAAACTGGAGAAAAGATGTTTCAGAATATTTCCAAACATTTTACAGATGCCAAAAACCAAAAGGGGCCACAGGAAAGAGATTTGAAATTATTGTCCAAATCCAACAACCAAAGTCCCCATGGAAAAAAATTAATAAGGATTGGGTAATCTCTTTACTTCCAGGAGGAGATAGAAGTTTCAATGAATGCCTAGTATTAGTTGATAGGTACAGAAAGAACCCAATCTTCTTATGGTTCCATAAATATGATACAGCTCTGAACACAGC
This sequence comes from Austropuccinia psidii, assembly GCA_023105745.1. Taxonomy (NCBI): domain Eukaryota; kingdom Fungi; phylum Basidiomycota; class Pucciniomycetes; order Pucciniales; family Sphaerophragmiaceae; genus Austropuccinia; species Austropuccinia psidii. The sequence continues at coordinate 23,592,949 of JALGQZ010000007.1, read as the reverse complement.
CATAATTATATGGAATAGATTTTGTTGCCATACAGGCTTATTCCAAAACATCATAAGTGAGAGAGATCCTGGATTTCCTTCAGCTTTATGGAAAAATCTCCATACCTTTGGTGGTCCAAAGAAGTCATTCTCAATAGCCTATCACCCTCAGACTGATGTACTTGCATAAAGAATGATACAAAGTGTAGAAGACATGATCAGAAGATTTGGTTCTTATGGCCTATAACTCACTTACTCTGATGGTTTTACTCATTCTTGCTTTACCCTAATACCAGCCCTTGAACTGGCATGTAAGACATAAATTCATTCATCTACAGGTAAAACACCTGCAGTGTTGGAAAAAGGTTGAAATACAAGACTACTTCATGGCATCCTTAAAAAGGCCTTTGTTGATATCCATCTAAAAGCCGAAAGCTTTAAGATAATGCTCGAAAAATCAAGAAATAATGCAAATAGATGTAAGAAAAATTCTTTCAAATGTTAAAAAGAAAGATGGGACAAAAGCCACAAGCCACCTGATTTTGAATTAAGAGACCTAGTCTTAGTATCAACTCTAAGATTTAACAGCATTAAAGGATGAAAGAAACTAAAATATTTCTTTGCAGGAACCTTCTTGATAAAAGCCCTACATGGTAGCCCTCATGCTGTATAACTAGAATTAACAGGTGGATTAATGGAAAAATACCCAAATTCCTCTTGAAGTCTGATAAAGCCTTACATTTCAAATGACAAGGAGCTATTTTCCCTAAGAAATAAACCACAAATTGAAGTTTAACCTCTAGAAGAGGGAGAAGAGAAGAAAATAAAATTCCAAAAGTCTTTAAAGAAAGGAGGACAAGGAACAAAAAATAAAGAGGATACCTTGTGAGCTATATAAACCCAACTCAAGAAGATAAGTGGATAATTGAGAACAAAATAACTAATGATCACAAGTTCTTAGCAATTTTAAGACGTGAAAGAAGTGCTAAAGAATTAAAAAATTAAGCATTATTGGGCTTCAAAACGAAAAATAGTCTATTGAAGAGTAATTACACTGGATGATGGCCTAATTAGCTATATCAGATTGTGGTACAATCTTTTTTGGTGGTAGGGAATGTGAGCCTTTGAGATATGACCCCATATCCAACAAGAATTCCACAAAAAACAACATTACAAAACTTATTTCAATAATAAGAATTGAAATCATAATCTTAAAACAAGTAAAAATGCCATAAAAATGCATAAATCCTTGATCATCCCATAAACCAATGGGGAAAAATTTGAAATTAATTACACCATTAGATTTGCCATCAAAAACTTCATATGTGAAATCTTTATTCCATATCTGTAAAATAAATACTCACTGTGATAACCTGCATATATGCACTTTTACAATTGGTTCATATATTTATGGTTTTTAGCTGATATCTTCTGAAGTACACATGATAAAGAGCTTATTCAAGAATAAATTTACCATGAAATATCTTTAAGATTTACCATTCCATCTTTATTTGAAAATCTATAACCAAGGTTAAATCTTATAAGGAGATATTGAGCAAAATAACAATAGCTGTTGACCACTTGGAATCAAAGGTGGTCCAAGCCTAAAAAAAGGAGATACCCGGATTCTACTAGCTCATATGTAAAGAATAATTTCATTCCTATCATTTTATTAAAGGTAAACCCCCATGAAATCATGTTTTGAAGTCTCAAATAGTAAATTTCAACAGAATAGTAGATTTACAAGAAAAATCATTAAAAATGGAGCTTTAACTATGTAATGAAATCCTCTTTTTTTATTAGCAATGACATTCCAAGATAGAAGGATTCACTTTTTGAGCTTCTGTAGTGTTAATAACATCAAAGTTATGAAGGATCAAATTTTAGGCTTAAAAATGATCATTAACTCTAATCTGATCTTAGGTTCAACAGTTAAATGACAGATCAAACTGGTGAATATTATTTATTTATGATTAAAACTACTACAATCCACGAAATTTAATATGTTTCCAAGCTTATGGTATCATCAAATTAGTGGCATAGTGAAAAATGTAAAAAATGGTGTAATAATGAGATGAAAAGCTTTGATAATGATGTAATCATCACCAAAACTCAAGACACTGGTACATTACAGTGGATAAAATAATTACATGTTTAATAGAAGGTCACTGCTCACTAGAAAGAAGCATCTCTAATATAAAAGGAAATTTTCTTTCTCCAATATTCCCTTACACACAAAAAATACAATAAAAACAATAAGGAAAAGGTAAAACTCTTATATTATTAAAGACCAAAGATGTATTTTTAGTAATTATTATTTCATATTTTGATACATCAAACTTGAGTTTTATTTGTTAATTCCCCTTAAAAATCTTTCAATAGATGTAAAAGTAGTAAAATTGGGATTATCTATATTTTTATTTTAAGTACAATTTAAATGAGTTTTATTTAAATTCTTTAAGGTGTGGATATGAAACTTTGATTGAAAATCAAGTACTTTTCCTGTCCTCAAAATTTGTATAAGGTAAAAAATCAATTAAAAATGGTAAGAAATATCATTTCTAAGAAAAAACACGCCAAATTTATTATTTATAACCTTATTAGTATAAAACAATAACATTATAAATATTTATTGTTTTACCAACAATAGAAATTTATCCAAAAATACTCTACAAGAGATATTGAAGGCTACAAAAGAAATTTCTTCAAGAGCAATTTCAATTGGAATTAATTGAGCAAAGAGCTGCAAGCAATTAATTAAAGAACAAAGTCTTAAAAAAGAATATTAAAGATAAAACACGCCCAAAAGTAACCAGGGTGAATTTGGAAACAAAGTGACAACGTTTACAGTGATGAAAGATGCTTTAATTCACTTTTGAGGTGGTTCAAGGGTAAAAATGATTATAAGAGTTACAAACAATGATTATAATTATTTTTTCACGTGGTTAAAAGGTTTTAAAAACATTTAAGAAGGGTGGTTGGAATCTTTTATTGATTGGTTTAACAATGTTTAAACTAATTATAAAAGGAAAAGATTCTAACATGAAGAGAAAAGTGGGGCAAAGAAGACATTCTTTTATAGAAATCAATTTTCTTAATCCAAAAGTAAAATTTACTTTTGTCAGTCGTGAAAAACAATCTGACAACAGAAAAGCCAATTATGGCATCATTGAACCCTGGTTTAAGCCATTTTTAGCCATTTTTAGCCATTTTAGACCCTTAAATCAGCCATTACTATAGAAATACCTGGTGTAGAGCCTTTAAAACACTCCAGAATGTGTGTAAGAGACGTAGAAACCAGTTAAAACTGTCTTTACTATGATTGTTTTATCTTAAGGGTAGCTTTACCCTCTTGGCAACAGCTAAAACTACCCCAGTTGGTATCAAAACCTCATCATCAATTGAGTCCACAGACCCTGTAACTCAATTCCAGGCCAAAAGTGATGAACTTGTGTGTTAATTTTGACACCACACGCCTGTCAGCAAGGATTTTGGGCGTCTAGCTCCCACTTAGAGCTGGAGTTCCTTTTCCCCCTCAAATTCAATCTTTCCAATTTATTTTTCCTTTAATTCCTCATCATGTATTATACTTATAATTTACATATGTAATTCAATTGATTTGTACAGTTCAATACAGTAATAATTGATACCTCATATGTAAATCAAAGTTCACTTATGTAATACACGCGCACATTTTGACATTTCAATTGAATTCAATTGAAAATACTTTAATTCCTCATAACTTCTAAAATATACACCACACCTCAATTTTAACACAAATTTTAGTGATTAACACTACATGTGATGTTAATTAAGTTAAAGTTTTTAGGATTTTCAATTTTCATACAGAAAATACTAAAAACTTGATTTAAGCTTATTTAGAGTTGAGTTACAAAATTTTCACTTAGAGGGGACCCCACTCAATTTTTTATGAGGAATCCAATGCTGAAATAATTTCTATATTTTTATTTATTGCATAAAAAGTTATAATAATTTTTATTTAACTTTTTTCCAAATTTATTTATTTTTTTACAATTTTGCTAAAAATTCATTTTCACTTAATTTTTTCAACTATAAATGTCATTTTATAATATCAAAATTTAGTGTAATTTTATTTTTAAATTTTAATTAAATTTTAATTTTGAATATAATTTTATATTTATATTTTGATTTTTATTTCAATAATATAAATAAATTTATTTTATTTATAATTATATGTTAATTTTGTACTTGTGGTCTTTTGGGTATATGAAATTACCTCTAAGGCTCACATTCCCTCCCCCTAAAAAAGAACATTACTTTGTAATATTGGTATTTCTAGTGTGTCTGAATCTCCTGAGGAGTTTGGTAGCTTCTGGTATATCTTTTTCTTCTAACCATTCATCTTCACAAGCTGGGTCACTGTACCTAACAAGGTATTCCCTCACTTTTGTGGTTCTTAATTTTCTTTCTTTAAGAACTTCAGTAATTTTCTTAGTACCAGATCTCTCAATAGGAGGTATAACTTGGGGAATCTTATTCCTCAAGGGAAACTTCTCAGCATAACTAGATTTATATGGCTTTATCAAGCTCACTGGAAATGTAGGATGCTTATTGCTAAGCTCTTCAGATAACTCTACTTAAACAGAATTTTTTCCATGGAGGGCCTTAATAACAAAAGGTACTGCAAATTAGTCTTTCAGCTTTTTACATCCTTTGATGTTATTGAAGTTAGTGGTGGATACAAGAACTAGGTCCCCCACTTTGAAATCTGGAGTTGCAAGTGATTTATCCCATTTGTCTTTAGCATATGCAAAAGAGTCCTCCATGCACCTTACTGCATGCTTTCTAGCTTTGTCTAGCATTCCTTTTAAGCTAGCAGCTGTGGTATGTATTTCAATTAAATCTTTCCTCAAGGAATCTTGGGGCAATTTGGGGTTCCATCATTTTTCTAGAATAGCAGGAGTTTGATTGGTGCTGGCATGGATTGATGTTTCATATGCTAATTCCAGTGCTGGCAACAGAGTACACCAATCATGGGTAAATCCATCACAATCTTTGAACTCAAGGCCATATGCACAAAATCTTCTCACCATGTCCTCTAAGGTTTGGATCATCCTTTCAGCCAGGCCATCAGTTTGTGGGTGGTAGGCTGTAGAGAAAGACAGTTTAGTGACAAATAATTGGTGAAGATTTGTCCATAGTGCTGAAGTGAATTTGGGATCCCTATCACTAATGATATTTGTAAATATCCCCGTCCATTACACTACTCTATTCCATAGCAAAAGAGCTGTATCCATAGCTGTATCATCCTTGTGACATGGTAAAAAGATTGGAGTTTTACTGAATCTATCCACAATTACTAGGAAAGCATTATAGCTTCTGCCAACTCCTGGTGGTAGGCCAGTTACCCAATCCATATGGACAATTTCCCAAGGTCTGCTTGGTTCTTGGATTTTTATCATATTTCCAAGTCTCTTGCCAGTGGATTTATTTGCCTTTTGGCATCTGTCACAGGTCTTGCAATACTCTGCAACATCTTTCTGCCACATTGGCCATGGAATTCTTTTAGTACAAGATTGATTAATGACCTGTCTACAACTGTCATGACACATGTGTGCTTGGTTCTGTGGTAAATTATACCATCCAGGAGGTGAAATCTTCCTTCATTATAAGATTTCTTCCATACTTCATCCAAGGCATGTATTATAAAGTTGTCTTTGCTGTCTTTGTTAAGTAATTGGCATAAGATGCTGCAATTCTTATCTTGAGTGTAGCTATTTCTGACTTCTTCAAAGAAGGTGGTGTTCAAGTCTGTAACACTTATTCCTTCTATTGGGATCTGTGGTGAAGCTTCTTCTGGAACATAAGCAGGATTATAAATATTATTTGGTAATGGCCATCTGCTCAGTCCATCTGCATTCTTATTAATATTCCCATCCTTATGAACAATAGTCATATTGCCCCTGTATTCTTGTATGGCTATTTGCCATCTGAGCATATGCCTGTTGGGTGTTTTCATGTTTAAAAGTGATTTGACAGCTGTACAATCTGTTATCACCTCAAAAACACATCCCTCTAAGAAGTAGTTTGATTTCTCCAAGGCCCAGACAAGGCATAGACATTCCATTTGACTTGCTCCATATCTGGCTTCAGTTGGTTTGATTTGCCTGGATATGAAACATATGGGTCCTTCTACAGGTTTATCATTTATGATCTGAGCTTTGTGAAATGCAGCACCTAGTCCATCCCCTGATGCATCAATATACAATTTGAAACGCAATTTGAAGTCTGGCATGAGTAAGAGTGGAGCAGTGGTCAAGGCCTCTCTTAAAGACTCAAAGGCTTTGACTCTGTCAACAGTCATTTCAAATATTGTGTCTTTTTCACACAATTTATAAAGTGGTCTTGCTATGGATGCAAAATCTTTAATTTGTTGCCTGTAATATCCTGAAAAACCTAAGAATGACTGAATTTCCTTCTTATTCTGAGGCATGGGTTTTAGCAATACTGCTACAACTTTGTTTTTGTCAATTCCAAGGGACAAAAAAGATACAACGTGTCCTAGTGCTTTAAGTTCTTCAAATACAAAATGACATTTCTTCAAGGAGACTTTCATGTTTACTGATTGAATTTTTGTCAAACCTCTGGACAATCTGTACATGTGCTCCTCCCAATTTTTGGAACAGACAATAATGTCTTCAATTTAAATGATTAACCATCCCTCTGAGAGTTCTTCAGGGAAGATTTAATTCATCATTCTTTGAAAGTGTGAAGGTGAATTTTCAATACCAAAGGGCATCCTCAAGTATTCATATACTCCACAATGAAAAATGATTCTCAAGTATTTTCTTGCTCTTGGTGTCACCACATTTTGATGAAATCCTTTAAGGGCATTCATAGTGGTTATATACACTGCTTGAGATATTTGAGTAAGAGCAACTTGGATTTTTGGTATTGGGTATCTGTCTGGAACAGTGTAAGTGTTCAGAGCTATAAAGTCCCCAACCATTCTAGATTTGCCATTATGCCATGCCACTATGACTGGTGTATTTATTTCTACTTCTTCATTGTGGCCTACGTTTCTTATTACACCAATGTCCAGAAGTTCTTTGATATGAATTTCTAGAGCTTCTCTTGATTTTGGGCTTGCTGGATATGCAGGTCCTTTTAAGAGTGGTGGAAAAGGTCTCTCAATGTTAAGAATGATGTCAACTTCATGACCAATAATTGCTCCTAGAGGTTCTTTGTACGACGCAAATGCTCCTCTGTGGTCATACAAAAGGGAAGAAAGTTCATTTTCTTGTTTATCAGTCAGATGAAGGCTTATTTCAGCCTCAGTTAACTGTTCAGACTTGAATTTCTCTAACTCTAAATTGACTGGTGATACTTTGTTTACTGTAATTTGTCTTTTAAATGGTAAAAATGCAAATTTTTGGTGCTTATTGTCTCCAATAGTAAAGTATCTGCCTTTGTTGTTATGCAAATCTATCCCATACATGATTAAATAGTAATTTCCCAATATAAAATGGGTACGAGAGCAATTCTCCATAACAACAAATTCAACTGTGATTCTTAAATTCTCATTAATGTGTGGGAATATGACATTGGTCTCAAAAATTCCTAATGCTTTCATTGGATTACTTGCACAATTGAATTTGATACCATCAATTGGTAATAATTGGTCTTTGAAATTTGGTACACAAGTCTTAAGAAAGGACTTTCCAACACAAGAGCAGAAGGGTCCTGGGTCAAGCAAAAGTTTGGTGGGCTTGTTATCAATCACCACTTCTGTGATGAAGGAGTTACCAGCTGTATAACCTTTCCCCCTGTTTGGTTTTGTTTTCATAAGTTGTGCATATTGAACTTTTGATACATCAAGTTGACCATTGCTCAATTGTGGCAAGTGGGAATAAGCTTCCATGCTGTCAAAAGTGGCATTGATATTTTCTATATCTTTTGAAGATTCAGAAAATATTGAGGACTTATCATCTGAATTGTCTTCAATTATGTCATCTTTTTCAACATCAGGTTCCTTTTCAATATCAATTTCATTGATCTTTCCCTTCTTTGGACATGTATTGGCTAAATGGGGGGTACTTTGGAAAATATTGCACTTTCTGACTGTATCTGCAGATTTATACTTAATATTATTAGAGTTTTCTTTGGGGTTTTTATCCACAGAATCTCTCCAAGGTGTATTAAACCTTGTTTTGAGATTCACCCTACTAGAACCAATTTTGGTTCTGGTGGTTACTTCTTCTAATATATTTATAATATCCTCTGCAGAAGATTGTTCAGTAGTCCTGCTTTTTATAGCATTCTCTAATTCACCTCCACATTGTCTCAGAATTTTTCTATGGATCATGAATTCTGACATTTCAGGATATAATGCTGTTAATCTGTCTTTTTGTTGGCAAAACTATGGTAAAGCTTTGTCTTTATCAGCATTAAATTTTTCAGATTCAAAGGCTGTTTCAACTTTAAACCTCCAAGCATCATTTGCCCATTTGTTGATGATTTGGGCTTTCCACCAAGTCCAACTCTGGTGTCCATATGCTTGTCTTATTTTGATGTACCATCTGTGAGCTGATTTGGTAAACAAGGTGTTAAATCTGGCTGTTACCAATCTGTCTGGTAATTCAAAATCCTCTTTGAGCATGTCAATGCCTCTAATGAATTCCATATGGTCATACTCTCCTTCACCACTGAAGTGAGGCCATTCTTTAAGTTTTGGAACTTCTTTCAAGAGTGCTTGGCCCATTGATGGTTCTAAGTTTTGGAAAGAAGTAGAAAATTCATTTTTTAACTGTGGATTTTCAATATCCAATACTTTTGGATTGGGAATCCTTGCATCCTCATTTTTATTCAGAGGTGTAGACATTCTTGGTAAAGTGTTTAGCAGTTGTTCAATATAATTCATTTTACTGTTGTTACACCTTTGTGAATTTCTTAATTCATGTTGCAAGTTTTGTATAGAGTTTATGAAATTCTTTTTATGATCATCCTCTTTATATTTTAGCTCATTCCATAATTCTGTTTGTTTAGTATTATCAGATATAAACTCATTTAACTTTAATGTTAATTTTGATAATTCCTCTCTTGAGGTATCAAAATGCTTTTTAAGGGCAACTATATTTGTCTTTACTTCAGCAAAAGATTTTGAAATATCATCAAGATCTTCTTTATTATCTTCTTTCATATTGCTTATGGCTTGTTTTATTCTTGTTTCAATTATGTCATCAATATTGAATTTAGAATATTTGTCTGTTAATTCTTTAATAATGGAAGATTGTTCATTTATCTCAATGCCAAAAGAATTATCATTATTGGAAGTTTTGATTGCTCTTAAAACTCTTTCAAAGCATTTAAGTGTATCATTTATTTGGCTCAGACTCAAGTTATTTGTTTTAAGATTGTCACAAATTGATGTATTTTTATCAGAAAGATGACTTTTTACGTCAGAAATAGCTTTATACAACTCTGGAATACAATCAAAAGTATCAGAAGTCATTTTTGATATTTTAATCTGGCTTCCTCCTTCTTTTGTGATTCCATCATGGTTCTGGCCATCTGAAATACATTTTGCATGGCATCCTGTTGAATCTTTGGGATTCTGTAGCCCTGGCTGTAAGTTTTTGGGGCTGGTTCCTTCCCTTTGCCCTTGTTTGGAGTTTGTGGCTGCTTTTTCACGTTGTAATTGCTGGTGCTGGCCACTGGGCTGTTTTTGGCACTGGTTTGGGTGGTGGAGGGTTGTTTTTCCTCCATTCTAGTGTCAAAAGCATCATGTTTTTCTTCTCCATCAATGGATGCCATCCATTGAGCAATTTGCAAGTGTTGGGATGGCCCAAGAATTTTCGTACTGTCAGGTAAGAATTCATGCAATTCTTCCACAGGTCTGCAAGGATCTGGTACTCCTTGAACTGAAGCGCATTGTTGTGTGCACTGTGGCTAGCTTTGTATATGTCCACTGAGGCTTGTTGTGGCAGTGTCAGCTCTTTTTTAAGGTAAAATGGTATTATAACCTTCAGAATGACCCATTTTAGTTGTTTGGAAGTCATCAACTGACCCTTTTCCTTCTGTACCTGATTGGCCTCTGCCATAATCACGTCTATTACCTTTCTGGGAGCTGCTTGAGGGGTTATAGCTGGCTCCTGACCTGGTTGAAGGCATAATTATGGTTAAAAAAGCTTAAAATAGTAATTTTACATCAAAAAACTTACTATTGGCCAAATCTTTGGCTTTCTGAAGAGTATTACCTATTTCCAAGTTGACTAATTCAGAAGAAATTGGCTCTGGTTGAATATTCTGGGTCACAATAATAGTACTATTATGATCAGAATTAACAGTACTGGCAGGAATAATGCTGGTTACTGTTGAGGCTGTTTTGGTGTTTTCTTGTCTTACCATGTTGTCAGACACTAAAATCAATTAAAAAACCAATTAATTAAGTAAAAAAAGGATATTTCAAAAAAGAAATTAAAATATAAGCCTCACTTATAATATTAATTTTTTTTTGGATTTTTTGAATTATAAGTAGTTTTTATATGTTTTTAAATTTTTCAATAGAAGAAAAAGGATTTAAAAAGAGTAAAAAAAATATGTCACAGGTAAAATATCATTGCTGGGCCCCCAATTGTGAGGTGTGGATATGAAACTTTGATTAAAAATCAAGTACTTTTCCTGTCCTCAAAATTTGTATAAGGTAAAAAATCAATCAAAAATAGTAAGAAATATTATTTTTAAGAGAAAACACGCCAAATTTATTGTTTATAGCTTTGTCAGTATAAAACAATAATATTATAAAGATTTATTGTTTTACCAACAATAAAAATTTATCCAAAAATACTCTACAAGGGATATTTAAGGCTACAAAAGAAATTTCTTCAAGAGCAATTTCAATTGGAATTAATTGAGCAAAGAACTGAAAGCAATTAATTAAAGAACAAAGTCTTCAAAAAGAATATTAAAGATAAAACAAGCCCAAAAGTAACCAGAGTGAATTTGGAAACAAAGTGACAAAGTTTACAGTGATGAAAGATGCTTTAATTCACTTTTGGGGTGGTTCAGGGGTAAAAATGATTATAAGAGTTACAAACAATGATTATAATGATTTTTTCACGTGGTTAAAAGGTTTCAAAATTATTTAAGAAAGGTGGTTGGAATCTTTTATTGATTGGTTTATCAATGTTTAAACTAATTATAAAAGGAAAAGATTCTAACATGAAGAGAAAAGTGGGGCGAAGAAGACATTCTTTTATAGGCATCAATTTTCTTACTCCAAAATTGAAATTTACTCTTGTCAGTCGTGAAAAACAGTCTGACAACAGAAAAGCCATTTATGGCATCATTGAACCCTGGTTTAGAGCAAAAAAGGGCTGGTTTAAGCCATTTTTAGCCATTTTTAGCCATTTTAGGCCCTTAAATCAGCCATTACTATAGCAATACCTGGTCTAGAGCCTTCAAAGCACGTCAGAATGTGTGTAAGAGGCGTAGAAACCAGTTAAAACTGTTTTTACTATAATTTTTTTATCTTAAGGGTAGTTTTACCCTCTTGGCAACAGCTAAAACTACCCCAGTTGGTATCAAAAGCTCATCATCAATTGAGTCCACAGACCCTGTAACTCAATTCCAGGCCAAAAGTGATGAACGTTTGCGTGAATTTTGACACCACATGCCTGTAAGCAAGGATTTTGGGGGTCTAGCTCCCCCTTAGAGCTGAAGTTCCTTTTCCCCCTCAAATTTAATCTTTCCAATTTATTTTTCCTTTAATTCCTCATCATGTATTATACTTATAATTTACATATGTAATTCAATTGAGTTGTACAGTTCAATACAGTAATAATTGATACCTCATATGTAAATGAAAGTTCACTTATGTAATGCACATGCACATTTTGACATTTCAATTGAATTCAATTGAAAATACTTTAATTCCTCACAACTTCTAAAATATACACAAAACCTCAATTTTAACACAAATCTTGGTGATTAACACTACATGTGATGTGAATTAAATTAAAGGTTTGAGGATTTTCAATTTTCATACAGAAAATACTAAAAACTTAATTTAAGCTTATTTAGAGTTGAGCTACAAAATTTTCACTCAGAGGTGACCCCACTTGATTTTTTATGAGGAATCCAATGGTGAAATAAGTTTTATATGTTTATTTATTGAATAAAAAGTTATAATAATTTTTATTTAACTTTTTTCCAAATTTGTTTATTTTTTTACAATTTTGTTAAAAATTCATTTTTAATTAATTTTTTCAAGTATAAATGTAATTTTATAATTTCAAAATTTAATGTAATTTTATTTTAAATTGTAATTAAAGTTTTAATTTTGAATATAATTTTATATTTATATTTTGATTTTTATTTTAATAATATAAATAAATTTATTTTATTTATATTTATATGTTAATTTTGTATTTGTGGTCTTTTGGGTATATGAAATTACCTCTAAGGCTCACGTATTCTTAGGTGAAAATTTACTTAAAATTATTATATTAATTGTTAAAAGTAATTAATCTTCTCATATTATAATATTTTTCTCTATTTTGCTCATAATACTTCTATTTTCAATATAAAAGTATCTATAGTACTATACAGCTGTAATATTGGTAAAACTATTGTTATAAATTGTTACTTACTAATAAATATAAAGTTTTTACACATTAACTAATTTTTGTAACATCAATATATTTCCATCAATCTATCGATTTATCTGATATTACTATATTTATCTTATTATATTGTCTTATCACTTCTTAATATTATAATAATTTTTACACCTCAATTATGACACTCCTTTATTACTATAATCATTTTAAGCTTTATTGCTCATTAAAATTAGGACATTCATAGTACAAAAACTAAAATATTACTAATTTTTACTTATTTTGTCATATTAAAACCTTACAAGAGTGGAAGCTTTAACCACCTCCATTCAATATTAGTTTCCAAGACAACTTAAATTCATAATACAATTAGCTTTTTTGAGGATGATACAATTAGCATATTGGGAAAAGCAATTATGTTGGGGAGCATAGGCTGGTAAGAAGATGTGAGTGAAACCAAATGATGAGGAGAAATTTCTGAATTTTTCATTCAGAAATTCTTCTCCATGATAGGATACTAGTTTTTTAATCTATCTTCAATCATGATTTCCTATCCATTGAGAGAATATAGAAAATTGGTTTAATGCACCAGATTTGCTTTTGAGCATTCGTGTCACTTTAAGCAAAGTTTCTTGATTTCAAATAGGGATATACAGAAAATGTTGGACGTTTCAATTGAACCAACTAGGTAAAGATGAACACAGTCAGGTCTTTTATGTTCAATTATTTGTTGGAAGGCCCATAAGTTGAATTTGATCTTTTGCATAATGATGGAGCATCTTATTCAAGAAATCATCCACAAGAGTGGTCAAAATATATGTTGAATAGGTGAAGCTAATTTTCATTAAATTTTTGATTTTTTTCACAAAAATAGAACATCTGCATTGTTCTTCAAACTAAAAGTGTCCACATCTTTGATAATGTTTAGTTTATCCTGTAATAACTGTACAATTTTGATTACATGACAATTTATCTTTCAAATTGAAAGGAGCTGTGTTCGGATAAGGGGTTTTGGGTCAACCATAAAAGTGACAATACCAATGCCCTCAGCTATAATACTATTTTCTGGATTTCCAATTGCAATGGAGAGTTTAGAAATATTAGACAATGAGGAAAAGATGTGTTTTGATCAGAACATGTGGTGAGTTTCTCCACAGTCTACTACTATCTTGTTTGTCAGCCTGTGACTCAAAACAGAGCACTAGCATGACATCCAACATACCATAAATAATGGTATGACAAGTATTGAACAAACATAGTCAATACAGGTAATAAATAAGAGGAAAAAACTCCTCTTAAATTAAACACCAACCTTATCCAAACAGAATAAGGAAACCTAGAGGAGAATAAACAAGTCAAAACCCTTATTTTCACCTCTCATCTAACTTATGAATATTTAAGTTATTCTATACCAAAATGGTATTTTTCTTAAAGCTCACATAGAGAGCTACACAATGGTATCATCCATGCTTCTGTAACACCACTACAACTGGAGATACCATATGACCTTTATTTTAAAACCAAGACCCCCGTGAAGGTCAAAGAGGGCTTGTACAAAACTGTACAAAAGTATAACCAAATTAAAGATATAAGCAAGAGCTTTAATTTCAGACACCTTGGACCTCTGTATCTCTTAAATTGACTGAGGGATCTTGGTTCAAAGGTTTAACAACCAAAATACAGATATTCTGAAAACAACAATGTAAACAAACCCCTTTATCTTTGGCATACACTCATACAACTGTACAGTGTAATATACCAAACTGTAGAGCTAATCAAGCCCTACAAGACTGTATCATCAGAATACAGATATCTTTCAAATTGAAGAAGATATCTGGTATGGAAGTTTTTGAAGCCTCATACTGATGTACAAAAATACATCCAAAAACTTAAAACCCTTATAACTTTTGCTATTATAAATAAAGGTAAGCATGAAGCATACCAAATTGAAGAGCTCATTAAGCCCTTCAATTCTGTGCTCTTGATTTCTTGATATCTTAAGAACTGACTGATATATCTTGATTGGAAGGTTTTTCTAGGAATACATGACTGTATCAAACTTGTATCAAACAGTATTGCTCTCCTACTTAAAATAATATACTCATGAAGATATAACCTCTCTAAAATCATCATTATTGATAATACAGACACCAGAACAACGTCATCCAAGTGCTGACGTGGCAGGTGAAAAGTTTTTTCACCCTGTATTGATCCAGAATGATCATTTGTGTTTCCAAAACCACAATTCTGCCTCTATTGATGTCAGAATTGATGATCCAGAACCACAGACTGATCATTGGAGTGAAAATTTTCACTCCTCTGACGCGTGAAGAGCTAATAACTCTTGAAAGTATTGCAAGATATAAAAAGAAGGTTTTTTTCCTTGAAAACCCATCATCTTTATCTTATTAATCCATATTCTTACGTGACAAAACTGTTATCAATCAGTGGTGTCCTTAGAATTATCATTAAAGATATAATTAGAATATAATTATTGTAGTACTTCTTTACAGTCAAAGATATTAGAGTATTGCAACCCAGGTCCTCAACAGACTCATCACCACTGTTACCACGTAGCAGTAGGACCTGAAGATTTAAATTTATTTGTTTTTTGACATGTCACAGTCATAATACTAGCTTGTAACTACAATTTATAGCTACTATATAGACTCACCCTGACATGGTTGGAAAGATTGGAAGGTATGATTTTTGAGGTTATGAGGGCATGTTTAGTAGGAATGTGAGATGCTTCATATAACCCTTGTATTTGTTTGATTATTATTTCCTCTGGGAGGCCAAAGATGAGTATTTTTTCACAAACATACTCTTTCCTTTGAGTGATAAATTTTTGATTGCTAAGACTATTTGAAAAGAAGTTAGTTATTTGACATTTATTTTCACTAGAAAATATGAGATCTGATACAGGGGAAAATGGCTTTTTGATGGCTTTGGCTGATTGAACATTGGCATATTCTTGCAGTGGTCACAGTACTTGTTGAGGTCTCTCAATAAAGGAGTCTTTGAGAGTGAATATTGATCATTTGGGGAAGAGATGAATCATTTCCAAGCTTTCCAAGAGTGATATAAGATAGAATCTCTGGTCAAATTTGAATACTTACAGATTGAAGATCTGGAAGAATCTTCTACGGATTTGAATTTACACCTGAAGATTTCCCAAAAAATTGAATTTCTTAAAGCTCATCCAAGCCCTTCCTGTGTTCATTTTTTTAACCCATAGTGTTGGTTGATGCATGACCATAGCAGGTTACCTTTTTCAGAAATTTCAGGTATGAGAACTTCTAGTAAGACTCATATGTTGATTCTAGTGGTTATCAATGTCAGCCTGTGACTCAAAACCAGAGCACAAGCATGACAGCCAAAATACCATAAACCAATGGTATAGCCAAAATACCACCAAAACATGGAACTGAGCCAACTTAGCTCAAAAGGTATCAAAAGAAAGAGGAAACTCACCTCTTCCTGAAAATATAAGTCTCATCACCATAGGACAAGAAATAACAAAGTTATTCCTGCTCAAAGTTATTGCTGAGCATAAACCTTAATTTTCACCTCTCATCTAAAATCTAGAAGGAGAGGCTTAACCCCATCAAATGGGTACTCAAACTGAAGCTCTAAGCCAGGGCTATCCAATGGTACCAGCCAAACTGAGCTAGCACCAGTATTACTTGAGTTATGGTCAAATTCAGACCAAATAAGGGTGAACAAAACATGCACCTCTCATCTAACTTTTACAGTTTTGGTGTGAGATACTTAAAGTGGGGTCTTTTTGGAAAGAGCACAATCAGGGCTATCTGATGGTGCCATCCATTTCCTCGTAACTTAACTACAACAGAAGTTATTGGCCAAACAAGCTCAATACAGCTTTTTGCCCAAACCACGCCAATGTACAAAAATACTTGTACATGGGATAACTTTGTCATATTTAATGATAACCATGACAAGTTGTGTGCCATTGTGTAGAGCTCATATAGAGCTATTCAATGAACCAACTTTGAGCTTGATATCTCAAAAACTGACAGAGTTATGACTATTTTAAGGTCAAAATCCCACCTGCTGTCATATACAGCCTTACCATGGGATAACACCCCATAATCATGAATATGAGGTGTCAAATAGACGAAGAAGCATGTTTTTCCTTCAATACCTCATATGTCAGTCAATACTGGGGTCCCATACAGCTTCTGTACAGCATTCTACGCGTCATACACGTCAGAATAAGGCTGTGAGGTCCCCAGATGAAAATTTTCACCCTGTATTGGTGAAAACTGCCCAGATGTGGTTTCAAAACCACATCTGAGCCCAATACAGGCTATACAGGCTGTTTGCAAACCACAAGCCAGTACTAGAGAGTGAAAAAATCTTCACTTCCTCTACGTGGAAAGGTCTAGCACCCTTTCCACCCCATTTCAGGATAAAAAGGAGGCTTTTCACTTCCAGAATTGTATCCTCATCCTGCTCTTGAATAACCTACGTAGTAAATTGTCCAAAACAGTTTTACTCTTGGTTAAATAATCAGGTATAATTATAATCTTTAATTATTGTAGACTTTATTATTGTAATCCAACAGATAAAGCCTGCACCCAGGGTTCTCAATAGCGTTCACCACCACTATTTCTTAAATAGTAGAACCCTTTTATTTTATTATAAACCCATATAAAATCTTTTTAATCATTTTCTGCCGTGTCACATACACAGTTAAAGCTGTAATTAGCCTAGTTATACCTTTATCATAGTATCATCCTGACAATCAAAGTGATGCCTTCAAAGCTTACCTTCTTTAAATATATTTGTGAAATTGACACATGTTGTCCTCAAGGATTTTTAAAAACATCCAACAATTCTTTAGACAAAAAAAAGAGTCAAATTTGAAGGTGCCATTTCTTGTATTTGGCTTTTTCAAGGAGAGTTATATACCGTTATTTTTAGTTTTAATTCTTTTCGGTCATGTTTTTGGTTTTTTCTCGTTATCCAGCGGTTTTATCATCTTATAAGAGCTTCAAGACTGTAAATACATTAGAAATTTAACAAAGGTGCATTAAATTAGCTATTGCCAAAGGTACAATTATAACGAGTGAAACAGTAAATACCTAACAGTGAATGAAACCTGTATATGTAACAATGAAACAAAAACAAGACAGAGAAAACTTTGATGAGAAAACACTACAGCAGAGATTGGTTCGTGGGCCAGAAAATGACAATTGATAGTTAATGAACTACACCTATAATCAGATTCAATTTCAAAATGGTCAGATATAAAGGAGAGAGCAGAAAGAAATAAATCATATAAAGATGAAATAGACAAAATTAAAAGGTACGGATAGCAAGAGGAATACGAAAAATTAGAGAGAGCATCAGTTCACTCCACTTGGTAGCTGAATAGAGGTTTAAATGTTGATGTCGAGGATCATGCTACATGAATTCATAGAAAAACTGGTTGAGGTTTGTGCACTTGGAAGTCTAAATAATGTTAATCAAATTAGTCAGTCGATTTGCCAATTCTCACACTTTCTACATGCTCACATTTTATCAATCTTACCAACCTCATTTCTAACTCAATTGTACGCTATGTGCATTCACAAAGGAAAAAACACAATTTTTCCTGGATTTATAAATTCAAAATGGCACTTTAAAGGCCATTCCCTTGGAAAAAAAATTGAGAACAACTTGCATGGTATAAATCTTGATTGGAGCTGTTTACAGCCAAAGCCACCTATGGTTTGCCTCCTAGCTGCACCTTGATAGTCATATTGAAAATGTTTTTTTAAAGAAACCTATGACACAATGAAAAGTTTCTCATCATGCAAAATTGGGGTATATTTTTCATTTACTAAAATTCAATCTACTGACTTTGGTTTGCAAGAAATGAAAAATAGAACTCTCTATCAAATGAGAGCCTTACAGGCTAAAACCCACTAAGTGGCTTGGACTTGGGAAACTAGCTAAGCGGGACTTAACAGCCTGCTTATGTTTGGGGAGAACAGGAAAAAATTACTTTGGAGAACAGCCAATTCGTTTTTGTGTGTAGCCAAGTGTGTTTTATGGATTTCAGGCTTTCTTGAATAGTCACGCGAATCAACCTCATCGACCATACCAAAAGACCTTTAAATAGATAGAGAGATAGATTAGTGCATGGGAAAAACTGAAATATGGTTTGCATTTTATATAAAAAGGAATTATCGGAGAAACTGTCATCATTGATAGGCATTGGAGCCCATTGAAGCAGGAGGTTGCTTGGAGTTTTCTTGACCTTCAATTTTTGATCTTGTTTCTGCAATGAGTAGTTGTTATAAATCTTATAATTGCTATGTATAATAATTAAACCAGTAGTCAATAATACTAAAGTAAAACTGGTAAGTAACAAACTTATTAATTCAAGGTTGACCATAACAAGAGTATTCACCTAAGGGATTGAATTATCCTTATCTATTAACCACAACACAACTATCAGAAGTAACAGTAACTGTTACTCTGAATTTGACAAAGAATAAAGATTAGTAATAGACTTTTTAGTAACAAATGTAATAACTAAGTACCTATACTCCTCCAGGACAATAGGTACAAGTACCAGATTATCTTGCAATAGAGAATGTAAGATTTGTCTATAAAACTGATGATAATATTACTATTAATCAACAGTACTATGACTGTTCTTATGAAATATAATCACAAAATGTTATTATAACCACAATTAAATAATTAAATAATTATTTCTTTCACGTGTTAAACACTACTAGTGATTTGAACAGTGAGTAAGTAATTGTCTACAAGAATCAATTACAAGAAGATTTTGATAATAAAACTTCTTTTATTAACATAATAAAATTATTTTAATATATAAATATTGTTTTCAAGAATACTTATAATGGTAATTCTTGAAGAAAACTAATTTTAGAGAAAAACTTTAAGAATTGAAAAAAATCACTCACTAATATTCCAAAGAACTTATTTAAAGATAAGATAGAGAGATTTGACGTAGAATTGTGGATTTTAAGGATCAAAATGAATTTATAACAGTATTACAACAATATATAGTTGTATTCTATGATTTCAAGTCTTTCTGATTGATTCTGAAATATTTGAAACACTTAAGAATAGCTATAACTAATACTTACTTGTTGGTAATAATGGTTTAAATGATAATAAGATGATCATCTGGAAAAAACAGCAAGAAGAGGCCTCTTTCAAGTCAACAACAGCTCACAGAGGCGTTCCATGGAGCAAACTGAAAAACCAGTGAGTGAGAAAACAATAAACCCTTTTGGATTATTGATTCCATCATCTGTTGTCACGTAAGATTATCATAATTACTTAATTGATGCTTTTATGTGACTACCAACCCCAATATGGTTAAGAATAAAAGGAGTAACATCCATAAATCTTCTTTTATTCCAAAATAATCACTTATTTCTCATAGTTATAAATGTTATTGCCAATTTCATCACAGGTTTTAATTACTGTAAATTTTTGAAGATTCAGTGTTTCAGGTAGAATAGTCAAAAATGGACTGTAAGTAAACTTTTAATTTTACTAGTAAAACTGTAATTTGTTTTGGTTGTAGAATAGAGAATACAGTTCTCTATTACTCCTGAAAGCTTCAGAAAGATTCATTAAGAATTGTATTTTGAATGAATTTTTGAAGTTTTTACCTCATTTCTACGTAGAATTGCAAATATCAGTGTTTCACTGGTTGCTATGAGGTAAATCAATGGATAAAAGTCCAAAAAGGGTTTTAATTACTCTTTTGGGGTTTATAAATGGAAAATCATTAAGAATTGACATGGTTACAGGAGTCTAAGTAGCTCTTTACCTCCTTTGCATGTCAAAATAGCAGGTTATTTGCTATTTTCTTAAGATTTACAGTAGTTGTAACATGGTAACCAAGTGCCCAAAAGGTCTTAGTTTACCAATTAGGCCAAGATCAGCCATGGAACCAAGCTTTGGAGCTATCCACACCTCTGAGTCCTCAGAAGTTGGGTACCCTGGCTCTCTTTGATGTCTTTTGTCCCCCTTGCTTATTTTTTACGTCAAAATAGAATTTTAAGCTTCAAGTGAGTGTAACAAAGGTCCATGTAAGAATACCATGATATTAAGTGCTCAAAACATGCATAAGACTCTTCTTAGTGTATATGTAACATGGAATTTCTCACATTTCCATTATTTTGGCGTGAAATTAAGAAGAACAAAAATTTTTACAGATCTTTTATGTGGTATTGAAGTATTTTCCATTTTACCACCTCAAAGAGTTAATTTGAGCTTATTCACTCTATGGAGCTACCCTAAGTGAATTTTTGGTGTAGAATCCAAATCTGGCCTCAAATCCATGGATTTGGTTACTCAAGAAAATTATCTTTTCTGAAATAAAAAATGATGAATTTTGGATATATGCATGACTTATGAGTTATGCATAATTCAAAACTTCTTTTTAAGATAGTTGTGGCCTATTTGGGTATGTAAAATATACCTCAAGGCTCACAGAGAATATTTAGATGATTCTAACAGATTGAGAAAAATAGTAGTTGGTTGACTGGACCAACAACTGCTCCATAGTGTACAAATGGACGTCTATTTATTTTGTTGACAAACCCAACAAATAGTTACAAGTATCTAAATCCCAACTAGTTTGAATTTGCAATCTGATAGTGACTTGGTATTTAATTGAGTATTATGCATGTCATTTTGAATAGATCTATACCTTAGTAAAGAGCACTGACTACCTGAGATGATTTTCCTCATTTAATAGCACTCCTCCAGAATCTTCAAGGTGTAATTGTCTGAATAGTTCCTGCATGTTGACAACACCCAAAGGCTTCGTCAAAATATCCGCTATCATATCATTGGTTGAAATTTGAACCACCATTACCAATTTCTTCATAACACAGTCGCGTACATACTGATACCTCCCTTCAATATGTTTTGTATTAGCGCTCAACGACACTTTCTTCAAAAAAGTGACGGCACCTGAATTGTTGTTGTAAAGTATACGATGAATAATTCCATAAACAAAATCACTGAAAACAAAAGTGATCCACCATAGTTGCTTCATGCATATGTTCATGGCAATGTATGTGGCTTCAGTGGTTGATTGAGCAACTACCAACTGTTTTTTACTTAACCAACACACTGGAGTGCCTAGAGCCAATACAAAATAGCCTGTGATGGATTTCCAATCATCTTTAACATTAGCCTAATCTGCATCCGCCCAGCCAGTCAGCATCTCCTTGGTTGTGCATTGGTTATAAATCAAACATTTGTCCTTTGATCCCTTGAGGTACTGTAGCAGACCCTTAAGGCCATTCCAGTCACACTAATTTGGTTTTGTGGAGTAGTGTGAGAGCTGATTTACCGTAAAGAGAATATGTGGTCAAGTATGATGGGCTAGGTAGTTAATGATTCCTTTAGCTTGTTGAAACAACGTGAAATTCAAGACTTTGTAGGAGATACCTGACTCTAATTCACTGAGGGAATTACCATTGCAGGGGGTCTTGACAGGCTTGCAGTCATCCATGTTGAATTTCTGTAAGGTTTTTGTGATCAGGTCTGTCTGGTTTATGATGATCTTATCACTGCTCCACTTCAATGTGTAACCCAAATGTTGAGTGGGCTTTTTCTTGGATTTAAGCTTAAAAATTGTATTTAACTCGGTTGAGAACTCAATTATTTTATTTTCCGACTGGCTGACGATGAAGCCATTGTCAATGTGCACATGAAGTAATAGCAATTTTTCAGCATTGATAAACAGTGATTTATCTGACCGAGTACTGATCAATCCAAGACTACTAACAGATGCAAGTTTTGACTTCCACATGCGTGGAGCTTGCTTAGTTCCGTAGAGTGATTTCCTAAAGCGCCAAACCCAATTCTCTTTACCTCTTTCTTCATAACCTTTTACCTGTTTTACATGTACTAATGCATCCATTTGACCATGGAGAAAAGCAGTTTCAATGTCGAATTGGTATGGTATGTAGTTCAAATTTAAAACCAACAAAAGCATCACTTTAAATGTCTCATTTTGTCCAACTGATGCCCATGTTTCATAGTAATTAAGCATAGGTTCCTGGTGATTACCCAGGACAACCCAATGAGCCTTATGGTGATAGACTTCACCATTTTTGTTACAGTTACAGGTCAGCCTCCACATACCCCCAATGAGCTTGGTTGGCTTCTCAGGGTAGGGGACTAACTCTCCAGTGTTGTGGGACATCAGAGAATCAAATTAAGCATCCATTTCCTTCCACCATTTGATTCACTCAATTGGGTCATTGACTGTGTAAGATGTGACTATGAAACTGATGATAATATTACTATTAATCAACAGTACTATGTCTGTTCTTATGAAATATAATAATAAAGTATTATTATAACCACAATTAAATAATTAAAAAAAATTATTTCTTTCACGTGTTAAGCACTACTAGTGATTTTAACAGTGAGCAAGTAATTGTCTACTAGAATCAATTACAAGAAGAATTTACTAATAAAAACTTCTTTATTAAAATAATAAAATTATTTTAATATATAATTATCTTTTGCAAGAATAATTATAAAGATAATTCTTGAAGAAAACTATTACTAGAGAAAAACTTTAAGAATTAAGAATAAATGACTCACTAATACTCCAAAGAACTTATTGATAGATAAGAGTAGAGAAATTTGACGTGGAATTGTGGATTTAAGGGATCAAAAGGATTTATAACAGTATTACAACAATATATAGTTGGATTCTATGATTTCACGTCTTTCTGGATGATTCTGAAAGATTTAAAACACTTAAGAATAGCTTTAACTAATACTTACTTGTTGGTAATAATGATTTAATAAATTGATAAGATGATGATACGGAAAAAACAGCAAGAATAGGCTTCTTTTAAGTCAACAACAGCTCACAGAGGCGTGCCATGGAGCAAACTGAAAAACCAGTGAGTGAGAAAACAATAAACCCTTTTGGATTAATGATTGCATCATCTGTTGTCACGTAAGATTATCATAATTACTTAATTGATGCTTTTACGTGACTACCAACCCCAATATGGTTAAGAATAAAAGGAGTAACATCTGTAAATCTTCTTTTATTCTAAAATAATCATTGATTTCTCAAAGTTATCAATGTTATTGCCAATTTCATCACAGGTTGTAATTTCTGTGAATTTTTGAAGATTCAGTGTTTCACGTAGAATGGTCAAAAATGGACTGTAAGTAAGACTTTTGATTTTACTAGTAAAACCATAATTATTTCTGGTTGTACCATAGATAATACAGTTCTTCATTGGTCCTGAAAGTTTCAGGAAGATTCATTAAGAATTGTATTTTTAATGAATTTTTGAAGCTTTTACCTCATTTCTACGTAGAATTGCAAATAGCAGTATTTTGCTGGTTGCTATGAGGTAAATCAATGAATATGGATCCCAAAAGGGTTTAATTACTCTTTTAGGGTCTAGTCATGGAAAGTCATCAAGAATTGACGTGGTTACAGGAGCCTAAGTAGCTTATTACCTCCTTGGCACGTCAAAATAGCAGGTTATTTGCTATTTTTCTTATGATTACAGTAGGTGTAACTTGGTAACCAAGTTCCCAAAGAGTTTTAGTTTACCAATTGGGCCAAGATGAGCCATGGATCCATGCTCTGGAGCTATCCACGCCTCTGAGGCCTCAGAAGTTGGGTACCCTGGCTCTCTTTGATGTCTTTTGTCCCCCTTGCCTAATTTTTACGTCAAAATAGTAATTTAAGCTTAAAGTGAGATATCCACTATGGGTGTACCAAAAGTCTATGTAAGAATACCATAATATTAAGTGCTCAAAACATGCATAACACTATTCTTAGTGTATATGTAACATGGGATTTCTCACTTTCCCATTATTTTGGCTAAAAATCAAGAAAAACAAAAATTTTCACGGATCTTTTATGTGGTATTAATGATGTGGTATTGAAGTATTTTCCATTTTACCACCTTAAATACTTAAATTGAGCTTATTCACTCTATGGAGCTACCCTAGGTGAATTTTTGTGTAGAATCCAAATCTGGTCTTAAATCCATGGATTTACTTACTCAATAAAAAGTTATTGATCTTTTCTGAAATTAAAAATGATGAATTTTGGATATATGCATGACTTATGAGTTTTGCATAATTCAAAATTTCTTTTTAAGATAATTGTGGCCTATTTGGGTGTGTAAAATATACCTCAAGGCTCACAGACTGCTTGCAAATTTGTAACTGTTTCAGTGAGTAGGAGCTGATCGGAATGGTGAGCATTTCTTTTTCCCTCCACAATGTTATCCTGGCTGATTGAGCTGGAAATATTTCTTGGGGCTTCCTTGTAGTAAGGTACATAGTCACACTTCCTCAACTTCTCTGTTGTTGGAACTGCACTAGCTGTCTCAGGTGGATTTGCTGGTTTGTATGAGTCATTGGTTGCTTCAGGAATATTTGACAGTGAGGCTGGTACTGTAGCTTGAATTTGAGTGACTATCTGATGTGGAGTGCAGATGATGGTTGGTACATAGTTAGCATTACAGCACTAACTGCCGGTTTGTAGTCTCATGAGGCTCATATTTATCCTGTCTCAAGATTGAGAAATCTCAATCCATCAGAATACCTTCCAAAGGTTAGTGCCCGCAATATCTCTCCTTGTGGTGCAATCTTGGAGGTTGGGTTCACTATTTTGGTAGTTATTCTGATTCCAAACAGAACTAGTCTGTGTAAATCTATTTCTGGTTCAATTAAAGAGTGCTTTCTCTTCAATACCGTAATGGGAGACTCCATGTTGAGATGCTTATGTGGAAGCATATTTAACATCAATGAGACATGTAAAGCTGCCTCATCCCAATACGATATAGGGATGTTAGATTGACCAAGAATACACCTGATTTTAGACAGAAGTGTTTGGTTGAAACGTTCAGAAACACCATTAGTCTGGGGGCACTCAGGAGGACCTGTTTCCAGGGAGATGCCTTGGCTAGCTAGATGATTCAGAAATACTTGAGAGCTAAATTCTCCTCTGCAATATGTGTGAAGATATGCAGGAGTGATGTCCAGCTTGTTCTTGATTTCCATGAGGTATGTTTTTATCCATTCTTCAGCTTGCGCCTTTTCCGATGAAAAGGAAATGTAGTTGAACCTACTGAAGTCATTGATTAATACCAATACATACTTTGTAAGATGTGTCTATGAAACTGTGATAATATTACTATTGATCAACAGTACTATGACTGTTCTTATGAAATATAATAATAAGAAATTATAACCACGATGAAATAATTAAAGAATTGTTTCTTTTACGTGTTATACACTACTAGTGATTATAACAGTAAGCAGTAATTCTCTACAAGAATCAATTACAAGAAGAATTTAATAATAAAAACTTCTTTTATTAAAATAATAAAATTATTTTAATATATATAATTATCTTTTACAAGAATAATTATAAATATAATTCTTGAAGAAAACTATTACTAGAGAAAAAAATTTAATAATTGAGATAAATTACTCACTATCAATCCCATGAACCTTTTAGATGATAATAGTAGAGAAATTTGACGCGGAATTGTGGATTTAATGGATCAAAATTGATTTATAACAGTATTACAACAAATTATAGTTGATTTCTATGCTTTCACGTCTTTATGATTGATTTCTGAAAGAATAAAACACTTAAGAAATAGTTTTAACTAATACTTACTTGTTTGGTAATAAAAGTATAATATAATAATGTGAGGATGTGGAAAAACCAGCAAGAGGAGGCCTCTTTTACGTCTAAGACAGCTCACAGAGGCGTTCCATGGAGCAAACTGAAAAACCAGTGAGTGAGAAAACAATAAACCTTTTTGGATTATTGATTGCATCATTTGTTGTCATGTAAGATTATCATAATTACTTAATTGAGGCTTTTACATGACTACCAACCCATTTATGGATAAGAATAAAAGGAGTAACAACTGTAAATGTTCTTTTATTCCAAAATAATCATTGATTTCTCAAAGTTATAAATGTTATCGGAAATTTCCTTACAGAATGTATTCTCTGTAAATTCTTCGAGATTCTGTGTTTCACATGGAATCATCAAAAATGGACTGCAGTTAAATTTTTTAGTTTTACATATAAAAGTATAATTATTTTTGGTTTTTATATGAATTATACAGTTCTTAATTGGTCCTAAAAGCTTCAGAAAGATTCATTAAGAATTTTATTCTTAATGAATTTGTGAAGTTTTCACCTCAATTCTACATAGAATTGCAAATAGCAATGTATGGCTGGTTTCTATGAGGTAAATCAATGGATACTAGTCCAAAAAGGGTTTTGATTACTTTTTTGGGACTTATCCATGGTAATTAATTAAGAATTGACATGGTTACAGGAGTCTAAGTTGTTCTTTACCTCCTTGGAACGTCAAGATAGCAGGTTATTTGCTATTTTCTTATAATTTACTGTAGTTGTAACATGGTAACCAAGTTCCCCAAAGGTTTTAGTTTACTAATGGGGCCAATATCAGCCATGGATCCAAGCTTTGGAGCTGTCCACGCCTCAGAGGCCTCAGAAGCTGGGTACCCTGGCTCTTTCCGATGTCTTTTGCCCCCCTTGCCTATTTTTACGTCAAAATAGAATTTTAAGCTTCAATTGAGATGTCCACTATGGGTTTACCAAGAGTGCATGGAAGAATACCATAATATTAAGTGCTCAAAAAATGCATAACAATATTCTTAGTGTATATGTAACATGGAATTTGTTACATTCCCATTATTTTGGCGTGAAATAGACATAAACAAAAATCTTCACAGATCTTTTATGTGGTATTGATGATGTGGTATTCACGTCTTTTCCATATTACCACCTCAAAGAGTTTATTTGAGCTTATTCACTCTATGGAGCTACCCTAGGTGAGAATTTGTGTAGAATCCAACTCTGGCCTTAAATCCATGGATTTACTTACTCAATACAAAGCTATTCATCTTTTCCAAAATCCAAAATGATGAATTTTGAATATATGCATGACTTATGGGTTATGCAGAGTTCAGAATTCATTTTTAAGATAATTGTGGCCTATTTGGGTATGTCAAATATAACTCAATGCTCACATTCCCTCCCACCAAAAAATAAAATTGTACTACAATTTTATCAATGATATAAAGAAGAAAAAGACCCCAAAGGGGGTTAATGTCCACTGTGCAACCTCTTTTCGTTACTCAGATCAAGTAATTAAAAGCACATTTATAGACATATTCAGGCTTGTGGCCTTCTTTCATGTCTAAATCTTCTCAAGAGTTTATCTGAGTCAGGTATTTCTGATTCTGCCAGCCATTCATCTTCATGTACTGGATTTCTATATCTGACTAGATATTCTTTTTGATTTTTACCCCTAAGTCTCCTTTCTTTGATGACTTTCTTTATCTTTTTGCCTTCATCTTGTTCCACTGGTGGTACAGTCAAAGGAGTTGGGTTCCTTAAAGGAAACAATTCTTTGTCAGTTGGTTAATAAGGTTTTATCAGCCTGACTGGAAAAGTGGGGTGTTTAATTTCCAATTCACCACTGAATTATACTTGAACTGCATTGGTTCCATGTAAGGAAACAATAACAAAAGGTCCTACATAAGAATATTTAAATTTATTTGGGCCTTTCATATTATTAAAATTCAAGGTTGAAACTAGAACTAAGTCCCCTACTTTGAATTCTGGTACTTTGTGACTCTTGTCCCACTTCTGCTTAGCATATTCAAAAGCATCATTCATACTTTGTTTTGAATGATTTTTCACTTTATCAAACATTACTTTGAAGCTGGAAGCTTTAGGATGAATGTCAATCACGTTTTTCCTCAGTGTATCTGCTGGGAGTCTTGGATTCCATCCTTTCTCTAACATAGCAGGAGTTTTACCTGTGGAAGAATGGACTGATGTCTTAAATGCCAATTCTAATGCATGTATAAGAGTGCACCAGTCATGGGTAAAGCCATCTTAGTCTTTGATTTCTAACCCATAAGCACAAAATCGCCTGATCATGTCTTCTGAAGTTTGAATCATTCTTTCAGATAGCCCATCTGTTTGAGGGTGATATGCTGTAGAGAATGATACCTTAGTCCCAAACAATCTATGAAGATTGGTCCAAAGTGCAGATTTGAACTTGGAATCCCTGTCACTTATGATATTCTTGAATAGTCCTGTATGAGAAATAACTCTACTCCATAGAAGGAGACCTATATCCATATCTGTGTCATCTTTATGACATGGTAAGAATATGGGAGTCTTGCTATATCTGTCTACGATGACTCAACAAACGTTATAACTTCTGTCACCACTTGGAGGAAATGCTGTGACCCAATCCATGTGAACTACTTCCCAAGTGGATTTTTGCTCTTGAATATGGATCATAAGTTCAAATTTCTTGCCTGTACTCCTGTTTGCTTTTTGACCTCTGTCACAGGTATGACAATATTCAATGGTCTCTTTTCTTCAAGATGGTCACCATGCACAGTTCTGTCCTCTAACAGGTGTCCATAGTAGATGCTATTATGGCATTCATGAATAATGGTATTGATAAGCAATATGCTACACAATGTCATTACACAAGAATATTTGTTTCTGTGGTAAATAATCCCATCAAACAAGTGAAATCTTCCTTCAGAAGAGGAATTCTTCCAAACTTCATCCAGTGCATTGACTAAAGCTGTATCTTTGCACTATTTATCTAATAAGCAAGTAAAGATATGGCAATTCTTGTCTTGCTTATAAGATTCCCGGACTTCTTCAAAGAATTCAGTCCAAATATCAGTTATATTTATTCCCTCAATTGGAATTTGTGGTTCTGCTTCCAAAGGTACATAAGCTGGATTATCAAGAGTATTGGCTAATGCCCACCTACTAAGTCCATCAGCATTATTGTGAATGTTTCCTGCTTTATGAACTATAGTCATGTTTCCTCTATATTCTTGAATGGCTATTTGCCATCTTGACATATGTCTGTTGGGACTTTTCATGTTAAGAAGTGATTTTACAGCATTACAGTCAGTTATCACTTCAAAAACACTTCCATCAAGATAATAGTGTAATTTCTCAAGTGCCCATACCAAACATAAGCACTCCGTTTGGCTTGCACCATATCTGGCTTCTGTTGGTTTTATTTGTCTTGAGATGTAACAAGCTGGTCCTTCTGTAGGTTTGTCATCAATAATTTGTACTTGATGTAGGGCTCCCCCTAATCCATCTCCACATGCATCAATGTAAAATTTAAAAGGTATATTCCAGTCAGGCATGAGGAGTAAAGGTGCTTCTGCAAGATCTTTCCTTATCTTCTCATAAGGTTTAATTCTCTCTTGTTTCATCTCAAATACCGTCTGTTGAACACAGATTCTGTAGAGTGACTAGGCTAGAATTGCAAAGTCTTTCAAGTGTTGCCTATAATAAGTGGCAAATCCTAGAAAAGACATAATTTCTTTCTTATTCTGGGGTATTGGCTTAAGTAACACTGCTGCCACTTTATTTTTGTCAATACCCAAGCTTAAACCAGAAAAAATATGTCCTAATGATTTGAGATCTTCAAAACCCAAATTGCATTTCTTGAGTGAAATCTTCATATTCATTTATGCAGCTTTGTGAAGTACTCTTGCAAGTCTTTCAAGGTGCAAAGACCATGAATCAGAACATATGATAATATCATCAATATAAACGATAATCCATCCTTCAGATAATTCTGTGGGGAAGATGGTATTGATCATTCTTTGATAATGAGATGGAGAATTTTTAATACCAAATGGCATTCTAAGATACTCATAAATACCACAGTGAATGATAATTCTAAGTAATTTCTTATCTTTAGGCATCAGAAAATTTTGGAGAAAGCCTTTCAATGCATCCATTGATGTTATATACTTGGCTTTAGACAATTGGGTCAATGTTTCTTGGATTCTAGGAATTGGATACCTATCTGGAACTGTGTAGGTATTCGAAGCTCTAAACTCTCGACCATCCTTGATTTATCATTATGCCAAGTAATAATAACAGGTGTAGTTAATCCAACTTGTTCATTATGGCCTACTTTCCTAAGTACACCAAGTTGTATCAACTCTTGGATATGTTTTTCCAAGGCTTCTCTAGCTCTGGGACTGGCTGGATAAGCTGGTCTTCTAAGTAGTGGAGCATATGGTCTGTCAATATTAAGAGTAATATCAACTTCATGTCATTTTATAGCACCTAATGGTTCATTATCAGAGGCAAATGCATTATTATATATGTATAACACAACAATAAGTTCATGTCTCATCTTTGGTGACAATGATGGATTAATTTGTGCTTAAACAAGTTGATTAGTCACAAATTCTTCCTTATAAGTATCTTTTTTAGAACATACCAGTGATATTTGTTTTGGCATATTGGAAAAAGCAAATTCTTGGCTCTTATTTTCTCCAATTGTTTAACATCTATCCTTATGGTTATTGATGTCAATACCCTAAATATTCAAGTAATTGTTTCCAAGAATAATGTGCGGAGATGTGCAATTGTCCATTACTACAATCTCAGTTTTCATTCTAATAATTCCTTCTGGGTGTGGAAACACAAGATTAGTGTCCAATATACCCAAAGGGTACATAATATTACTGGAACTACTAAATTGTAGACCCCCTGTTGGCAATAGATGATTCTTCCATCCAGGGAGTATGGCTTGAAGATAATATTTGCCTACACAAGTACAAAATGCCCCTGTATCCAAATTCACTTTGGCTTCAATATCATTTATCAGAACTGATGTGATACAAGATGCTCCAGAAATGTATCCTTTACCTCCAGCAGGTTTGGTTTTACACATTCTGGCATCTTGGATATTAATCAGGTTATGAAAGTCCTCACTGTACTGTGGCAATTGAGTATGGACTTCTGTGACCTCAAAAAAATCTTTAATGTTTTCAATGGGATAGTCCTCTACTGGTGTATCCTCAGAGACTGCAGAATCTAGGTCAGATTCTTCTTTCTCTTCAGTGAACTGAGCTTCTTCAATGACTTAAACTTCATTGATTTTTGTCTTTTTGGTGCAAGTGTTGGCTAAATTTGAAGTGCTTCCACATTTATGAAGCTTCAAGACAGGTCTTTCAGGTTTTCTGTCCTCTCTGGAAATCCTTGGGACCATTTTGCACTCTATAGGGATTTTAGTCCAAGTTTTACCAATTCTTGTTCTAGTAATGATATCTTCCATTGCATTGATGTAGTCCTCTGTTGGACAGGGTTCTACACATCTGCACTTGATAGCATGTTCCAGCTCTCCTCCACATTTTCTTAATATTTTCATATTAATCATGGTGTCAGACATATTTGGGTGTGAAGCAGATAGTCTGTCTTTCTGTTTGAAGAACCAAGAAAGTGGTTTATCCTTTTCTGAGTTAAAAATGGCACTTTCAAAAGCATCTTCATTTTAAAACTCCAAGAATTATTAGCCCATTTGGTAATCATTTCATATTTCCACCAATACCAATCACGTTTTCCATGATCTTGTCTCATCTTGTAATACAATTTCTTTGCATTTCTGGTAAATAGACAGTGTAATTTGCCCACTATAATTTCATCAGGTATGTGAAAATCTTCTTGCAACATATCAATAGTTCTGTTGAACTCAATATGGTTATATTCTCCTTCACAAGAGAAATTTGGCCATTCTTCCAATTTGGGAATATCTTTTGGTGTAGAATATCTTGGCATATGTGGTTCATAAGTCTTATGAATTTGTTCTGGATTTGCAATGATTTCATCCTTTAACTTCTGCCTTTCACTGTCACTTTTTTCCAATTGTGTGGCAAACTGATTGGTATTTTTAGTTATTTCCAAGAAATGGTCTTTCAGAATTCTAAGTTGATCATTAATGTTTAAAATGGAAAGATCTTCCATTTCACCATTTTGAACTTGACATTTACTCTCAATTCTGTCACATTTATTGGTAATTGAATCAAGTCTGACATTTGTCAATTGATACCATTCAGTATACTTTTTTGCATTACTTTTCAATTCACTCATGTCCAATATGATTTTATTTAACTTTGCATCAAATTTTCCAAGTTCTACATCAATACTAGATTTAACAAAGTGTATTTCATCTATTTCTTGCGTGGAAAAGTTCTGTTCATCCTTTCCTGCTCTTTGGCTGTGAATTCCATAAGAGTTCTGGCCATATTGAAGACACTGTCCACTTCTGAAGGCTCCAATTTGGGAATCCTGTACCCTTGTTGGTAAGGTCCATGCCGATTGTCTTTGCCTTTGCCCTTGCCTTGATGGTTCTTTGGACCTTTCTGCTTTTTCTGAGGTCCTTTGGGCTTGTCTTTGGACATTTCTGGAGCTGGTTTGGAGCTGGTAGATGCCACTGGGCCTTCTGTCTCCAAAGCTGGAGTCATTTCCAACTCCTTCTTCTGGGCTATGGATAAAAGACTTTGGTTCTTCAACCAATTCTTTATCTTTTTGACTTTGTCTTTGCAAGACAATGGGCTCCAACCTCCTAAGAGCTCTATGGTCTTCTCCTGACCCAGAAAGCTTTTGATGTGTAAGTAGGAGTTCATGGCCCCCTACCAAAGGCTTGGGCATATTTCCCACTCCTCTTCTTTGGATGCTCTGAACCAATCTTTTTATTGGCATTGATAAATTTCTATTTCTGCCACTTGAAAGTGGTTTAGCCCTTGAAGTATTATCATGAATCAGTCCAGATTCAGAATTCAAGTCAAAATTTGTGGGTACAAACCTTGGGTAATGGGGGCAACTCTGGCATCCTCCATATGTGTCTTTCTTGAGGAAGACTTGACACTTCTGGATTTGGTCTTGCCTCTTCCTTGTCCACATCCATCTGGTTGGACTGAATAGTTGCTTCCATTTCTGGTATTCACCATTTTCACATCAATTCAAGATAAAATAAGAATTGGAAACAAAAAAACACACCTTTTGGTGGTTGTTTGGATTGTTCTGTTTTAAATGAAGTACCTCTTTTAGCAATTTGCACTTCAATACTGTCTTCAGATTCTTCTTCTGAAGCTTCTGGACTAGTAATGTATCTTTTATGGAGTCTGTTACCAACTGCACAGTTTTTCATTAAAGACACTAGAGAAAAGAAATTGATAAAAAAAATATTTTTTATGCTTTTAAGATAATTTTAAGATTTTTTTTAATATTAAAAATTTATTCTTTTTAAAGGAAAAGAAATTCAAATTCAACATTTTGAATCAAAATTAATTCAGAGTAACTCAAAGAATAATTTCATAAGTTTTTGGATGTGAAAAAGACACATGTAAAAACAGTATAAAATTAAACCAAATTCCTCAATGAAAAAATATTTTAAGACAATTTCAAAAATAAAAATAATTTTAACTTAAGATTGAAAGAACAAAAATTATTAAATTAATATATTACAGAACTTAAATATATTAATTAAGGGTACAAGGTTCAAAAAACATGGCCAGGCCCCCAAATGTAAGATGTGTCTATGAAACTGTGATAATATTACTATTAATCAACAGTAATATGACTGTTCTTATTAAATATAATAATTAGAAATTACTTTAACCACAATTAAATAATTAAACAATTAATTCTTTTACATGTTATACACTACTACTGATTATATCAGTAAGCAGCAATTGTCTACAAGAATCAATTACAAGAAGAATTTAATAATAAAAACTTCTTTTATTAAAATAATAAAATTATTTTAATATATATAATTATCTCTTACAAGATTAGTTATAAAGATAATTTTTGAAGAAAACTATTACTAGAGAAAAAACTTTAAAAATTGAGATAAATTACTCACTATTAATCCAATGAACCTTTTAGATGTTAATAGTAGAGAAATTTGACAAGGAATTGTGGATTGAATGGATCAAAATTGAAATATAACAGTATTACAACAAATTATAGTTGATTTCTATGATTTCATTTCTTTCTGATTGATTTCTGAAAGAATAAAACACTCAAGAAATAGTTTTAACTAATACTTACTTGTTTAGTAATAAGGGTATAATATAATAATGTGATGATGTTGAAAAAAAAGCAACAGCAGGCCTCTTTTAAGTCTAAGACAACTCACAGAGGCGTTCCATGGAGCAAACTGAAAAACCAGTGAGTGAGAAAACAATAAACCTTTTTGGATTATTGATTCCATCATTTGTTGTCACGTAAGATTATCATAATTACTTAATTGAGGCTTTTACATGACTACCAAGCCAATATTCTTTTATTCCAAAAGAATCATTTATTTCTCAAAGTTATCAATGTTATTGGAAATTTCATTACAGAATGTATTTTCTGTAAATTTTTGAAGATTCTGTGTTTCACGTGGAATCATCAAAAGTGGACTGTAAGTAAAGCTTTTAATTTTACATATAAAAGTATAATTACTTTTGGTTTTTATATGAATTATACAGCTTTTAATTGGTCCTGAAAGCTTCAGAAAGAGTCATTAAGAATTGTATTTTTAATGAATTTTTGAAGTTTTTACCTCAATTCTACATAGAACTGCAAATAGCAGTGTATGACTGGTTGCTATGAGGTAAATCAATGGATACTAGTCCAAAAAGGGTTTTAATTACTCTTTTGGGGTTTATCAATGGTAATTGTTTGAGAATTGTTATGGCTACAGGAGTCTCAGGTGTTCTTTACCTCCTTGGCACATCAAAATAGCAGGTTATTTGCTATTTTCTTATAATTTACTATAGTTGTAACATGGTAACCAAGTTCCCAAAAAGGTCTTAGCTTACTAATTGGGCCAAGAAAAGCCTTGGATCCAAGCTTTGGAGCTTTCCACGCCTCAGAGGCCTCAGAAGTTGGGTACCCTGTCTCTCTTTGATGTCTTTTTGTCCCCCTTGCCTATTTTTTACATCAAAATAGAATTTTAAGCTCAAAGGGAGATATCCAATATGGGTGTACCAAAAGTGCATGTAAGAATACCATAATATTAAGTTCTCAAAACTTGCATAACACCATTCTTAGTGTGTATGTAACATGGTATTTCTCACATTCCCATTATTTTGGTGTGAAATAGAGAAAAACAAAATTTTTCACAGATCTTTTATGTGGTATTGATGATTTGGTATCAAAGTATTTTCCATATTACCACCTCAAAGAGTTGACTTGATCTTATTTACTCTATGGAGCTATCCTAGGTGAGCTTTTGTGAAGAATCCAAATCTGGTCTTAAATCCATGGATTTACTTATCCAATAAAAAGTTATTCATGTTTTCTGAAATCAAAAATGATGAATTTTGAAAATATGCATGACTTATGGGTTATGCATAGTTCAGAATTTATTTTTGAGATAATTGTGGATTATTTGGGTATGTAAAATATACCTCAAGGCTCACAGACTTGTAACCCCTACAAGCTGAAGGGTTGATCTGCAAGGTATCCATATGTATTTTGTGGAAAGGTGCATCAGCACATGGTAATTCTTGAGAATGAGAATGATTTCTAATCTTAGCTAGTTGACACACTTGACAAGATGAGGACTGAGTCAAGTTCCCCTTTATTCTTCCCTCTCTTAACAGTGCTTTTATGTACGAGTTGGAGGGATGGCCAAATGTTAGATGCCAATCCAATGGTGCATGGAGAATTGAATACAATGAGGCTGAAGGTAGTTTTGAGACAAACAAACTCCCTTCACATCAAAAGACGTCAACAAAACATTTTTCATACTTAATAATGAAGATATTAGACTTCATAGTCAGCTTTAACCCATGGTCACATAGCTGTGATACAGACAACAGGTTCAATGGACCATTGGGAACATAATAGACCGGGTACAGCTTGATCCCTTCAAAGTCTAGTGTTCCCTGATGAGTTACTTTAACTGGAGTGGAGAAAGTATGAATTTGCTTCTTAACAGGAGTTGGATCTAATAACAGCGTTAGATCTCAGACCATGATTTTGCTTTGAGACCATTGAATTAATTTCATCAGAAATTAAGGCTTCAGAATCAGAACTAGCGGGTCTTGTGGGATCCTTCAATTTGGACATTGCATTTACTGACAAGATATGATTAGCTGCTTGAAGTCTTTCCAACATTTTCTCAATTTCTTCAAACCGTTTGTTGGTGTCATTCTCATGATTTGTGCTCTGGTCGTTGTTTCTGCCATTTCTTTTTTCTTTAAATCCCTTGTTCCTACAACCCACTTCAGCTTGATTTTTAGTCTTGGTCTTTGATGATTCAGCTTGCTTATTTTTATCAAACAAAAGTGCATGTTGTTCATAGGCTGATTGTTGACTAGAGTGTTCTATTGACACTCTATCAGTGACACTATTGATATCAAAAGTTCTTATATCATATAGCATCTGACATAGACTACTTAGTTCTTTGTCATTGTATAGACTTTGGAGACAAAATGCTGCCGCCATACTTGAGGATAGATTCATACTAATGGTTGAATAAGCTGAGATGGATAAGTAACTTGCATATATTTTATGGAAGTCATCAATGTGTTTTTCCAAGGATGATGCAGGTTTGTACTTTAAATTTATGAGTTTATGAAGGGTACAACAGATAACCACTACTGAGTTCTTCCCACAGCAGTTACCCAAACTGATCCAACAATTGTAGAAAGAGGATTTGTTGTTCAGTAGTACAACTTCAAACTCTGTTCTAACACTGGACCATAGAAGTGTGAGTGCTCTGCTATTCTTTTTCTTGAACTTTGTGGTCTCTTTCATGTCATCAGATGGAGGTTGGAGAAGGTCGTCCATTCCTTTACTGATGAGGAAGTTTTCAAACTGGCAGCTCCACGGCACCCAGTTAGTGCATGTGAGTTTTGCCATCCTTGTATTGATGACTTCCTCTTCTGAAGAGGAATCCCTGACATTTATTTTACTTCCAGGCATTCTCTAAAGACAGATGTATTCTCACTCTGGTTCAATATTAATATAGACAATTATGCAATTAACTCTCACTACCATGCAATGAGTAGTTGTTATAAATCTTCTAATTGCTATGTATAATAATTAAACCAGTAGTAAATAATACTAAAGTAAAACTGGTAAGTAACAAACGTGTTAATTTGAGGTTAACCATAACAAGAGTATTCACCTAAGGGATTTAATTATCCTTATCTATTAACCACAACACAACTATCAGAAGTAACAGTAACTGGTATTCTGAATTTGACAAAGAATAAATATTAGTAATAGACTTTTGAGTAACAAATGTAATAACTAAGTACCTATACTCCTCCAGGACAATAGGTACAAGTACCAGATTATCTTGCAATAGAGAATATTGAGATGATTCTAAGAGATTGAGAAAAATAGTA
Organism: Austropuccinia psidii; assembly: GCA_023105745.1. Classification (NCBI taxonomy): domain Eukaryota; kingdom Fungi; phylum Basidiomycota; class Pucciniomycetes; order Pucciniales; family Sphaerophragmiaceae; genus Austropuccinia; species Austropuccinia psidii. Next base: position 23,555,103 of record JALGQZ010000007.1, on the reverse strand, counting down.
GTTTGTTGACCGGACCAACAACTGCTCCATAGTGTACAAATGGACGTCTATTTATTTCATTGACAAACCCAACAAATAGTTACAAGTATCTAAATCCCAACTAGTTTGAATTTGCAATCTGATAGTGACTTTGTATTTAATTGAGTATTATGCATAACATCATTTTGAATAGATCTATACCTTAATAAAGAGCACTGATTACCCGAGTTGATTTCCTCATTTCATAGCAGTTTCACCAGCTTTAAGGTTTTGATCTTTAATTTTGCTCCATTTTAAAACCCAGTGTTATAATTTTGAAATTTTTCATGAGGTTTCAGAAGTCTTACTCCTCCTGAGGGCCACATTTAACCTATCGGAATTTTTCTCAATTATTTTTTTAATGTGTGAAATTCAAGCCAAAAAAATACATGGGTGTATTTCTGGAATATCCTGGAAGTTCCTACTGCCTTGGACATTGCCTTCTTACATGTCTTCTATGTGCACCAAAACATAGATAAAACATTCCGGAATCTCCGCCTGTTGAAACCAACGACGTGCTTGTCGTAATCAAGTCGCACCAGCTTAGCCAGCTGTTGCCAAAATTGGCAAGCCTAATATCCCAAGATAACTTTGGGTCCTTCATGCTCCGATATTTCACTCTTAGGTGGTCTCTTATGCTTTTATTTTGCTTCTCTTCCTCAAGCCATCTTCAACCCCAATTTGCTGATGCAAAGGCGCTTTGGAACGAGATATCTATTAAGGTTGAAAGTTCTACACATCACCCAAAACCTTCTCCTCATTTAGTGTTAGAAAGCTCTGAGAGATCAAACGAAGTTAAAGAAGCAAGCATCTCGTCCCAATTTAATTTTGTCTATCAAGCAGAGTTACCACATCTTTATGAGGTAGGCGAAGTATCGTAATATTTTGCGGCCAAACTCTTTCTCTTCATGCCTAGAAAAAACCTTCATGTTGGCTAAAAACTATTTTTGAAATTGAAGCAGATAACCAAAGAAGAACTAGAAAAGTCATTACAACTTGAGCAGTACGCAGATTTTAAGCTCAACCTTACGCCTGAGCAACCAAGACCTATACCCAGAGCATTGTTTGAGGTGAAGAGGGTCTTAGGAGACCATGAGCTTATTAAGCTTGAGCTGCAAGATGACGTCCTCAAATTCTTCAGTCATTTATTATTTTCTCCGCATATCAAGCCAGAACTCTATCAAAACCGATTAGACTTGTCAGCGGTAAATCATGTTCCGGATTACATCAAGATAGTGTTAGTTCATATTCGACTTATTAATCAGTCTTACCATCCACCCTTGTTCAACGCCGAAACGTTACCCGCAACCCAAAAATCTGCCTTTGCAACCTTGAAATTTTTTTTTATAGAAGTATTTTTGGGTCAAGGCTCAAACCAAAAGAGGAAGGGAATAACTTGTTCCTCCAGAAAACAGATTAAATGGAGTGAGGAAGTAAAGCGTATCAGAAACGAGTTCGTGCGACCCAGGCGTGATCCCCTCCAGATACTTGCGTCGACTTGGTATATAACAAAGTTATGGATGAAAATCAAATTGAATCCCCTCTATCAACACTTTAAGCGCAATAGGGGACAAAGATTCGCCACGTTGAAGGGTTTTATTAATGACAAAGCTTGGTTTGAAAAAGAGAATCCTACCATCGCAGAAACATTAGATACATTCAAGTTGCGCGTTCCCCAGCAGTTTCTAAAAGAGAAGAACGCTGAGCGATAGATTCTGTAGGTTAAAGTCAAAGCTCCATATTGAATGTTCGTGATTTATACACCCCTAGAAGGTGATATATAAATTTTATAAACGAAACATTGATAAACGGAATGAAAGCCGAAAAGGGCTACTTATGGATCAAACCTTAAATTTTAAGGCATGCTTTAATTAATTAGTCTTTTCTATATGAGTCCAGACTCTTCGTAAAGTGTGCGCAAAGTCAAAATTTGGTTGGATTGCTGTTTGACATTTTTAAGTATGGTTCCTCTGGCTCTTTCGGGAAAATCATACAATGAAGTTGGCTGTTAGCAAAACGGACTTGGCCAGTCACACAGGGGTTCAGCCTAAACAACCAAGAAAGGTTAAAAGAATGAATTATGTTATCGCTTGTTACTCTTAGATTAGTTTTTACCATTTCAACACTACTCCCTAAATAGCTCACTTTGTAAATCCTTTGTAGATTAGTACCCCAATTGTTTAGTCCTACTTTCTACAAAACCGATGGGGTTCCCCCTAATAAATAGTCCACTGTTGTTCCCTTCTCCTCATTCCCCATCTTGTTTTGTTCCTTTCTCTCTTGTCCAGGTTCGCTGCGACTCTCCTGTCCCTCCTTTGGCTCAAGACTCACGTCTTTGTTGCCCTTAATAGGTCTATACCTTGCCAACTTGTCTACTCTCCTTATTTCGCAATTAATCATCTTGTTTTGTTCCTTTCTCTCTTGTCCAGGTTCGCTGCGACTCTCCTGTCCCTCCTTTGGCTCAAGACTCACGTCTTTGTTGCCCTTACCTCCTATGAATCAGCTTCTCAATGTCTTTAATGGTTCTTCTATCTTCTCCAAGATTGATTTGCGTGGTGCATATAACCTGCTCAGCATCAAGGAGGGCGATGAACATTTGACTTGATTTAGAACTAAATATGGCAGTTATGAATACTTGGTTATGCCATTTGGGCTCACCAATGCTCCTGCTTCTTTTCAAAATCTTGTCGATGATATCTTTCAAGATCTTCTTGATGTTTATTTTGTGGTTTATTTGGATGACATTATGGTATTTTCCAAATCTGAGAAAGAACATGTCACTCATGTGTCCACTGTTCTTTCCAGACTCAGAGCCAATAACCTTTTTGCTAAGGTGTCCAAATGCCTGTTTCATGTTTCAAGCGTGGAATATCTTGGTTATGTAGTTTCTTCTGAAGGCCTCAAGATGGACCAAGAAAAAGTCCAGCAGATTGTCAATTGGCCGCCTCCAAGAAACCTCAAGGCTCTTCAATCCTTCCTTGGCTTTGCCAACTTCTACCGCCGTTTCATCAAGAATTATTCAAAGAAGATCAGTTCACTCACGGGTTCCCTCAGGAAAGATTCCTGTTTTCCCCTCAATGAGGAAGCTCGTAGTCAGTTTCACCACCACTCCCATCCTTTCCCACTTCAATTCTTCTCTACCCACCATTGTAGAGACCGATGCATCCAATTATGCTTTGGGTGCTGTACTGAGTCAGGTCTCTGATTCAGGAAAACATCCCATTGCATTTGACAGCCACAAGCTTATCCCAGCAGAGCTCAATTACGAAATTCATGACAAGGAACTCCTTGGTATCGTCTGCGCTCTCAAGCACTGGAGGGCTTTTCTTCTTTCACTGTCTTCCCCTTTTGAAGTTCTCACCAATCACTCTTCCCTTCAATACTTCATGACCTCCAAAGTACTCACTCGCCGTCAAGCCCGTTGAGCTGAATTCCTTTCTGAATTTCATTTCTCAATCACTTGCCGCCCTGGCGGCCTAGCTACTCTTCCGGATGGCTTATCACGTCGGGACGACGTTTATCCGGAGAGGGGGGAGGATTTCATCAGCAAGAATCCAATGAATTTTCAGCAAATCATTAAGCAAGATGAAGTTCAACCCTCAAAGTTTTTTGCAGTCAAGGTGGAATCTTTTTCAAACTTGATTCATTCCATCCAGAAGAAATTATGGCAAGATCCCCAGTACAGAAGTATCCTTGAAGATTTGGGTAAAGGTAAATCTGTCCAAGATTATTCTCTTGATTCCTCTTCCCAACTTCTTCTCTTCAAAGATCGGTTGGTAGTCCCAAATGACTCCACAATTCAACTTAGCATTCTTCAAAAGCGTCATGATTCTCCTCTAGCTGGCCACCCTGGCCAAGAGAAGACTCTCAAACTTGTCAAGTGGGATTTCCACTGGTCCAGAATGACACAATTTATCAAGGATTATGTTTCATCCTGTCAAAAGTGCTCAAGAAACAAGAATATTCACCATAAGAAGTTTGGATTCCTCAAACCTCTTCCAATTCCAAATGGTGCTTGGATTTGTCTTTCAATGGACCTCATCACTCAACTGCCGCTGTCCAATTCCTTTGATTCAATCCTGGTCATAGTGGACAGATTTTAAAAAATGGTGGTTTTTATTCCAACAATGTCTTCAATCACTTCACTAGATTTGGCCCATTTATTCATCAAGAATATCTTTTCAAAGCATGGCCTTCCGTTAAGCATTGTCAGTTATAGAGGTTCACTCTTTGTTTCTTCCTTTTGGACCAATCTTTGTCAGCAGCTCAAGATTTCAAGAGACTTGTCAACTGCTTACCATCCAGAAACTGATGGACAGACAGAGAGGGTAAATCAGATACTAGAACAGTATCTTCAGATGTATGTCAGTTATCATCAAGATGATTGGAACACCTGGCTCCCTCTGGCTGAATTTGCCTACAATAATTCTGATCACTCTTCAACCAAGAAAACCCCATTTTTTACTGTTTATGGAAGAGATCCACCATTTGATTCAGTTCACATCACTCAAGATACTCCTGTTGGAAAGTTATCAACAAAAATCCAATCAGTACAGCAAGATGTCAAGAGAGAACTTGAAGCTTCCATAAACCGGTTTAAGAGGTATGCAGATAAAGGTAGAGCAAGTCCACCTGTTTTCAATCCCGGTGACATGGTATGGCTTTCTTCCAAGAATATCAAATCAACCAGACCCACCAAAAAACTATCCAAAAGATGGTTGGGTCCTTTTCCAATCTTGAAGAAAGTCAGTTCTCATGCTTACCACCTCAAGCCCCATCTCAATGGAAATCCATCCACCCAGTCTTCCATATCTCACTTCTGGAACCAGTCAAGACATCAACAATCCCAAATCGGCATCAAGAGCCTCCTCCTCCAATCACCATTGAAGCAGAAGAGGAATGGGAAGTCTCTCAAGTACTGGATTGGGAGCTCAAGAGGAGAAAGTTATGGTATCTGGTGGAATGGAAAGGTTTCAGTCAAGACCCAGAAGGATCCACCTGGGAACCAGCTGAAAACCTCAAGAATTTTCCTGATCTTGTCAAAGATTTTCACTCTTTGTATCTTGACAAGCCAGGACCCAATTCTTCAAAAGCTTGAGCTTTTATGGTGCTTGGTGGGGAGAGGAATTACCAAAAGTAAGTCCCACTCCTGGTATGCACCTCTAGGGGTATTCTACTCTTCTTTGTTGTAAGCATCACCATGGCCACTCTGTGAGCACTTTGCAATTTGGACACAGATCCCTTGGCCTGGCTTTCAACATCAATTCCAAAATTATGGCAATTTTTTACTTGGGCAAATGGACCATTCACTTTCATTTTCTTTTCCAAGTTTTCCAATTCAAGACATTCCTTCATCAAGTTCATATCCTTATTTATGGCACTGGCGGGATTGGCAACTTCTGAAAGTAAGTTCCTCTCCTGGTGTGCACTTCCCTGAGGGGTCTACAATCTTTTCAAAACATCACCTTGGCCACTCTGTGAGCACCTGGCATCGAATTCTTTTATCCCAGGTCCTTGGCCACTTTCAAATCAACCGTCAAAATCCTTGATGAAGATTGGATCCCCCTTCAAAAATTTTTCTTTTTTTTTCTTTTATTTTATTTTCCTTTTCTGTTTCTTTATCTTTATTTTTCTTTGAAATTTCTTTTATTTCAATCTTTATGCCAAATTCTACGTCAAATTCAATCCTTCAACATTTTCAAGCCAAATGTCAAGAGAAGACTATGTCAGCCTCAATTCATATGCCAACATGATTATCAGTTCAAATTTTCTCTTCAAGATCAAAATACCTCTGGAATCCCTCTGTCCAATCCGTCTCAACAGCCTCAACAGGATTCTACCTTATCTTGGTGCTCAGGAGCTCACCATTCAAGGTAGGGGGGTACTGTCACAACCACGAGTTTGACCCTCCTCCTTGATGGTTGCGGCAATCCAACCTGGAGCCAAGTTGGGGCCAATTGGCCACGTCATATCTTTTATGGCCAATTGGCCCCCTTGGGTGTTCTATGGAATCCATGCCATGACACCTCCCCATGGCCATATCCTGCCGTCATTGGCCTTCTTGGCCAATTTTCCACTTCACCAACCCCCAGGCCTTCATCTTTGATTTTGGGCCTGGGGGGTCAGTTTGTCTTCTAGGGGTCTCCAGGCCCCCTAGCCATCATTTTTGGATTCAGGGCAACCCCTTTCATTAATGGGGTTTTGGCCTAAATAGCCTTTTTGGGCCATTTAGGCCCCCTACGGCTCCTACGGCCCGTGGGCCGTGATTCACGGTCCGCAGTCCGTAGGCCATGATTCACGGTCCGCGGTCCGTAGGCCATTTAGGCCCCTTTTGGCCTAATCCAATGAGGACAAAGGGGCCAGCCAGGTGGGTCCCAAACCACAATTGGGCCTACCTGAGCCATTTTTTGGTCATCATTCCCTTGGACTCAAAAGTGACCAAAAACCCCATGGACACCATTTTGGCCATAAATCCCGTAGGACCCAATTCTGGCCATGGACCACCATGGGTCAATAGTTCAGCCATGGCCTCTGGCAACCACCAGAGGCCGTCAGATCAGCTCAGCCCATCTTTCCCCTCAACTCTAGGGGACTTCCTCCTTTCCTTCATACCATCCGTACTCAAGGTTGCAGGCGTGGTGCATATATGGTATTATATACCATTATGCGCCATTTTTGCTCAGCAATCCAATGGTGACGTTTTCAGGATCCAATTCCACCTTTCCCAACTCAAGGTCTCAAATCCCAACCCCCATTTTGAAGGAGGATTAATCAGCTCATCAGTCTGACAAGTTATGGCGGCAATCAGAAGACTATTCAAGGATCCCAACCACCTGTATCTGCAGGAGTTGGGTTGGCACAATTCATTCAGGATTATTCAAGGGAAATTCTCAAGAGGTATTACATCATTTCAATCAGTTGTCAAGGCATCAAGTATTCAATACTCCTTGGACAACCCAATTCATCAGTACAGGCCCCATTCAATCAACCTGTATGGTCTTGGCCCAATTGGGCCATTCCATATTCCACTGTGGGAATTCCATCACACAGTTCAACTTTCAAGATGGCCAGAACTGTATTTCCCGATCCGGACAATACAGCCATTGTTCCACCTTAACGGATCAATCTTTCAGTTTTCACATATACCGGCTACCTTTCATCACCTGGGGACTTTTTCCCCAGTTAATTAATATATTGGATTTATTCTTATCCTTATTTTCTTTTATCTTATTAAAGTTAATACTGATAATCTTAAGTCAGTCATTAGCACCCTTTCTCTTTTCTTTCCTCGCCTGTCAGTGGATATTGGTAGTCATATCCTTTACTAATTCCATTGTTCTTTCTGGCAGGTTGAAACAGTGAATTGAGGATTCACTTGGTTGGCTTCTTGGCCTTTGGCTTTCTTTATTCTTTGGCTTCTGGCTTCACTCTTACTATTCTTTGTTATCTTTGGCATATTTGTCCTTTCTCTTATTCCTGCTTAAGAAATAAATTCCGTAGTATTTCTTATCATCTTTGGAGCCCTCCAAGTGAGTTCTTGATTCCTGAGTGCCAGGCCCTCTTGCTTCCATAAGAGCCCCTGTGACAGACTTGGGTTTTTAAGTTAAAAAGGGATCATCTCAATCATGCCCTTGAACACAAAGCTTGTCCCTGTGCATAGGGATTTACCCAGACCCTTGGCATAGATTTTGAAAAAATGTGTGCTCTGAAGGGTATGATGAATTCATTAAGAGCGCTCATTGCTCATGCTAGCTTCAGAAGGTTATATTTCCATCAGATAGATGTAAAAAGTGCATTCCTGAATGCACCACTGACAGAAACAGTATACCTTGCAATTCCTCAAGGCTTAGACATTGATTGTTGGAAGTTCTGTTTGAGGCTTAATAAAGCCATCTAAAGGCTTAAAAAAGCCCCTCTGTCTTGGTACACTCGTCTCAAGTATTGGCTACAGAGTGTTGGTTTTTCTGTATGTAAATTAGATCCCTGTGCCTTCTATCAAAAAGGCATGGAACCCTTGTGAATCTATGTCCACATCAATTACATGGAAATATTTGGGAAAAACATTCAGCCATTCAAAAAGCAAATACACAAAGAATTCAGAAACAAGGATACTGGTCCAGCAGACTTATTGTTGGGAGTTAAAATCCAACACCTTGAGGAAGGAATCACACTTGATCAACAACACTTTGTTTATTCTATATTAGATCTTTACAGAATGGCAAACTGCAAGGCTGTTAGCATGCCTCTTGTCCCTAATGAGCACATGGGGGCTGCTACCAAAGATGAAGAAAAAGCATTCAAATCTATTAAGTTCAATTTTAGAAGTGCTATCGGCAGTATAGACTACCTAAGCATGGCTAGTTGTCCTGACCTCTCTCACACAGTAAGTAGTCTCTCTCAACATTTGGAGAGACCTGGGATACATAATGGGAGAGCTTTCCTCAAAGTCTTGAAATACTTACATGGCACTCAATAAATGGGAGTCCTCTACAATCAGAAAGGCTCACCAGGTTTGATCACCTTTTCCAATGCTGATTGGGGTAACTGTCACATAACACAACAAGCCACCTCTGGCTTCCTAGCACAGCTTCATGGCTTCCTAGTTTTCTGTAAAAGAATGAAACAGCCCTGTGTGTTGATTTCCACAGCTAAGACAGAATATTAAGCACCTTGCGACTTAACCTCAGAAATCCTTTGGTTCAGGCAATGATGTCCTGAAGCCAACATCTTCCACTCTGACAAGGCAATAACTGTATGGGAAGATAACCAAAGCTGCATTAAGACCGCTAACAAATATTGCAATGTCAACACAAAGAGGATAAAACATGTGGATATTCAACTCCACTATGTGAAAAAAGAAATACAAAATCAACTAATTGAGCTTTGCTTTGCACTGACAGCAAACATGCTAGCTGACGTTTTGAATAAGTTGGTACCAAAAGATACACGGCAAAGACCTTTACAACCACTGGGTGTTTTGATACTAGGATGAAGGGGGGATGCTGAGAAATAAGCCATAAATAGCTTAGATCAGTACTGTCAGCCTGTGACTCAAAACCAGAGCACAAGCACAACAGCCAAAATACCATAAACCAATGGTATAGCCAAGATACCACCAAAACATGGAGCTGAGCCAAATAAGCTCAAAAGGTATCAAAGAGCCTCTAGGAGGACTGAACAGTCTCATCAATGATGAGCCTTTTTTAGAGGGAGGGTCTGTCAGCCTGTGACTCAAAACCGGAGCACAAGCATGACAGCCAAAATACCATAAACCAATGGTATAGCCAAGATACCACCAAGACATGGAGCTGAGCCAAATAAGCTCAAAAGGTATCAAAAGAAAGAGGAAACTCACCTCTTTATGAAAATATAAGTCCCATCACCATAGGACAAGAAATAACAAAGTTATTCCTGCTCAAAGTTATTGCTGAGCATAAACCTTAATTTTCACCTCTCATCTAAGAACTAGAAGGAGAGGCTTAACCCCGTCAAATGGGTATTCAAAATGAAGCTCTAATCCAGGGCTATCAAATGGTACCAGCCAAACTGAGCTAGCACCAATATTACTGGAGTTATGGTCAATTTCAGGCCAAATAAGGGTGAACAAAACATTCACCTCTCATCTAACTTCTACAGTTTTAGTGTGGGATACCTGAAGTGGGGTATTTTTTGAAAGAGCACAATCAGGGCTATCTGATGATGCCATCCATTTCCCCATAACTCAACTAGAACAAAGGTTATGGGGCAAACAAGCTCAATACAGCTTCTTGCCCAAAACACGCAAATGTACAAAAATCTTGTACATGGGATAACTTTGCCATATTTAATGATGCCCATATCAAATGAGGTACCATTGTGTAGAGCACATACAGGGCTACACACTGAACCAATTTTGAGGTTGATATCTCAAAAATTGACAAAGTTATGGCTGTTTTAAGGTCAAAATCTCACCAGCTGTCGTATACAGCCTTACCATGGGATAATATCCCACAAACACAAATATGAGGTGCCAAATAGACGAAGAAGCATGTTTTTACTTCAATACCTCATATGTCAGTCAATACTGGGGTCCTATACAGTTTCTGTACAGCATTCTACGCGTCATACACGTCAGAATCAGGCTGTGAGGTCCCCAGATGAAAATATTCACCCTGTATTGGTGAAAACCGCCCAGATGTGGTTTTAAAACCACATCTGAGCCCAATACAGGGTATAAAGGCTGTTTGCAAACCACAAGCCTGTCCTGGAGAGTGAAAAATCTTCACTTCCTCTACGTGGAAAGGTCTAGCAGCCTTTCCACCCCAATTTCAGGATAAAAGGAGGGCTGCAAAAACAGTTTTACTCTTGGTTAATAATCAGGTATAATTATAAATTCAATTATTTTAGTCTTTTATTATTGTAACCCAACAGATAAAGCTGCACCCAGGGCTTTCAGCAGCGCTCACCACCACTATATCTCTATAGTAAAGCCCTTAAAATCTTAATTTAAGTCATCTATTATCAATTTTATTATCTTTTAAAAACATTTTTACCGTTTCACAATCATAGTTTTAGTTGTAAATAGCCTTATTACTTCTTCAACATAGATTCAGCCTGACATTTTGGGGGCCTGGCCGTATTTTGAATCCTTTTTTGGACCTTATAAGTAAGTTTTTTTTCTTTTATGACTTATTAACAAGTGTTTTATCTTTTTTTAGGCGTGATTTCTCTATTAAGATATATATTTTATATATCTTTATCCTTTTCTTTATATATACTCATATTATAAGAGTATCATTCACGTGGTTAATACCCACTGAAAGTAGCTATTTTTGGCGTGTTTTGTATATAAAAACACATAAGCCATCAATAGGTCCTGTATTCTTGACTGAAGAGGGACACCTCTGACTGAAAAGCCATCATTTGAGGCGTGGTTAAGTGTATTGTTAACTCAATAACACCTGTATAAAACCACTCGTACAGAATACACTTGAAAACCACAAGTGTATCTGTGGGATACTGGCACACAAACAGTGTGACAGGGTACCAAAAGCTGTAATTCTGACGTGGAATTGTTGATTCAATTACACTGTCATTATACAGGGAACATTGTAGTAACATACAAGCCCAGAGGCCACCCTTAGACGCGCAAAACCAGCATTTTTGAGAAGTCTTAACTGACATAAGCCCTCTTTTTTTCCTACCTTGATTTCAGTGGAAGAAAACTACATCCCACTTGAGACCCAGTCACAGGCCAACACACCATCACAGCCAAGAAGTGGACTCCAATAGCCACTCAGAGGAGTAGAAAACCACAAAACTCTGCTTCAATACAAGGTAAACCAACCTTAACCACTTGTACAGGAAAGATTACAATTATTAACCCAGTTGTAACTTCCAAAGGCAAACTGCTCAAGTCAGCAGACAATAAATTTGTACAAGGCACAGTCAAAGGTAAATACCCTAAGAACATAAAGTTTTTGACTGCTTGCAAACACTGATATGTCCCCTGCATACCTCAGAAATCTTGGCTTCCAAAGGAACCAGCCAGAGGACAGAGAAGGATTGTCCAGAACCAGAAGACCTGGAAGAGGACACCTTGGACACAGTGGTGGATGGCAAAACAATGAGGGAGATAATATCAACCTTGCCATTCACACTCCAATTCAACAGAAACCTCAAACCAGAGGACTGGAAGGATATGGATCAAGTTCTTCAGATCCACCAACTCCTCAAAGATTTGTTTCAATGGAGCATGGACAACAAGAGGTTCAACCTAGCAACTCACTGGGCAGAACTTGGATCAAGTTGCCAGAAGATCTGTCTCAAAGAGATAGACTTCAAAGAACTTATGGAAATCACCAAAGGTTGGAATCCTACCAGGCAGCACAGACTCCTGGAGGCAAGGGCACAGAGGATAAGGGAGAATCAAGCCACTATCCAAGCAATAGAAGAACAATTAACCCAGACAGGGCCTACTCAGATTCCTTCAGATTCACAAGGAGCAGGCCAAATCAGCTCTCCAGTGGCTTCACACCATTCAGAAACCAGCAGATCAGTGGCCAAGAGTTACCATTCTTCACAATTCCAGGAAGTTTCCAGGAGAAGACAAGTAAACAAGGGCAAGAACAAAGCCTCCTTCAACCAGAGGAGGAAAGAGTCAGACCCCATGATCCAGAAGCTGTTAGATTTGGTAAAAGAAGTACACAAGAACCAGAAGTAGCTGTAAACCACTCTAGAATCAGTAGTATTAGTAATAGAAACATTACCCCCACTCAGACTGAAAATAACATTGTCACATCTGAGAGTAACATCAACAGTGATACACTGTGGTTACAAATGTCCCAATATGCTGAACAATCTGCAAAGCAGTTTGCATAAATTAAAGCTAGCCAAGAGAGGATGAGACAAACTCAAGCCTCCTTGGAACAAATAGTTAAGAATCTTCAGGAAGGATATGCTCAACTGAGCAAAGCCTCTGAAGAAATCAACAAAAGACTGAATATAGTCTTTGAAGAACAACACCACAGCACAAGGGACAGGGAGTGTCTGGATCAAGACATTAACAAACTTTTTAATGCCTATCATAGCTTGAAGCCTCAACCACAAGGCCAAACTATGGAGAATCCATATCAACCAGATGACATCAAACCAGATGCCATGTTGTTGAATAAGGCAAGATCTCCATCACAATACCAGGATGGAGATGGCATGTCTTATTCAGAGAAGGAAGCCTTGAAACAGCTTCCTGAGGCCTCAAGCTGGCCCAAATTCTCTGGATCAGGAGAATATGATCATATGGAAGTCATAGATTATATTGATGGACTCTTCATTGATGTACCAAGCATACCAGACTACTGGATTACTGCTAGATTGAATACTGCATTTAAAGGTCATGCAAGTATATGGTACACAGAAATGAAGGAAATCCATGGCAGAAGAAACTGGCCATGGTGGAAGAGTCAAATCATCCAAAAGTACAGTAATGGAACTTGGATATGGCAAAAGACCATGTCATTTGAAAATGACAAATACTCTGTGGACAAAGATCCATATGAGTGGTGTCTTAGACAGTCTAACAGACTTAAAGCCATTGATCCTCAGATGAACATCCAAATGAGGAATCACAAACTTCTGACACAACTGCCAGGAGAGCTAGAACATGCAGTAAAATGCATATGCAACCAAAATTGCACTCTAGATGACATGGCCAACACCTTACAAGACATAAGGAAAAGGACAAATATAGGGAAATTCACCCCATATAAGAGCAGTGGTTTCAAAGAGAAACAACCTTTCAGGGTAGAGTTTAAAGACAAGCCCAAAGAAAGAGTAGCAGAAGTGGCAAAGAAGAGAAATTCTTGTCACAATTGTGGTTCAACAGACCACTATGCCAACAACTGTCCAAAGGCAAGGAAGAAAGTCTTTGCCATAGAGAAAGTCCCTGAGGAAGAACCTACAACAGAGGATTCTGATTCAGACTCTATGGGTGATGCTATCAGAGAGCCATCTGAGGATGATCAAGACCCAAGAGAGGAATTTCTAGTGGAATACCAAGAAGAAACCCCACTGGAAATCCAGGATATACAGTTGGAAGCAGGCATGCCACAGGACACTGCTAACAAGAACTTGTGCAAACACACACAAGATGCACAAACATTCCTGGTTACACCAACCAAAGGAATGGGATATATACATGGAACAGCCACAAAAATGACTGTTTGTATTGACAATGCTCAGCATCCACTGATCATTGATAGTGGAGCACACTGCTCCATAGTAGCCAGAAACTATCTGGATACCCACTTCCCAAACTGGGAAAAACAGCTCTTGCCCACCAAGGCAAAGAACTTTAAAAGTGCATCAGGGAAGATGACTTCCATTGGGACAATTATCAAAGAGATAATTATAACCCACAGGAAGGGTAATATCAGACTCAACCCAGAGTTTGTAGTTCTTAATGATGCCCACATCCAAGGGTTTCTACTGGGAACAAATTACCAGAGGATGTATGGCATAGATATTTACAACACCAAAAATAGGCACATCACCATAGGTACTAACAAGGAAAAGAAATTTTTACTTGACATATACCAGATATCTTCTCAGGATCCACTGGAAGAACTTCTGAAGGAATTCAGAGAGGGACAGTTTAGCACTACCCTCACCAGTAAACAAAAACTAAGTTTACTGAAGATGCTGAGAAAGAACAGACCAGCATTTGCCATTGGTGAAGAGCCATTAGGCAAGATCAAAGGCCATGATATAGAAATATATCTGGATGTGGAAAGGCCTTATCCACCCATGCTGAGAAGACCTCCTTATCCAGCAAGCCTGGAAACCAGGAAAGAAATTGAGAAACACATCAATTAACTACTGGATATGGATGTCATCAGGAAGATTGGACATAATGAAATAGTGGAAATCACCACTCCTGTCCTAATCATGGCATGATGGCAAATCTAGATTGTGTGGAGACTTCAGAGCCCTGAATAACTAGACAAAAGCAGACAGGTACCCTATACCAAGGATACCTCATGCTTTGGATAAGCTATCCAAAGCCAAATAAATAACCAAGATGGATTGTAGGAAAGGCTTCCACCAAAATGGAGTTAAACCAAACTCCATGAAATTACTCAGAATAATATGCCATATGGGCATATATGAGTACCCCAGAATGCCATTTGGCATCAAGAATGCACCAGCCCACTTCCAAGGGATGATGGACACCATATTTCAAGAAGAAATAATGGAAGGTTGGATGGTAGTATATATTGATGATATCATTATATACTCAGAGACATGGGAAGACCATGTACAATACATAGACAGAGTTCTAAGTAAATGTATACCCATTAATCTGAAAATTTCACTCAAAAAGTGTAATTTTGGCCAACAAGAGCTACTAGCTCTAGGACATAAAGTCTCAGGTCTTAGTCTGGCAATTGACCAGAACAAAGTAGCAGCAGTACTGCAAAAGCCAGTACCAAAGAACATCAAATAGATGCAATCTTTCCTTGGGTTTGCTAGCTACTATAGAAACCATATCAAAACTTTTGCACACATAACTAGTAGTTCATACAAGTTATGTTCAAAAGATGTAGTTTTTGAAATAACCAAGGAGAGGAGGGATGCATATGAGAGAATCAAATATGAACTCACCAATGCACCAGTACTCATCTTACCTGACTTTGAACTACCATTCAAGTTATATATAGATGCAGCATGCAGCCAAGGCTTAGGAGAAGCCCTTCACCAAAGACAAATTGTGGATGGTGAACCAAGAGAGGGTGTAATATGTTACATCTCTAGGCAACTGAAAGATTCAGAAGCCAGGTATGGGGCCACCCAGATTGAGTGTCTATGTCTAGTCTGGGCTCTAGAAAAACTCCATTATTATTTGGAGGGTGCAGTCTTTGAAGTCTACACAGACTGCACACCCTTGAAGTCTTTACTAAACATGAAGACTACTAATAGACATATTCTGAGATGGAAAATAGCTATCCAGGAGTATAGAGGGAACATGACCATCATATACAAGGAAGGTAAAAGCCATACCAATGCAGATGGCCTCAGCAGATGGCCACCTGACAATGTCAAGAGCAATCCAGCCTATGACCCAGAAGTTGCAGCCAAAATCCCTATCCATTTTATGGAAATAGATAGGAGGAAGAACTTCAGATTTTCTGAATGGGCACCAGGAAATGGTATCCTTGACAATGGAAACACTGATTCAGAAGGAACAGAAACTCTCATACTAGGAATAAGCTCCTCAGAACTGCACAATGAATTCTTCAGTGCAGTACAGAAGTCTTATGCCAAACACAAACAGCGTAGCAAACTACTCCAACTCCTTCAGCAAAAGTACAGGAGCCCAGAACTGGAAACCCAGCTGGAGGAACCCTGGTTGAGGGCCTATAAGGACAATAAGTTTTTTCTTATAGATGGCCTGCTCTACCACAGAGAAAAGCACACAAGTGCACTCACAGTGGTAGATAGAGACCACATCTCATTGATCCTACAAGAATGCCATGACTGCCCCTATATGGGACACATGAGTGAAGACAGGACCAGAGAGAGGGTAGCAAGCACAGCTTGGTGGCCCAAGTGGGAACAAGAGTTGAGTGAATACATCAACACTTGTGAAAGATGCCAAAAGGCAAATAGGAAACATGGGAAGAAGTATGGGTTACTTCAACACATAGAAGAACCCAAGCACCCATGGGAAACCATCAACATGGACTGGGTTACAGGACTTATCCCAGGAGCCAAAGAAAACTACAATGCCTGTTTGATCATAGTTGATAGGTTCAGAAAGAGCATGAGGTGTCTACCATGCCATAAAGAAGACACAGCCATGGATACTTCTCTGTTGTTTTGGAATAACATCATATCTACCTATGGAGTCCCTAAGATCATCATTAGTGATAGGGACCCAAAATTCACATCTGAATTTTGGACTAACTTATATGACATGCTTGGTACCAAACTTGCTTTTTCCACAGCTTACCATCCACAAAAAGATGGCCTAGCTGAAAGGATGATCCAAACAATGGAAAACATCCTCAGAAGATTTTGTGCCTATGGCATGGAATACAAGGACCATGAGGGATACACCCATGATTGGGTTACCCTCTTACCAGCTGTCCAACTGGCTTACAACACAAGTCAGCACTCCACCACAGGAAAAACACCTTCCTTGGTAGAGAAAGGGTGGAATCCCCTGTTGCCTGTGGATCACTTGAAGAAAAACCTTCTGACCATCCATCCCACAGCCAAAGACTTCCATGATATGTGGAAGAGGGCCTATGACACAGCTGCCAAATGCATAGCTGAGGCAAAAGAATACAATAAGCAGAGGTGGGACAAATCACATATGGAACCTGACTTCAAAGAAGGGGACCAAGTGCTAGTGTCTACACTGAACTTCAGCAATCTCAAAGGCCCTAAAAAGATGAGAGACTCATTTGTAGGACCTTTCACTATCATTAAGTTGATAGGAAAAAATGCAGTGGAAGTCAAACTCACTGAGGAATTTTAAAGGAAACATCCAGTCTTTCCAGTGAGTTTGGTCAAACCATACTTCCAGACAGAGGAGGATAAATTCCCCTCCAGGAGAAAGAACCCCACACCACAAGAGATAGTGGAAGTGGAGGACTCCCCTGGACCTGTGAGTAAGATCATCAGGGCCAGGAAGATCAGACTGAATGGGAAGGATCAAAGACAATACCTAGTCAGATTCAAGAACCAGACAGCAGATAAGGACAAATGGTTGGCAGAGGATGCCATACCAGATGGGAACCTTCATTTAAGGAGATTCAGAGCCTCTAGGAGGACTGAACAGTCTCATCAATGATGAGCCTTTTTTAGAGGGAGGGTCTGTCAGCCTGTGTGTCACAGGGGCTCTTGGACAGAAATACAAGAGTGGCCTGGCACTCAGCAATCAGGGAACTCACTTGGAAGACTCCAAAAGGATAAAGAATAAAAATAATAAGAATGAATTCCTCTAAAAGATATGCAAGTACAAGATGAGATGCAAGAGGAAAGGGAAGCCAAATGGCCAAAGAGCCAACCAAGTAAGTCCTTAATCACTGTTTCAACCTGCCAAAAATGAATAATGGAATTAGTAAGGATATGACCACCAAATATCCATTGACAGGCGAAGAAAGAGAAAGAGAAAGGTGCTAAATGACTGACTTAATAATATCAGTATTTGCTTAACTAAAATGAAAAGAAAATAGAGATAAAATAAAATCAAAATATATTAATTAACTGGGGAAAACCCCCCAGGGTGGAAAGGGTAGCCGGTATATGTGAAAAGCTGGGAGCTTGAGTTCTTCAGGCTGAAAACTGATC
The DNA here is from genome assembly GCA_023105745.1 of Austropuccinia psidii. Classification (NCBI taxonomy): domain Eukaryota; kingdom Fungi; phylum Basidiomycota; class Pucciniomycetes; order Pucciniales; family Sphaerophragmiaceae; genus Austropuccinia; species Austropuccinia psidii. The sequence continues at coordinate 23,537,250 of JALGQZ010000007.1, read as the reverse complement.
TGTATTGATCCTTGAGGCTGTATTGATTCTTTTGGGAATTGATACAGCTGGCTAATGTTGAAATTTAATTGGGTTGAATGAATTTCCCTTGATTGAAAATGAAAATACAGTTCTTGATGGATCCAGACTGTATTGAAATGAATATGGTTGCCAAGATGGATTGAGTGGAGCTTTGACACTTGACAACTTCTTTTTGGCACTGCCTCTTGAATACACTTGAGAATGAATTGACAGTATTCCCTTGGAAGGAATACTTGGAGTGAGAATAACCAATGACTGCTTGATGGCGTCATTGGTCTTTGACGCTGAAACACTTGCTCTTGAGCCTTGATGATTCCTCTGAATGATTGGGTGCCTTGATGACGTGATGAGATGTTAGAATGTTGAAAAGACTATTTGATATTGCCACCATTGAATTGCTGTTGAAAAATGATGCACAATGATGTATAACATCATTTATGGCATATTGGTTGATTGGCAAGAAGATTACGTCCAAAGGTCTTGATGTGGAAAGGCAGAGGGGAAAAGGATGGATGTGATGGCTTCAGAGCTTGGAAAGGTGTTTCTGGGCCTTTTGGGGTTTTTGGCCACTTTTGGGTTCTGAGCCAAAAACTGGCCCAAAAGGTGGGAAAGTGTCTTTTGGACACTTTGCGTCAAAGTGCGCAAAAATGCGCAAATGCGCAAAGTGCGCAAAAATGCGCAAAAGTGCGCAAAATGCGCAAAAAGTGCGCAAATGTGCAAAATGCGCAAAAGTGCGCAAATGCGCAAAAAGGAGCAAATGCGCATTATGAGCCCAAATGGCCAAAAACAGCCATTTGGGCCATTTCCCCTGGTTTTGAGGGAAATGACCAGAAATACCCATTTGGGCATAAATTGCCGCTATGGGTGCTGGATTGAGGTGAAGGGCCATGAAGGCCCCAAAACACAAATGGCCATAAATGGGCCATAAGATGATGACGTGGCCATATTGGCCACTGGTGATGGATATGGCCAATTGGCCATAAAAGGACTGTGGCTTGATATGCCATATGAGGATCCAAGGAAGTGAATTGCCATGGTTGTGACAGTACCCCCCACCTTGAAATGGTGAGCTCCTGAGCACCAATACAAGGTGAAGCCTGTTTAGGCTATTGGAAAGATTTTGAGAGAGTGATTCAAGAGCACTAATTCATGTAAAAAATTTGAAAACTGATATTAAGAATTTGACATTTGACGCAGGACTTGCTTGATCTTCTTTTGAGATTGGCTTCATGATTTGAATTTAATTTTGAAATGAATGAAAATTTTTGACGTGATAATTGACGTGATAAAAGGAAATTTAAAATAAAAGTAAAATAGAAATAAAGAATGAAACTGAAAATAAGAAAAGAAAAGGAAAAAGAAAAAAGAAAAATGAATTGAATCTTGAGGAGGTTCCAATCTTCATCACGGAGGTTGATAACTGATTTTGAAATTGGCCAAGGACCTGGAAAGATACAATTGATGCCAGGTGCTCACAAAGTGGCCAAGGTGATGTTTTTGACAAGATTGTAGACCCCTCAGGGAAGTGCACACCAGGAGAGGAACTTACTTTTGGTAGTTACCACTCCCGCCAGTGCCATAAAAATAAAACAAAAATGTTGAAGGAATGAATTTGAATTTTGAAGTCTTGGAAATGAATTGAAAAGTGAATGGCCCATTGTCCCAAGTGAGAATGGCCATAAGATTGGAAATGAAGTTGAAAGCCATGCCAGAGATCTGTGTCCAAAATTGCAAAGTGCTCACAGAGTGGCCAAGGTGATGCTTACAACAAAACAGAGTAGAATACCCCTAAAGGTGCATACCAGGAGTGGGACTTACTTTTGGTAATTCCTCTCCCCACCAAGCACCATAATGAATCAAGCTTTTGAAGAGTTGGGCCCAGGCTTCTCAGGATATAATGAATGAAAATCTTTGACAAGTTCAGGACAATTCTTGAGGTTTTCGGTTGGTTCCCAAGTGGATCTTTCTGGGTCTTGACTGAAACCTTTCCATTCCACCAGATACCATAATTTTCCGCTCTTGAGCTTTGAGTCCAGTATTTGAGAGACTTCCCATTCCTCTTCTTCTTCAATGGTGATTGGAGGAGGAGGCTCTTGATGCCTATTTGGGATTGTTGACGTCTTGACTGGTTCCAAAAGGGAAATATGGAAAAATGGGTGGATGGATTTCCATTGAGATGGAAGCTTGAGGTGGTAGGCATGAGTGCTGATTTTCTTCAAGATTGGAAAAGGACCCAGCCATCTTTCAGACAGCTTTTTGGTGGGTCTGGTTGATTTGATGTTCTTGGAAGAAAGCCATACCATGTCACCGGGATTGAAAACAGGTGGACTTGCTCTACTTTTATCTGCATACCTCTTAAACCTGTTTATGGCAACTTCAAGTTCTCTCTTGACATCTTGCTGTACTGATTGGATTTTGGTTGATAACTTTCCAGCCGGAGTGTCTTGAGTGATGTGAACTGAGTCAAAATGAGGATCTCTTCCATAAACAGTGAAAAACGGTTATTGCTTTGTTGAAGAGTGGTCAGAGTTATTGTAGGCAAATTCAGCCAGAGGGAGCCAGGTGTTCCAATCATCTTGATGATAACTGACATACATCCGAAGGTACTGTTCTAGTATCTGATTTACCCTCTCTGTCTGTCCATCAGCTTCTGGATGGTAAGCAGTTGACAAGTCTCTTGAAATCTTGAGCTGCTGACAAAGGTTGGTCCAAAAAGAAGAAACAAAAAGAGAACCTCGATCACTAACAATGCTTGAAGGAAGGCCATGCTTTGAGAAAATATTCTTGATGAATAAATGGGCCAAATCTAATGAAGTGATTGAAGCTATTGTTGGAATAAAAACCGCCATTTTTGAGAATCTGTCCACTATGACTAAAATTGAATCAAAGGAATTGGACAGTGGCAATTGAGTGATGAAATCCATTGAAAGACAAATCCAAGGACCACTTGGAATTGGAAGAGGCTTGAGGAGTCCAAACTTCTTGTGATGAATATTTTTGTTTCTTGAACACTGTTGACAGGATGATACATAATCCTTGATAAATTGTGTCATGCCGGACCAGTGGAAATCCCGCTTGACAAGTTTGAGAGTCTTCTCTTGGCCAGGGTGTCCAGCTAGAGGAGAGTCATGCCGCTTTTGAAGTATATTGAGTTGAATTGTGGGGTAATTTGGGACCACCACTCGATCTTTGAAAAGGAGAAGTTTGGAAGAGGAATCAAGAGAATAATCTTGGACAGATTTACCTTTACCCAAATCTTCAAGGACACTTCTTTATTGAGAATCTTGCCACACTGCCTTCTCAATTGAATCAATCAAGTTTGAAAATGAATCCACCTTGACTGCAAAAAACTTTGAAGCTTGAATTTCATCTTGCTTGATTATCTTCTGATAGTTCATTGGATTCTTGCTGATGAAATCCTCCCCCCTCTCTGGGTAAACGTCGTCCCGACGTGACAAGGCATCTGGAAGGGTGGCCAAGCGGCCAGGGCGGTAAGTGATTGAGAAATGGAATTCAGATAAAAATTCAGCCCAGCGGGCTTGACGGCAAGTGAGAATCTTGGAAGACATAAAATATTGAAGAGATGAATGATTGGTGAGAACTTCAAAAGGGGAAGAAATAGAAAGAAGAAAAGCTCTCCAGCGCTTGAGAGCCCAGACTATGCCAAGGAGTTCCTTGTCATGAATCTTATAATTGAGCTCAGCTGGGAGAAGCTTGCGGCTATCCAATGCAAAGGGATGTTTTCCTGAGTCAGAGACCTGACTCAGTACAGCACCCAAGGCATAATCTGATGCATCGGTCTCTACAATGGTGGGTAGAGAAGGATTGAAGTGAGAAAGGATTGGAGCAGTGGTGAATGCCTCTTTGAGTTGATGAAACTGTCTAAGAGCTTCCTCATTGAGGGGAAAACGGGAATCTTTCTTGAGGAAACTTGTGAGTGAACTAATTTTCTTTGAATAATTCTTGATGAAACGGCGGTAAAAATTGGCAAAGCCAAGGAATGATTGAAGAGCCTTGAGGTTTCTTGGAGGTGGCCAATTGAGAATTTGCTGGACTTTTGCTTGGTCCATCTTGAGGCCTTCAGAGGAAACTACATAACCTAAATATTCCACACTAGAAACATGGAATAGGCATTTGGACGCCTTAGCAAAGAGGTTATTGGCTCTGAGTCTGGAAAGAACAGTGGACACATGAGTGACATGTTCTTCCTCAGATTTGGAAAAGACCATAATGTCATCCAAATAAACCACAACATAAACATCAAGAAGATCATAAAAAATATCATTGACAAGATTTTGAAAAGAAGCAGGAGCATTGGTAAGCCCAAATGGCATAACCAAGTACTCATAGCTACCATATTTGGTTCTAAAACAAGTCAAATGTTCATCACCTTCCTTGATTCTGAGCAGGTTATATGCACCACGCAAATCAATCTTGGAGAAGATAGAAGAACCATTGAAAACAGTGAGAAGCTGATTCATAGGAGGAACAGGATACTTGTTCTTCCTAGTAACAGAATTGAGCTTGCGGTAATCAACACACAAACGGAGGCCACCATCTTTCTTTTTGACAAAAAGAACAGGTGCTCCTGTAGAAGAGGAGCTTGGCCGGATGAAACCTTTCTCTACATTCTCTGAAATGTAGGCCCTGAGTGTATCTGACTCTTGGTTTGATAAAGAGTAGATCACCCCAACTGGAGGTAGAGACCCCTCCAGCTCGATATGATGATCACAGGCGCGGTGAGGAGGAAGTTTCTCTGCTTTCACCTTGGAAAATACATCCAAATATTGGTGATAAACAGAAGGAACAACCTTCATCACGGTTTCTATTTCTTCTGGCTCTTCCTCTTCATCCCACAACTCCTCCAGGGAGTCATGATAAGATGAAGGAGGAAGGTCCATATTCCCAAAGAAGAGATGAAGTGAAGATACAGAATTATCTTCTCCAACATCTTGAATCTCTTTGAAGACTTCATCTCTAGATGATAGTAATGACTGATGGGAATTAAGGGAAGGAATATGGACAGAAGACAGAAATGATGGTGTTCTAGAATCACCAACCAGAGCTGCACATGATTTGGCAGAAGAAAAGTCATTACTGAAAGAACTTGAAGGATCATTATAGTCCTTATGATCAGAATTAAAGGTGATCAATCCTTGCCTCCAATCAATAAATGGATTAAAATGATTAAGAAAGTCAAAGCCCAATATGAGGTCTTCTCCCTTGGGAGTATCAATGACTAAAAAGTCCCATTCAAAGCTTGGGAAGGAATGGAGCTCAACCATATATTTAGTATGGTGAGTCACAAATAAAGAAGGAGACTCAGAGGAGTCAAGAATAATAAGGGGAATCTTCTCCGGGAGTTCTGACATGGTCAAAGAATACTTGTGAACAAACTTCTTTGCAATAAATGAGTTGGTAGCACCAGAATCAATGAGAATACTGTAAAACATATCAGAGAGAGAAGAAAAAACAAAAAATTTAAGAGAATTTTTGACACCAGTATTCAGAATGCACAATTGTGCTCTGGATGGAAAACTGTGAAGACCATTGAACACAACATGATCTTCACTCAGGCTTTTCCCTGGCTGGGAAATTTGCCTGACGGTTGGGTAAGCTTGTTTTGAGGCCTTTTGAAACAAGACTCAAGACTATGCTTCCCACCACAATAGGTACAAAGACCCTCCTTGATTCTTCTTTCTTTCTCAGAGTTCATGAGCTTGAAATCTTTATTCAACAAAGACGAATGGGGCTTGTCCCTCTTCTGAAAATTCTTCTTCTTCTTATGACTTGAACTTGAAGAATTTTGAGGATGAGAAGAACTTGACTTTGAGGCTTCTGGCTTCTTCTCTTGATGATGACTCTTTTCATTTTGCCTCTCATGGTACCTGGTATCAAGTTCCAGGGTAACGTCCATTAAGTCTTGAAGAGAGTCAATTCTTGAAGGATGGGAGGCCAATTGATCCAAAATCCTGGATGGCAATCCCTTCCTGAAATGATGGATGAGAGCTCTTTCACCCCAATCCCCGATTCTTGAGACTAAGCTTCTGAAATCAGCAATGTATAAGGATACATGCCCACCTTCTTTCATTCTTAGAGAATCCAACTCAGCTTCTGCTTTTCTGACTTCATTCGGGTCACCAAATAGAGTGAAGAGTTGAGATTCAAATAAAGGCCAAGAATTGAGAAGGTAATTTGAATCTTGATTGGTTAGATTGGAAAGATAAGGCTCAATCCATTTTGCAGCCCTGCCAATGAGAAAGGAAGTGGCATAAAGGACCTTCTTTCTGTCCTGAGCGAAGTTTGCCGGATCATTATGAAATATCAATTGACAAGACTGAATGAAACTTCTAACTTTGAAGGGCTGAGTCCCATCAAAGCATTCTGGTGCCTTCATAGATGGAGTCTTGAAGGCTGGTGGTCTTGATGCTTCAGAAGATGAAGCTGCTTGAAGATTGGCCATAATCTGAGTCATTTGCTGCATGATGGCCAATAAAGATGGTTCAGACTGATGAGAGACAGGCTGATTAGACTGGGCTAGAGTTGGCCCTCCAGTACCTTGGGATGCCTCCACCGGAGCAGGGACACCTTCAGTACCATCAGACTCTTCCTCTTCCACAGAATTCTCCTCCTCCTCTTCACCATCTTCACCTGGACCTTTGAAAATAGTCCTTGAAGTTCCTGGAAATCCGCCAACTACTCCTGAGAATGAACATGATCTTCTTGGCGCTCTTCCTTCCTTCCTGGATGGTGCTGCTCCTTCCATGCGGGGTCCTCTATCTAATTGGGCCCTCAGTTGAGGAACTGCTGGGGTGCCATCTAGAGGAGCTCTTGGAGTTGGAGTGAGAACAGCTTGAGCTCTGGCCTGAGATCTTGTCTGTTTTGCCGGAGGTGAGTGTTGAACAGGCATGATATCAGGAATGGAATGAAAAAATGAATTAAAAATCAAAATTTTCTTGAATTGAAAAGAGTCAAAAATCAAATCTTGAGGAAAAAATCAATGAATAAAAATGAAAATCTTCAAGTACGTCAATAAATCAAAATCAAATGAAGTCTTGAAGTCAAAATCAAATCAATCAAATCAATCAAAATAAAAAATCTTGCAGAATCAATCAATCAAATGAAAATCTTGAAGAAAAATCAATTTATGTCAAAATTCTTGATGTGAAAAATCAGCAAAATCAATGAAATCTTCAGGTCAATGAATTTTCTTGAGGTCAAAATCAAATATGTCAAATCAATCAATCAATCAAAATCAAGTGAATTATTCTCTAAAAATCAAAATTCTTGAAGAAAAAATCAATTATGAATCTTGATGTGAATAACGTGTCTGAATATCTTGATGAAAAATTTGAAAATCAAAGAAAATCAAGATGACGCCTGACTTATGAATGAGAATGAAAATTTGATGATTTGAAAAGATTTAAAAAAGAATAACAAAAATAAAAAATGGGTCAGCTTTCAATTTTCAAAATGAAGAATGAATGAAAGAAAATTGAGAGGTGACGATGAATCATTAAGTTCATAAGCGTAAAAGAATCATAATTTTGATGAAATGAGTGAATGAAATTATAAAGAAAGAATGAACAGAATGAAAAAGAAATTATGAGTTAATTAATATAATGTCACAGGGGCTCTTGGACAGAAATACAAGAGTGGCCTGGCACTCAGCAATCAGGGAACTCACTTGGAAGACTCCAAAAGGATAAAGAATAAAAATAATAAGAATGAATTCCTCTAAAAGATATGCAGGTACAAGATGAGATGCAAAAGAGGAAAGGGAAGCCAAATGGCCAAAGAGCCAACCAAGTAAGTCCTTAATCACTGTTTCAACCTGCCAAAAATGAATAATGGAATTAGTAAGGATATGACCACCAAATATCCATTGACAGGCGAAGAAAGAGAAAAGAGAAAGGTGCTAAATGACTGACTTAATAATATCAGTATTTGCTTAACTAAAATGAAAAGAAAATAGAGATAAAATAAAATCAAAATATATTAATTAACTGGGGAAAACCCCCCAGGGTGGAAAGGGTAGCCGGTATATGTGAAAAGTTGGGAGCTTGAGTTCTTCAGGCTGAAAACTGATCTGTATTGATCCTTGAGGCTGTATTGATTCTTTTGGGAATTGATACAGCTGGCTAATGTTGAAATTTAATTGGGTTGAATGAATTTCCCTTGATTGAAAATGAAAATACAGTTCTTGATGGATCCAGACTGTATTGAAATGAATATGGTTGCCAAGATGGATTGAGTGGAGCTTTGACACTTGACAACTTCTTTTTGGCACTGCCTCTTGAATACACTTGAGAATGAATTGACAGTATTCCCTTGGAAGGAATACTTCGAGTGAGAATTACCAATGACTGCTTGATGGCGTCATTGGTCTTTGACGCTGAAACACTTGCTCTTGAGCCTTGATGATTCCTCTGAATGATTGGGTGCCTTGATGACGTGATGAGATGTTAGAATGTTGAAAAGACTATTTGATATTGCCACCATTGAATTGCTGTTGAAAAATGATGCACAATGATGTATAACATCATATATGGCATATTGGTTGATTGGCAAGAAGATTACGTCCAAAGGTCTTGATGTGGAAAGGCAGAGGGGAAAAGGATGGATGTGATGGCTTCAGAGCTTGGAAAGGTGTTTCTGGGCCTTTTGGGGTTTTTGGCCACTTTTGGGTTCTGAGCCAAAAACTGGCCCAAAAGGCGGGAAAGTGTCTTTTGGACACTTTGCGTCAAAGTGCGCAAAAATGCGCAAAATGCGCAAAATGCGCAAAAGTGCGCAAATGCGCAAAAGTGCGCAAATGCGCAAAAATGCGCAAATGCGCATTATGAGCCCAAATGGCCAAAAACAGCCATTTGGGCCATTTCCCCTGGTTTTGAGGGAAATGACCAGAAATACCCATTTGGGCATAAATTGTCGCTATGGGTGCTGGATTGAGGTGAAGGGCCATGAAGGCCCCAAAACACAAATGGCCATAAATGGGCCATAAGATGATGACGTGGCCATATTGGCCACTGGTGATGGATATGGCCAATTGGCCATAAAAGGACTGTCGCTTGATATGCCATATGGGGATCCAAGGAAGTGAATTGCCATGGTTGTGACACTGTGACTCAAAACCGGAGCACAAGCATGACAGCCAAAATACCATAAACCAATGGTATAGCCAAGATACCACCAAAACATGGAGCTGAGCCAAATAAGCTCAAAAGGTATCAAAAGAAAGAAGAAACTCACCTCTTTCTGAAAATATAAGTCCCATCACCATAGGACAAGAAATAACAAAGTTATTCCTGCTCCAAGTTATTGCTGAGCATAAACCTTAATTTTCACTTCTCATCTAAAATATAGAAGGAGAGGCTTAACCCCATCAAATGGGTATTCAAAATTAATCTCTAAGCCAGGGCTATGCAATGGTACCAGCCAAACTGAGCTAGCACCAATATTACTGGAGTTATGGTCAATTTCAGGCCAAATAAGGGTGAACAAAACATTCACCTCTCATCTAACTTCTACAGTTTTAGTGTGGGATACCTGAAGTGGGGTATTTTTTGAAAGAGCACAATCAGGGCTATTGGATGATGCCATCCATTTCCCCATAGCTCAACTAGAACAAAAGTTATGGGGCAAACAAGCTCAATACAGCTTCTTGCCCAAAACACGCAAATGTACAAAAATCTTGTACATGGGATAACTTTGCCATATTTAATGATGCCCATATCAAATGAGGTACCCCTGTGTAGAGCACATACAGGGCTACACACGGAACCAATTGTGAGGTTGATATCTCAAAAATTGACAAAGTTATGGCTGTTTTAAGGTCAAAATCTCACCAGCTGTCATACACAGCCTTACCATGGGATAATATCCCATAATCATGAATATGAGGTGCCAAATAGACGAAGAAGCATTTTTTTACTTCAATACCTCATATGTCAGTCAATACTGGGGTCCCGTAGAGTTTCTGTTCAGCATTCTACGCGTCATACATGTCAGAATCAGGCTGTGAGGTCCCCAGATGAAACTTTTCACCCTGTATTGGTGAAAACCGCCCAGATGTGGTTTTAAAGCCACATCTGAGCCCAATACAGGGTATACAGGCTGTTTGCAAACCACAAGCCTGTCCTGGAGAGTGAAAAGTTTCACTTCCTCTATGTGGAAAGGTCTAGCAGCCTTTCCACCCCAATTTCAGGATAAAAGGAGGGCTTTTCACAGCCAAAATCATCTCCTCATCCTGCTCTTGAATAACCTACGTAGTAAACTGTCAAAAACAGTTTTACTCTTGGTTAATAATCAGGTTTAATTATAAATTTAATTATTGTAGTCTTTTATTATTGTAACCCAACAGATAAAGCTGCACCCAGGGCTTTCAGCAGCGCTCACCACCACTATATCTCTATAGTAAAGCCCTTAAAATCTTAATTCAAATCATATATTATCAATTTTATTATCTTTTAAAAACATTTTTACCGTGTCACAATCATAGTTTTAGTTGTAAATAGCCTTATTACTTCTTCAACATAGATTCAGCCTGACAAGTACCATCCTAGTCCAAAAAGTGTGGAAGACACCAAGACTACCTCAGGTAGTAAAGCATGGAATCAGAAACTAACTACAATTCATACTTACAGACTAAGGTCATTGCTACATGAGAAAAACTCTAGTCTGTTGTTATTGTCCAACAATAAACCCTTTTATCATCAATGATGAAAAAGAACTCAGCTTTACTATAAATAACTAAAACACTCTTGAGAGAAATGGGGGAAAACCAGACTACTGGATAGTCATCATTCTATAAGATACCAAAAACTATCTTAAAAACTGTACTTAATTACTTGTCATCATCTTTTGTAATCCACTCTTAAATACACTTGTATTTTATCAAGAAGCTGTTTGTGTTTCCACTGAAATACTATGGATTTTTTAGCCTCATCAAATCTTCTACCAAAATTTATTCTTGAGGTAAGTACAGCTGAATACTTGAAAGACATAAATCAGTTTCATTTTATCCAACACCATTCATAATGTCACCCTTTTAGTTCAAAATCTGGTGAGAAATACAAAGCTCATTGAAGAATTTTTTAATAAGGGTACCTGAATTGATTTTTGGAATAAAGCTTAATACAGATAGATTTCCTGAAGAAGGAAATATAATATTAAAAAATACCTGAAGAAGCATCACCAAAATTCCTTAGATGGACTAATTAATTTAGATCACTTTTTTATCAAGCTTGTTGAGGATACAATAACAAAGAGTTAAGGATATAATAACGAAGCAACAACGACAATTAGAATAATTTTATTATTATTTTTCATATTGTTAGCTACAACGATGGACTGTCTCTTTAAATACTAAAGATCACAGTGCTTTTTAGTAAAACATGTACAATAAGAAAACACACAAAAGTATTTCTACTTTTGTTTGATGAAAAGTACAAATAATCAAATGAAACATTTGATTCAAAAAAAAGCACTGTTCAATGGTGGAATACTCCAACACGCCCCCTCACTGTTGACGGTGGATGGTTAGAATGCTATTGAGGGCTCATCCTCATCAAATTGTGCAATGAGGTTAGCTGGCTTCCTCTCAGGATACTTTTTCCAACAGTATTCTTCGAGGTGGCTTTTCTTTTGACAGTCATTACAATACCTTTTATTTCTTTGGCTGTACAATGCAGTTGTGGCTTCACGACTGTCTTCAGTTAATTTGAACTGTATGTGATCTTGCTCTAACTTCTTGAGTATGAAATCTAGACCTTGATTTTGAAAACCATGTGACATTACTCTTACAAATGAATCAAGTTCTTGAGGTATTTTACTCAGGACCATAATCATTAATGCGGATTCTTACATCTTGAAGCGTACTAACTTTATTTTGCTAATTGTAATCCGAATCTCTTGAATGAACTCTAAGGTTGAATTAAATTTGACTTGACTGAATTTTGTAAATGCTAGAGTCTGACTTGAAATATTGTTTGACATATATTTTTCTTTCAATATTTTCCAAAGTGCTATACCATTTCACTTGTTGGTTTGGTCAACCATGCTTGAAACAAATGAAAGGTTATCTTCATTGAGATATCGTATAATCAAGTTATATGCCTTGCGATTGAGAGTTTCTTGAATTTCTCTTGCTTGATGATCAGTCTCCAGGATGAGATCTAATGCACCAATTTTGTCCAGTTCCGATTCCATCATTGTTACCCAGGTAAAGTAGTTATCTGAATTCAATAATAGACAATTGACTATGTTATTTGATGACATATTAACCAGTAGGATACTCTTCCCTGAATATGTAAATTATAAGATGACCAGTAGGACGTTCTCCCCTGACATTTTTGATGACCAGTAGGCTTTTCTTCTCCTGTAATTTACAATGACCAGTAGGCTTCTTCTTCCCCTGAAATTTACGACGACCAGTAGGACTTTCCACCCCTGAAATTTACGATGGATGAATAATAGTAGAATCATTTATTTTCTGTGATCCAGCCAGTAGGTTTCTCCTCTGGGTTCTAGAAGCTATTATAATAATTTTGTTTGATTTTTAAAATGACTTGAGTACTTTAAATAAAAATTGGTGCCAATTGCTGAGCAATTGGTACTGATAATGTGTTAAGGATACAATAACAAAGAGTTAAGGATATGATAACGAAGCAACGACTACAATTAGAATAATTTTATTATTATTTTTCATATCGTTAGTTACAACGAAGGACTGTCTCTTTAAATACTAAAGAGTACAGTGCTTTTTAGTAAAACATGTACAATAAGAAAACACACAAAAGTATTTTTACTTTTGTTCGATGAAAAGTACAAATACTCAAATGAAACATTTGATTCAGAACAAAAAGCGCCGTCCAATGGTGGAATACTCCAACAAAGCTCCATGACACATTTATTAACAAAACTGGCTCACTTAGCCATAAATTCTTACCTATTGCAGGATTCGGGATTATTAGTCAGCTGCCGATTGATATCCTTATAAGGTAGCATATTACTGATAGATTTAACATATATCAATGGTAAAACATTCTTGGATGGATTAGTTCACTCATTTTACTTTTACACTAAGCTGTGTGTTCATTTAATCTGTAGTTTTGTTCTCCATTTTTGTATAAACTCCTTTATCCTTGGGATCTTTATGAAAATCATAAAAAATGGCTGTTAAGAGGATTTAAATTCCTGGTAGTCTGTCTTGAGATTTATTCCATTATCTCAAAACTTCTCTTAAATTATCCTACATACTAATCTTTTGATGAAAACCTATTCATTGAATGTCAAGTTTGACTCAATGTCACAATGCTGTCTGCCAGACCTCAGCAAAGGTAACTCTTGCTAAAAAGGCTATTAAAACGGTTGAAAGACCGATTAATACTGGCAAGTTGTAGATCACATTCCACCATGTGACAGTACCCCTGGGTTTAGAGCACTGCGTCCCGAAGTGCATGTAACTGATGGTATTACCCATGTGACCCTCATGGAGTTACATTAGTCACAACAGGAGCCTACAAGGAACCCCCAAGGGGCGGAACCCTTGTACGCCAATGAAGCGGAAAACCCAGCAATTTCTGGTTGTTTGATTGAGACCACCTCTTGTCTCCAACCGGAATCGAACCCATGATGTTGGTAACCAGTTTATTGTCACAATGCTGTCTGCCAGACCTCAGCAAAGGGAACTCTTGCCAAAAAGGCTATTAAACCAGTTGAAAGACCGATGAATACTGGCAAGTTGTAGATCACATTCCACCATGTGACACTCAAGCTCCCACTGAAGCCTATAAACTCTTATGATCTCAAATGGATGAGACCCAGAAAGGAATTCATGATTTGTCCAACCACATTTTTAGAAACCCTGAAAAATGGGCTTCTGTAAGACAAACGGGACTTGGATTGGCAAGACAGGAGGTCTTAGCCAATGGATCAGGGTGAGGAGGGAAGTAGGCACGACAAACCTTAGATCGGCAAGACAGGAGGTCTTAGCCAATGGATCAGGGTGAGGAGGGAAGTAGGCACGATGAACCTAAGGAAGAAAAAGCAGTAAACACAAACAATGGGTGTTAATTGCTTAGAATCATACTAGTGGTTGTAATTAAGGAGCTATCAAGTAAAGTACTTTGGATTGGCAAGACAGGAGGTCTTAGCAAATGGATCAGGGTGAGGAGGGAAGTAGGCACAACGAACCTAAGGAAGAAAAAGCAGTAAACACAAACAATGGGTAATTCTAGGTACAAGATGTTGTGGGTTTAAATAGTCTAGGGATGGTCAACAAGAATCAATGTGATCTTATCAAGATTATGTCATAGTATTACATCAGTATTACATCACTTCGGTGTATGCGCTTAGTTTATAACTAGTTTTTACCGTCTTTTCTTTTCTTTCACTCTGCCTTACTTGATAGTCCTTCATTGCCAAAGATAATTTTCAAATAATGGATGCTTTTGTTGTAGGGGTTATTTTTAGTTAGTGAGTCGGCAATCATATTTTTGGTGTCTAGGTAGTTGATTTCCAATTTTTCTTCTTCTATTAAGTCGTGTATGTAATGTAGTCAAAAGTTAATGTGTCGGGTTCCATGATGGTACACATAGTTGGATGCTATAGCGATTGCCATTTGGTTGTTGGTGAACAAAGTTTGTCTAACATGTTCATTGGTTGATTCGAGTATGAGGTTCTTCAGCCATTGTAGATCTTGAATTCCTTCTGTCATTGCATTGTATTCTGCCTCAGCAGATGATAATGACAAAACCTTTTGCTTATGGCTTCTCCAGCCAATGGTGCCATGGTAGTGAACTATGGATGCGGAGAAGGACTTGTACCCTTCACCTCCTCCTTAGTCACTGTTGGTGAATCCAAGGAGTTGATCTTTTTGGTGGTTTAGTTGATTCTGGCTGAGACAGAGATCAAAGTGTCAGGTGCAGCTTAAGTAGGAAAGAACGTGTTTAGCAGCATTGAAGTGTAAGTTTTTTGGGTCTTCCAGATATTGAGAGAGGAAGGAGGTGCTGTAGGGCATTTCTGGCCTAGTACATTGTACGAGGTATTGAAGCAGTCCGATTACCCATTGGTAGTTGAATGGGTGAGCCATTTTGTGAGTTGGTAGATCTCTGAAAGGCTTGCAATTTCCTGGCAGAGGGCTGGTTGTGAGTCAAGGGTTAAGGATATTGAATTCTTCCAGAATGTTGTTAATTAGTTTGTCTTGGATGAGACTGATGTAGCTTTTGTGTTGTGTAATCCTGATACCAAGGGAAAATTTTATTTTTCCTAGGTCTTCCATTTCAAAGATATTGTTGATTTTGGTTTTGAATTCGTTGTTCCAGGATCCTCCAAAGATTAAGTCGTTGACATGTATGAATAACCACATGGGTTTATTTTGGTTGGTTCAGTAATACAGGCAGGGGTCGGTGTGCACTGCACAGAGGCCAATGGATTTCAAAGCATTTTTCAGTTCTTTATGCCAGCATCGGGGGCTTTGCTTCAATACGTAGAGTGATCGATTTAGAATAAAGTGTTTCATTGGCTGGTGTTTTGTATATCCATCTGGTCTCATAATGTAGAGATCTTTGTCGGGTTTTCCATTAAGGAAGGCACACTTAACATCCATTTTTTTGATGGAGAATCCGTTGAGGTGGCAAAGGGTGAGCAGAAGTTGCAATGAGATTAATCTTCCCATGGGTGAGAAGACGTCTCCATAGTCGATGCCCTCTTTCTGATGGAATCCTCGCACGCAGAGACAAGCTTTAAATTTGGTTAGAATTCCATCCTCATCGGTTTTGCGTTTGAAAACCCAGGTGGTGGATAGAGCTTTTGTGTTTTCAGTTAAGGTAGCGGGGGACCAGCCTTGGTGTTTTTCCATGTTATCCAGTTCTTTCTGGATAGCATCCTCCCAGTGTTGGTGGAAGTTCTTTGGGCATTCCTCATCCAGGAGTTAGACTGCATTAGCAGTGTGTTTAGGTCGTCTTCGGGATTCCATCACATTCCTGGGGTCACCTACCTTTCCAAGGATTTCTTTTGGTGGCGGTTCATTCTCTGGTATCCATTTGTACCTGGGAGATTTACCTTTGGCAAGGCGACTGGGGTTTGGTTCAGGGTCTTCTGATCTAGAGAGTGATGGTGGCTTTGTTCTGGAGGGAATAACTTCAGGCAAATCTTCAACCGGGTCTGGTTCAAGATTTGATTCCGGGGGTGTTGGTGAGCCCATTTCAAGGTTGTTCTTTTGTGGGGGGTTTCCCTCTTCATTCTCGGTGGCAAGGGTCTGGTTTAGATCTGTGGTAAGTCGAAGCTGGTCAGCTTCCATATTAGTTGGGTTAGACAGTTTTCCCGGAAACACGTTTGGGACAAATTTAACATGGTGAGTAATCTTTACGTTACCTGTCTACCTGTCCAAGATTCAATAAGCCCGGTGCCCCTCCTCGTACCCTAAAAAGATCCCTTCAGATCCTCGATCTGTAAGTTTTCCTCTGATGAGGTTGTTAAGGTAATAGCAGAGACACCCAAAAGGTTGAAGGGGATGATAGGTTGGAGTTCTTTCAAACCATTTACTAAAGGGTGTGGAGTGGTCTAGTGACCTTTTGGGTGTGATGTTTTCCAAGTAAGTTGTAGTTCTGACGGCTTCAGCTCAATAGGTGCCACCAAGGCCAGAGTCTCTCAGGAGGCATCTTGCTTTGGTGACCGTGGTTCTGTTCCCTTGTTCAGGAAACGGGTTTTTCTGCGGTGTGTATGGGGCTGTGGTGAGATGGGTGATGCCTTTTGCTTGGAGGAGATTGTTAAGTTTTTCGTTTTTAAATTCACTCCCATTATCAGATACGATGTTGGTAATTTTTGTGTGGGATTGATTTTTAATTCGAGTGAATAACTTCTGAAGTAGGAAGCTTACTTTGGATTTAGATTTTACGAATAGGGTCCAGAAAAAATGGCTGAACCCATCCATTACCCTTAGGCAGTACTTGTAGCCAAGGTTGGAAGGGGTTTCAACAGGTCCGAATAAATCCATATGTAAGAATTGAAGTTTTCTTTGAGGTAGAGGAAAGGATCCCTTGAAAGGGTATTTGGTAATTTTTCAGAGATTACAATAGTCACATAGAAAATTTTGAACATTGGCTTTTGGAAACATCTTCTTCAGATATTCTGGAGAAGGATGGCCGGCGGTTGATGTAGAGTGAGAGATTGATTTGAGTGGGAGATTGTGGTGAGCACAAGTTTGTTTTCAGTATTGACTTCAAATTTTCCACCTTTAAAACTTCCCTTGATGATTAGGTTGTCATTTTGGTCAAGTACTTGGAAGGTCTTGTTTTCATAGGATGTGAGCTTGTAATTTGGTTTGAGGATTTGTCCTAGACTAATAAGGTTGTATGACAGGTTTTCTACAAGTAGGCAGTCAGATAGGTCCAACAAGCAATGGGAAAGTTTGATTTGGACTGTTCCAGTTCCGGAGGCTAGGATTGTGGATCCGCCAGCTAGTTTGATAGTTTGAGTTAATTTGGAGATATTGGTAAACACTTTGGGATTGTTGAACATGGAGGTTGTTGCTCCCGAATCAAGGATGATTGAGTTGTAGTTGGGTTTGTTGGTAGATGCTATGAGGGACTTAATTGGTTTTTGGCCTCTCTTTTCAGGAAGTTACATTCGCTTTTGTCATGTCTGGTTAAAGGGTTATGCCATCCAGGAGCGCATCTAGGGTAGTCTCATTCTGTCTTTCTTTTTTGTTGGTGGTGTTGTTTGGTGTTGGAGTTTGCTTTTGAGACAATTAATGCTTGGTTGTTGGGGTTGTGGTTGCTTTTGTCTCGTTGAAGAAACTTTCTCATTACCTCCCAGGTGTCATCGAGGGAGGGAGATTTCTTTTCCACTTTGCATTTACAGAGCCAGACTTCCATGGTTGTTTTAAACCTTTTGGGTAGGTTGATAATGACCCACATAGCTATTACTGAATCTATGAGGTCTTCTGGTGAGATGGTAAGGCCGGAAAACAGAGTGCGAAGGTGGAGCGTGTTTTCGAGGATAAACGACATACTGTCTTTAATTTGATCATCAAGGAGTTGTGTTGAGAATTTTTTTCCAAGATACATGGTTTGGTTTTGGATTGATTTAGGTTGGTAAAATTCTTGGGCAAGCTTCCATAAAGTAGCTGGATCTGTTTTAGATTTGGTGTAGAACTTATTCCCAATTTGAATTGCGCAGTTGATTTTAAGAAGGGCAGCGGCTCGTTGTTTTCTACAAGGCTCCAATTTATCATTTTCTGCGATTTCCTCAGGTAGTTCTGTGTCTGTGACAAGAACATAGTAGTTTTTGAGTGTTAGGATGCCCTCCATTCTGGAGACCCATTCCAAGTAGTTCGTATCATTGAGTTTGTCTTTTTCGTTTAGTTCTAGGGAGAATTCTCCCATGTTTTTATAGCTAGATTCTAGGAGTTCTTTTCAGAGCTTCTCTGGTCTCATAATCTGTAAGAAAAACAGGACTTGGATCAGCAAGACAGGAGGTCTTAGCCAATGGATCAGGGTGAGGAGGGAAGTAGGCACAACCAACCTAAGGAAGAAAAAGACGTAAACACAAACGATGGGTGTTAATTGCTTAGAATCATACTAGTGGTTGTAATTAAGGAGCTATCAAGTAAAGTACCTTGGATTGGCAAGACAGGAGGTCTTAGCCAATGGATCAGGGTGAGGAGGGAAGTAGGCACGATGAACCTAAGGAAGAAAAAGCGGTAAACACAATCAATGGGTAATTCTAGGTACAAGATATTGTGGGTTTAAATAGTCTAGGGATGGTCAACAAGGATCAATGTGATCTTATCAAGATTATGTCATAGTATTACATCAGTATTACATCACTTGGGTGTATGCGCTTAGTGTATAACTAGTGTTTACCATCTTTTCTTTTCTTTCAGCTTCGACCTCGTTTGAAACATGTTTAAAGCAGATTTGGGTGATTCTCTCTACCAAATAAACTGTTGAAATGTTCGTTCTCCAACCAGGATTTAGTCTATGTGAAGAATTAATATATTAAGCTTTAAACCATTGTCAATAATTGTAGATGATATATGTTATAGTCAATGAAGAGGCCTCAAAGAGATATAGTGCATTCCATCATCTTTGGTGAATGGTACTCCTCTTGGTTTTCGGCTCAAAGAATAGTTGGAAATTTTTGAATGTCCATTTTTTAACGAAGGCTTGACTTGTTTTTTTCATAAAAGTTATGAACATTTCTCATAAAATATCATTACCTTGGTTAACAAAATTATTTTCAAAGCTTCAAGAAACAATCATTCAAAGTCTCTCTATACTTGAAGTCTGTTGTTTTATGTATTTTGCAATTCTATGATATAGATAAATAGAGAAAATTACTGACTGTTCTGATAATATTCCAGGGTATCATAACATTACTGCCTAAAAATGAGTAAATGCAAGATATTAATGTGGAAATTATCTCACAAATCAGAATAAAAATGCTCAAATTCTATGTGGACCAAAACTATGAAAGAATTGAAATTCTTTTCTCTTTCTCCTAAAATTTGAATTAATTCATGGCTTTGATTTTATCAAATTTATTTAAAAGTTTTATTTCTTTATATATTTAATTTCCTGCAATTTCTCTTATCCTTATATTTAACTTTTTCTCTTTTATTCACTTTTTAAGATTATTTTTGGTTTTATTTTGTGTAATCTTAGTTTTTTAGTTGGTTTTGTATTTTTTATTCAACTATATCAAATTTTTCTTATTTTTGAGCTTAATTTCCTCTTTTGGAATTCCTTTAAATTCTTCCATAATTTAAAATTTACAATTTCTCTGGATTTTCTGATATTGATGGCAATTCAAGATTATTTGATTACTTGTATTGATTGAGTTGGTACAATCTTTCTATATTATATTTAACTGATTAATCAATTATTATCTTTTCTTTTTTTAAATTATTTTATTATTTCTTTTTCATAATTTTTTTGGCTTTTTTCTGACTATTTCACTCTTGAAACTTTTATACTCCAATTAATTATTTCTACCTGTTCCCATCCTTATGGTCTTTATCTATATATTTTCTTAATTCAATGGAGTTTGTGCCTGTATTCCTGTATTTTTTCTCTACACAAATAAGTGAAAGATATTCAAAAATAATTAAAGAAGATAACAACTTACAAAATTTAACAAATCAAAAAAATAACAAATTTGAAAATCTGAAAAGTTAATATCAATTAAAATGAATTAAATAAAATTACAAAAATAAGAGAATGAAAAAAATTGGAATTTCAGAAAAAATGGAATATTTCACCAAAATTTTAATTTAAATACAAAAAAAGTAAGCAAAATCAAAATTGAAAAAACCATTCCAAAATTAATAAGTGTTATTGAAAAAAATGTTCATAAAAGAATATGGAATAACTAAAAAAAGGTGGGATTTCAGTATAAGCGAAAAAATGGAGAAATATATGGCTAAAAATGAATCAAACAATAAATATAGAATGCTAAGGAACAAAATACCAAGATATGAAATTAAAAAAATCAAGGAACTGTATTGACATATTAACCAATTCTAATCAATAATTTATGAGAAATCCATAATTAATTTGTCGGAAGAAACACTAAAATACAAAAATTTATATATGAATTTTGAGAATACTATATATTACAGGTTCTCGTAAACACACATAAGCTCTTACCCATTTTTACCAAAAATGCATATATTTACCAATTTACAGCCAAAATCATGTAGTATCATGGTAATAAACAAAAAAATGTGTCTTTTTAAGGAAATTCTGAGAAAAGCTTGAGCGTATTATTTGAATATCTTATAGGTTTTTTTTCTGTGGTGGCTTGTCATGCACACAAAAAAATAAGGAATTGGAACAATATACTTCAAATTATCTGGATGCTTTTTCTGAAAAAAACATCTTGTTTTATATACTACCATCAAGTTATGTGACTTTTTGCATAAATTTGTAAAAACATGTAAGAGCTTGCAGGTTTTTACCAAATCATTACATGGTTGATGTAATACGTGTCTATGAAATTGTTGTTAATATTACGAATAATCAACAATACTATGGCTGTTCTTATGAAATAGAATAATGAAGTTATTATAAAAACAATTTAAATAATTAACTAGTTAATTATTTCTTTTACTTTTCATGCACTACTAGTGAATATAACAGTAAGCAGTAATTGTGTACAAGAATCAATTACAAGAAGTATTTGAATAATAAGACTTCTTTATCAAAATAATGAAATTATTTTAATATATAACTATCTGTTGAAAGAATAATTATAAATATAATTCTTGAAGAAAACAAATAATAGAGAAAAAATTTAACAATTAATTATAAACCACTCACTAATATTCAATGAACCTTAGAAAAGTTTGGTAGAGATATTTGACAGATAAATTGTGGATTCAAGAGATCAAAATTGATTCATAACAGTATTACAACAATATATAGTTGATTTCTATGATTTCACATCTTTATGATTGATTCTAAAATAATAAAACACTTAAGAAATTTTTTTAGATAATACTTACTTCTTGCTAACAAAGATATGATTGGATAGTTAGATGATTTGGAAAAAACAGCAAGAGGAAGCCTCTTTTAAGTCAACAACAGCTCACAGAGGCGTGCCAGAAGCAAACTGAAGAACCAGTGAGTGAGAAAACCATAATCCTTTTTGGATTATTGATTGCATCTTTTGTTGTCATGTAAGATCATCATAGTTAATTAATTAATGCTTAAACGTGACTACCAACCCATTGATGGTTAAGAATAAAATCAGTAACAACTGTTAATAAATTTCTGAAGTTTTTACCTCATTCCTCCTTAGAATTGCAAATAGAATGATATGACAGGTTGCTATGAGGTAAATCAGTGGATACTAGTCCAAAAAGAGTTTTAATTACTCTTTTAAGGCTTATACATGGAAAATAATTAAGGATTGAAATGGTTACAGGAGTCTAAGTAGCTCTTTACCTCTTTTTCATGTCAAAATAGCAGCTTATTTGCAATTTTCTTATGATTTAATGAGAGTTTAACTTGGTAACTAGGTTCCCAAAAGGGTTTAGTATTCTAATTAGTCCATTATCAGCCATGGATCCAAGATTTAGAGCTATTGATGCCTCAGAGGTCTCAGAAGTTGGGTACCCTGGCTCTATTTAATGTATTTTCTCCCCCTTAGCTTTTTTCATGTCAAAAAAAGAAATTCAGGCTTCAAGACTGATATCCACCATGGGTGTATCCAAGCTGTATGTAAGAATACCATAATAATAAGTTCAACAAACATGCATAACACTCTTCTTAGTGTATATGTAACATGGGATTTCTCAAATTCCAATCATTTTGGTGTGAAATTGAGAAAAACAAAAACTTTCACAATTCTTGTATGTGGTATTGATGATGTGGTATTAAAGTATTTTCCATATTACTACCTCATAGTGTTAATTCAAGCTTATTCACTCAATATAGCTACCCTAGGTGACATTTTATGTAGAATCCAAATCTGGCCTTAAATCCATGAACTTACTTACTCACAAAAAAGTTATTAATCTTTTCTGTAATCAAAATTGATGAATTTTGAATATATGAATGACTTATGGGTTATTCATAGTTCAGAATTTATTTTAATTATAATTGTGGCCTATTTGAGTATTTAAGATATACCTCAATGGTCACAGTTCAATGAACACCCTAGATTGAACAAAAGAGATGAACAAAGAAAAAAAATAGAATATCAATGGTAATGATTAAAATTTAATGCTATATGAAGTGAGTAAAACTAAAAATCTTTGAAAGTGGATAATCAAAATAAATTGAGTAAATCCAAGGTCACAAATTTCCAATGAATGAGAGCCAAAAATCAAAGGAAAAGAATAAAAAATTTGAAAAGAATAATCTGTATCAAAAAATTGAAATAACTGAAAAGGGGAGTAAAATATTTTTAAAGCCACAGCCCAAATTATCATTGAAAATGTATGTTTCAAGTTTCCCACACGAGGAAACTGAAAACTTGTTTTCACAGGAAAGCTTTTTTATATGGAAGATATAAAATTATGAATGTCTTTTTGACTAAATCTATGGTGCTTGAAAAGAAAACAATAGTGATAAAAGCATACATCCCCTACAAAATGAATTTTAATTTGAGATATATCCCAGAAAATTCCATTTGCATACTGTCTTATTTATATAATGAGCTATTTAAAAGAGATTGGAAGTGACTTTCAAAGACTACTGAAGATGGAAAAAGTTAATTTTTTTAGGAATAATTATTCTTTAAGAATTGACCAAATTTTTCTTTTATAAATTTATGAAAAGAGCTATAAGAAAATCTCAACAGATTTCAATATAATAAAAGGGCTAATTTCATCTATGTCATAGTGAATTGCTCCTATCAAGCTTAATACTGAAATAATTACCACAAAACTATTTTTTGGATGGTTTTACATTCAATGAACCATTCACACATATATTTCTTCAGGGATCTCAGTAATTGGGTTAAATAGTTCATATGGCCATTTTTATAGGTCTGTTTTTCACTTGTGTGGGAATAATTTATAGTTCCAAGTTCAAACTACCTATTTGAATGTATACGACATTGTAAAGGCAATGAAGTTTTTCCAATTTCCAAATTTTCTCAAAAATAATGTTAGAAACCCATATTTTCAAACTAAAAGTGAAAATATGGAATTTCATTTAATGTTCATATGGTTGAAATCCAATCTTTCTTTAAGAATTTGTTTTCACTTTGAAAGAGTACATATCTACCCATAATATGGAGGAAATGATTTTGGGTATTTAGAATCAGAATGACTCATTAGGGTGACAGGTTTGCACAGGGCTTTTAGCTTTTCAGTTAAAGAATGAAAGTCATTTTGACATTAATGAATGATCATAAAGACATCTATATTAAAGCATCTTTATTATTAACAATCAGTATGTTTTGAAGAGTTGTGACATACTCATAATGTGATATGCTACTAATGAAATTTTCTAAATTTGTTTTTTTACAGAGTGCCAATAAATTTCAATGAATTTTTTGAAATAGTACGCAATGTAATTTATGAGATGTATTGGCTTGGATCTCTATCTCATGATATGGTAAAAAGCATCAAAGGAATTTCTCTTTCAATCAAGATCATCTATATAGTTATAATGCAATGTAACAATATAAATTTGAGCCCAAAAAATAAATATTAAGAAATAATTAGGAACATCTTCTTTTCTTGGTGGTGCCCATATTCCACACATTATATGAGATAATGACTTTCAATTTGGGAAAAATGGGCTTTTATCTTGTATTGAATCTGTAAGATTAGACTATCAAGCTTCTGATCAAATTGATCTTAATTTAAATATTGTAATATTTCTTCTCTTATTTTTGAAAAAAAAACCCAATAACTTTAAGATTTTAATAGTATAAAAAATAAAGAAATAAATCTATAAAATTAAGATTATAAATAATATATATTTATAATAAAGAATGAAAATATAAGAATTCAATAGTAATCATATTACAAATGGCTGTTATTATGAATCATAATTGGTTTTTATTATTAAAATATCGATAATAATAGTAAATCTATTATAAAAGAGGTAATTTCATGTTGAAAGAAGTAATTTACACATTAAGAGCTACAATATTGTTATAAAATAATGCGTTTAAATAAAGTTGTTTATTGAAGATTAATAATAATAAAAGAATGCCTACTGCTTTCTACAAATCCTATCATTTTTATGATAAGAAACCAAAATAGTATTTCAAAGTGAATAAATAAGTGAAGCCTTCAGATAAAAAAAATAAGATGGATTGACTTGAGAGAAAACAGATTTGAATAATATAAATTAATTAATTAACTTATAATAAAAGATTTTTGTTTCAAGGAATAGCGATTAGAAGACTCTTTTTATTTGGGTATAATAATATTAATCTATTACAATTTATTTTTATATATATTTATTTAGTTTATTATATTATACCTAAGCTTGGTGAAATTTGGAGGATGTTTGACAGTGTTTGGGGGTATTTTTATACTAAATAAAGCGCCCAGAATTTATCAACAGTACCACTATTAATTTGAACTTCCAGAATAATCTCAATATGTTCAATATAGAGCTTAAAGATTAATTGCAAGTTTAAAACACGCTTAAGTAGTATTTTCAAGGGTTACAAAGTAAAGAAAGGTTTCTGATTTAGAATACATCGATAAATAATGTTTGAAATACAAATTATCATAGGTAATTAAAGTTTGATTTTATTTTGTGTCTCCATTTATTTTGAAGGTATAACAATATTTCTCAAGAATTGGTGGTATTCCAAATATTTTCTCTATATTTCAGAATGGGAAAAATTTCTACAGCTTGATCTTAGAAGTCCTCAAATCCCTCTTTCATATGGGACTTTATCTCAACTAGAAATATTGAAGTTTTAGGAGATTTTTATAAGTACAAAAAAAGGTTTTACTAATGAGGTAATTTGAATTTAGTTTTTACAATATCAAGGAATCAAGTTAGTTTCACTTCAGGTGAAAATTGTGTAAGTTCATGTATGAGATTTTTCAATTGTGTTGATTAGCGTTTGGAAAGTCACTCTCAATATACTCAATTTTCATGAAAATCCATAAGTAAAAAAAAGGTTCTTCATATGGGGAAAATTTGAATTTTTATGAAAATTTTTGACTTCAGTTGGATTTAGATTCTTATTATTTACAAGGTTTCAACATCTAATTAAAGCTAAACACTCATATGCAATTTAATTTGGCTTCAAAACCTTAACTAAGCCTGGCCAAATTCAAAAACCACTCTATGCAGTTCCATAATTTGGATGCCCTGGAATATTTTTCCTTAATCCCTTTGTCCCACCTTTTTTGTGGGTTATTTAAATTTGTATTTATTCAAATACAACTATACAGCTTTTATCTTAGTTTGGACAATGGGCCCAAAGGAGTTACCACCTGTATGGTAAATACAAGGCTAACTTTGAAACTACACATCACACCTTAACTTTACAACTTTTTTGTGAAGTGAAGAGATGGTGTAACTTTATTTTAGTCTATCTTTTATCAAGTTGAATTCAAATAAAAAATTCTCAAAATTCTTAAGTTTACACCAAAATTACATCTTGTCTTTGTAAGCCAAAATATTGAATTTATGGTATAGTACCCTATGGTATGACCCTAGTTGAAATTTGATGGAAAATTCAATGGTGCAATAAAATCTGTATATAAATTTCTTAATCAAAAAAATAAATTAAATTTTTACAGTTGAGTAAATTTTCAACTCAATTGTTCTTGCTTTTAATTGAAAATAAATTTTAGTGCAGAATCTTGTGAGTCGTTTGGTAATGTAAAATATTCCTCAGGGCTCAAAAAAACCTTCTTTCAGTTATCTTTCATATAATTATTCCATATGTGGTTATTAAATATTCAACTAGTGAATGTTAAGGAGAATTAGAAATAAATATAGGAAAAGCTTGATTTCTTTCAGATCCAATTATTTGGAAAGAGGTATTAATATTTCTTAATTTGAATTTTCTTTATATTACTTTCACTATTAATAATATTCTTTATATCCTGAGGCTGATATATGGAAGAGAAAGTACATAATATGAATACTGAATTATCCTAGTTTAGTGTATGTTTCTTGCAGATTTTAGTTTTTCCAAGTTGAAATTTCTCTCCAAAGTTTTAGTGAAGAAAGTTTTCATCTGAAAGGAAAGGATTTGTTTTGATTTCTTGAAGGAGTGTCATTGGGTAATATTTGAAATTCTATTTTGAAGAATATAATTGTTCCTATCTAAGAATTGTGGTATTCCATACCATTTCTTCCAAGGTTCAAATCCACAATGGCAAATATAAAACTTTGATCAATAATAATAATAATATATATATGAAAAAGAAAATAAAGATTAAAGGTGAAAGATAAAGGTAAAAAATTGAAAGAAAAAGGAAGAAAATTATATTAAAATGGAAAAAATAAGTATTCCACTGGAATCTAAATCAAATTTTACCTATAGTCACATATTTCCTCAACCCCATAATATCAATAATTCTCTAGATATCATGGATTAAAGAAGAGAAATTATACTATACACTATATACTAGGTACAAGAATATGCTTAAAGATAATGCAGCTTGTTTGAATATCCAATATTAATAAGCATGTGTAATATTACATAAGTGATACAAGTACTCTTACAACATCATGTGTTGAATGTCTTGACATAAAAAAATACTTACATATAAGTTAACATAGTGTTACATTACTCAATCCCCACTTAAACTCCCATAACCAAACATTACAGGTATTATTTACAAATTGAATTTTAGATAGAAAAATACTCAATTACATACAAATAAAGGCTGTGAAGAAGAAAAATAAGTTTAGTAGAGATAAGAATACAGGTTTAAAGAAATGGTGCAATCAACCAAACATATGGTGCAATATCTGTATCAAATGACACCATTCCAAATTTGACCACCAGAAAAAGTGTCTCAAGGCTGTGAAGAAGAAAAATAAGGTTAGTAGAGATAAGAATACAGTTTTAAAAAATGGTGCGATCAACCAAACATATGGTTCAATATCTGTATCAAATGACACCATTTCAAATTTAACCACTAGCAAAAATGACTCAAGGCTGTGCATGATAGGAATAAAGTTTAATTAAAATATCAGTATAATTCAAAAATTATGGTGCAATCAACCAAACATATGGTGCAATATCTTTAACAAATGACACCATTCAAAATTTAACCACTAGGAAAAATGTCTCAAGGCTGTGCACTGACAATCATAAGGTTCAGAATGGTGCAATCAAGCAAAAATATGGTGCAATATCTTGATCAAATGACACCATTTTCAATTTACCCACCAGAAACAATTTCTCAAGGTGGAATTTTTCTAAGTCCCTTGTTTTGGGAAGGCTCTATGGAGGGCCCAAAAGGTATAAGTAAAGAGCCTCTCTCCCTGTTTCCCCCCATGCTTCTGATTCAGGCAATAATCTTGAGGATCAATCCATTCCTTCTCTAGTAGGATAATCTAGTATATATATTGAAAAAGATCAGTAGCAAGTCTAAGTATCTTATAGTATTATTTATAGTTAATTAATGAAAGATATTTATAACATTAATGAAAGAGTTTAATATTATTTAATAGTCTTACCATTTTAGTAGTAATGTTGAAGTAGTGTTTGAAGATATTATCTTTAGTGATCTTATCTAATTTATCAATAACCCTTATTTATAAAAGGGATATCATCTTACCTTTATACCTTATATCATAAACCTTTTACGAATATTGGATTATATCTATATTGATCCTAATAGTATTATATTATTGTTATATCATTTATATCTTACCCTTATATTAAACAAAACCACCATTATAAAATTATTTTACCCTTAAATTATTATAGCTATATTGATAGTATTATTAGATTACCTTTAAAAGTATTAATGAGCTATCAAGATTGTTATTAATATTAATAGTGATCTTAAAAAATATTTTTCAGATATCTCAGGTATTTAAAGTAGGAATACTTGAATAATTAATTAAAAATAATTATAATAAATAACAAGAAGTTAAGCAAACCTCAATTATGAAACAAATATTAACTATTACCATTAATATCATAGTTATCTTTTATTGAAAGACTGATAGAGACTTCTTAAGAAAATTCTCTAATTGAGAAGCCACAAAATTAAATAATTGATTTGTGATCTCATCAAAAAGGGTATATTTTTCAGTATATTTAGAGGGGCAGCTAATACACCTTAGCACCCATGGTTATTGGCTAATTCTGAAATTCAAAAGAGACTCAACAAAAAATTTCCCCTCATGGTACTGCCTCTTATTTATCCCACAACAAAAGGAGTTCCCACAGCATATCAGGCTGAGTCTATGATAAAGATGTATAAATGTATTTAAAGGCTTTAACTATGACCGTGACACGGTAAACTGGTAAAGAAAGGAGTTGTTGATTTTAATAAGGGTTTAAAATAATATATTAAGGGCTTTACTATAAGGATATAGTGGTGGTGCGCGCTGCTGAAAGCCCTGGGTGCGGTCTTACCAGTTGGATTACTATGATAAGAGCTACAATACTTGAGTTTAAAGTATAATGTGGTTATTTTCCAAGAGTATAACTGTTTTTGACACTTGTACTATGTAGAAACTCAAGAGCAGGATGGGGGTTCCTTTTCTGGCAGTGAAAAGGCCTCCTTTTATCCTAAAATGGGGTGAAAAGGCTGCTAGACCTTTTCATGTAGAGGAAGTGAAGATTTTTCACTCTCAAGGACAGGCTTGTGGTTTGAAGAAGCCTGTATAGCCTGGATTGAACTCAGATGCGGTTTTCAAACCACATTTGGGCATTTTTTACCAATACAGGGTGAAAACTTTCATCTGGGGAGCACACAGCCTGATTCTGACGTGTATGACCCGTAGAATGCTGTACAGAACCTGTATGGGACCCCAGTATTGAATTAACTATGGGTTATTGAGGTAAAAACAAGCTTCTTTGTCTGTTTGACACCTCTTAATCATTGCTATGGGATATTATCCAATGGTAAGGCTGTATTGGCCAAACCGTGGGATTTTGACCTTAAAACAGCCATACCTTTTGCAGTTTATGAGTTATCAACCTCAAAATTTGTTTGTTGTGTAGCCCTGTATGTGTCCTACACAGTGGTACCTCATTTGATCTGGCTATCATTAAATATGGCAAACTTATCCCTTGTACGAGAACTTTGTACATATGTGTGTTTTAGGCAAAGAGCTGAATTGGGCTTGTTTGCCTTATAGCTTTTGTTCTAGATGAGATATGAGGAAATGAATGGCACCATCACATAGCCCTGATTTTTCTCCTTCCAAAAAAACCCTACTTTGGGAATCTCACACTAAAACTGTAGAAGTTAGATGAGAGGTGAATGTTTTATTCACCCTTATTTGGCCTGAATTTGGCCATAACTTCTGTAATACTGGTGCTAGCTCAGTTTTGCTGGTTTGGTTAGCTAGTACTGACTGGTAGAATAATTGTGAATACCCCTTCTATGGGTTTGAGCCTCTTACTCTCTTTTTCAGATGAGAGGTGAAAATTAAGGGTTATGCTCAGCAACAACTTTGAGTAGGAATAAATTTGTTCTTCTTTATCCTATGGTGATGGAAGTTGTATATTTGGAAAGGGGTGAGTTTCCTCTTTCTTTTGACACCTTTTGAGCTGATTTGGCTCAGCTCCATGTTTTGGTGGTATCTTGGCTATACCATTGATTTATGGTATTTGGCTGTCATGCTTGTGCTCTGGTTTTGAGTTACAGGCTGACATACCCTCCCTCTAAAAAAGACTCATCATTTATGAGACTTTTCATTCCCCCTAGAGGCTCTGAATCTCCTTAAATGAAGGTTCCCATCTGGTATGGAATCATCTGCCAACCATTTGTCTTTATCAGCTGTTCGGTTCTTGAATCTGACTAAGTATTGTCTCTGATCCTTACCATTCAGTCTGATCTTCCTGGGCTTGAACATTTTCTTTACAGGTCCAGGGGAGTCCTCCACTTCCCTATTTCTGGTGGTGTGGGGTTCTTCCTGGAGGGGAATTTATCCTCCTCTGTCTGGGAGTATGCTTTGACTAAGCTCACTGGAAAGACTGGGTGTTTCCTGGAAAACTCCTCTGTCATTTTTAATTCCACTGCATTTCTCCCTATCAATTTAATGATAGTGAAGGGCCCTACAAATGAGTCTCTCATTTTCTTGGGCCCTTTGATATTATTAAAGCTAAGTGTAGACACTAACCCTTGGTCCCCTTCTTTCAAGTCTGGTTCCATCTGTGATTTGTCCCACCTCTTCTTGTTATATTGTTTTGCCCCAGCTATGTATTTGGCAGCTGTGTCACAAGCTCTCTTCCACATTTCATTTAAATCTTTGGCTGTGGGGTGGATGGTCTGAAGGTTTTTCTTCAAGTAATCCACAGGCAATAGGGGATTCCACCCTTTTTCTACCAGTGCAGGTGTTTTTCCTGTGTTAGAGTTCTGACTTGTGTTATAAGACAGTTGGATTGCTGGTAGAAGGGTAACCCAGTCATCGGTGTAACCTTTATGGTCCTTATATTCAATGCCATAGGCACAGAATCTTCTAAGGATGTCCTTGATTGTCTGGATGATCCTTTCAGCTAATCCATCTGTTTGTGGATGGTAAGCTGTAGCAAAAGAAAGTTTAGTACCCAGCATGTCATAGAGGTTGGTCCAAAATTCAGATGTGAACTTTGGGTCCCTATCACTGATGATGAGCTTTGGGACTCATCATGTAGATATGATGTTGTTCAAGAATAACAGAGAAATATCCATGGCTGTGTCCTCCTGGTGATATGGTAGGAACCTCATACTTTTGCTGAACCTATCAACTATGATTAAGCAGGCATTGAAGTTTTCTTTGCCTCCTGGGACAAGTCCTGTGACCCAGTCCATGTTGATGGTTTCCCATGGGTGTTTGGGTTCTTCTATGTGTTGAAGTAACCCATACTTCTTCCCATGTTTTCTATTGACCTTTTTGAATCTTTCACAACTGTTGATGTATTCACTAAACTCTTGTTCCCATCTCGGCCACCAAGCATTTCTTGCTACCCTTTCTTTGGTCCTGTCTTCACTCATGTGTCCCATATGGGGAAATCATGGAATTCCTGTAGGATCAAATATATATGGTCCCTGTCTATTATTGTGCGTGCACTAGTGTGCTTCTCTCTATGTTAGAGCAGGCCATCTATAAGGAAATATTTATTGTCCTTATAGTCCCTCAACCAGGGTTCCTCCAGCTGGGATTCCAGCTCTGGGCTGCTGTATTTTTGTTGAAGGAGTTGCAACAATATGCCACACTGTTTGTGTTTGGAATATGTCTTCATCACTGAATTGGAGAATTCAGTGTGCAGTTCTGATGAACCTATCACCAGTATGGGAGTTTCTGTTCCTTCTGAGTTAGTGTTTCCACTGTCTGGGGTACCACTTTCTTGTGCCCACTCAGAAAATCTGAAGTTTTTCTTCCTGTCTATTTCTATAAAATCAATAGGAATTTTAGCTGCTACTTCAGGGTCATAAGCTGGGTTGCTTTTGACATTATCCAGTGGCCATCTCCTGAGGCCATCTGCATTGGTATGACTTTTACCATATTTGTATATGATGGTCATATTCCCTCTATATTCCTGGATGGCTATTTGCCACCTCAGCATGTGTCTATTGGTAGTCTTAATGTTTAGTAAAGACTTCAAGGCTGTGCATTATGTTTAGACTTAAAAGGCTGCACCCTCCAAATAATGATGGAGTTTTTCTAGAGCCCAGACTAAGCATAGACATTCAGTCTGGGTGGCCCATACCTGGCTTCTGAATCTTTCAGCTTCCTAGAGATGTAAAATATTACTCCCTTTCTTGGTTCACTATCCACAATTTGTCTTTTGTGAAGGGCTTCCCCTAAGCTTTGGCTACATGCTGCATCTATATATAACTTGAATGATAGTTGAAAGTCAGGCAAGATGAGCACAGGTGCATTTGTGATTTCCTATTTTATCCTTTCATATGCATCCCTTGTTTCCTTGGTAATTTCAAAAATTACATCCTTTGAACATAACTTGGATAAACTACTAGTTATGTGGGCAAACCTTTTGATGTGGTTTCTATAGTAGCTAGTAAACCCAAGGAAAGATTGCATCTGTTTGATGTTTCTTGGTACTGGATTTTGAAGTACTGCTGCTACTTTGTTCTGGTAAGCTGCCAGACTAAGACCTGAGACTTTATGTCCTAGAGCTAGTAGCTCTTGTACAAAACTTCAGTTTTTAAGTGAAATTTTCAGATTTATGGGTGTGCATTTACTTAGCAATCTGTCTATTTATTGCACATGGTATTTCCATGTCTCTGAGTATATAATGATGTCATCAATATATACTACCATCCAGCCTTCCAATATTTCTCCTTGAAATATGGTATCCATCATCCTTTGGAAGTGGGCTGGTGCATTATTGATACCAAATGGCATCCTGGTGTACTCATATATGGCCATATGACATATGATTCTGAGTAATTGCATGGAGTTTGGTTTAACTCCATTCTGGTGGAAGCCTTTCATACAATCAATTTTGGTTATGTATCTGGCCTTTCCCAGTTTGTCTAACGCATGAGGTATCCTGGGTGTAGGGTACCTGTCAGCTTTGGTGTAGTTATTCAGAGCTCTGAAATCTCCACACAGCCTAGACTGGCCATCAGGCCAGGTGATCAGGACAGGAGTGGTAATCTCCACTATTTCATCATGTCCAATCTTTCTGATGACATCCATGTCCAGGAGTTCATTGATATGTTTTTCAATTTCCTTCCTGGTTTCCAGACTTGCTGGGTAAGGAGGTCTCCTGAGCATTGGTGGATAAGATCTTTCCACATCCAGATATAGTTCTATATCATGGCCTCTAATCTTGCCTAATGGTTCTTCACCAATGGCAAATGCTGGTCTATTCTTTCTCAGCATCTTCAGTAAACTTAGTTTCTGTTTACTGGTGAGGGTAGTGCTAATCTGTCCCTCTCTTAATTCATTCAGTAATTCTTCAAGAGGGTCTTGGGCAGATATTTGGTATATATCAAGTAAAAAATTCTTTTCCTTGTTTGTACCAATGGTAATGTGCCTGTTTTTACAATTGTAAATATCTATGCCATACATCTTCTGGTAATCTGTTCCCAGTAAGAACCCTTGGATGTGGGTATCATAAAGCACGACAAAACTCTGCGTTAAGTCTGATGTTACCTTTTCTATTGGGTATAATTATCTCTTTGATAATTGTCCCAATGGAAGTCATCTTCCCTGATGCACTCTTGAAGTTGTTTTCCTTGGTGGGCAAGAGCTGGTTTTCCCAGTTTAGGAAGTGGTTTTCCAGATAATTTCTGGCCACTATGGAGCAGTGTGCTACACTGTCAATGATCAATGGATGTTGAGCATTGTCAATACAAACAGTCATTTTTGTGGCTGTTCCATGTATGTATGCCATTCGTTTAGTTGGTGTGACCAGGAATGTTTGTGCATCCTGTGGGTGTTTGCACAAGTTTTTGTTTGCAGTGTCTTGTGGAATTCTTGCTTCTAACTGTATTTGCTGGATTTATAGTGGGGTTTCCTCTTGGTATTCTACTAGGAATTCTTCTCTTAGGTCTTGCTCTTCATCAGATTGTTCTCTGATGGCATCTCCCATAGAGTCTGAGTTAGAATCCTGTGTTGGGGATTCCTCCTCTGGGACTTTCTCAATAGCTTAGACTTTCTTCTTCGCCTTTGGCCAGTTGTTGGCATAGTGATCTATTGAACCACAGTGGTGACAAGAATTTTTCTTCTTTGCCACTTCTGCCACCCTTTCTCTGGGTTTTTCTTTAAACTGAACCCTGAAAGGTTGTTTCTCTTTGAAACCAATTCTTTTATATGGGTTGTATTTCCCTATATTAGTTGTTTTCCTTACATCTTGTAAGGTATTTGCAATGTCATCTAGAGTGCAATTGTGTTTTCATCTGCATTTCACTGCATGCTCTAGTTCCCCTGGCATTTGTTTCAGGAGTTTGTGATACCTCATCTGAATATTCATTTGAGGATCAATGGATTTAAGTTTTTTAGACAGTCTGAGACACCACTCATATGGATCTTTGACCGCAGAGTATTTTTCATTTTGAAATGACATTGTCTTTTGCCATATCCAAGTACCATTGCTGTACTTTTGGATGATTTTACTCTTCCACCATGGCCAGTTTCTTCTGGCATGGATTTCGTTCATTTCTGTGTACCATATACTAGCATGTCCTTTGAATGCTGTATTAATTCTAGCAGTAATCCAGTAGTCTGGAATGCTTGGTACATCCTTGGAGAGTATATCAGTATAATCTATGAGTTCCATATGATCATATTCTCCAGTTCTAGAGAATTTGGGCCAGCTTGAGGCCTCAGGAAGCTGTTTCAGGGCTTCCTTCTCTGAATAAGACATATTATCTCCATCCTGGTATTTTGATGGAGATCTTGCCTTATTCATCAACATGGCATCTGGTTTGATGTCATCTTGATGATATAGATTATCCATAACATGGCCTTGTGGTTGGGGCTTAATGTTATGGTAGACATTAAACAGTTTGGTTATGTCTTGATCCAGACAATCCATGTCACTTTTGCTGTGGTTTTGTTTTTCAAAGACAAGATTCAGTCTTTTGTTGGTCTCTTCAGAGGCTTTGCTCAAATGAGCATGTCCCTCTTGAAGAGTTTTGGCAGTTTTTTCCATGGAGGCTGTTAATGTTTTCATCCTCTCATGGCTTGCTTGGAGTTCTGCCAACTGATTTTGAGTTTTCTCAGCAAATTGGGACATTTGTAACCACAGTGCATCACTGTTTAATTCACTCTCAGGTGTGACAACATTATGATCAATCTGAGTGGAGGTAATATTTCTATTTATATGACTACTGATTCTAGAGCTATTTACAACTATTTCTGGTTCTTGTGCACTTTTTTCACCAAATCCAACAGCTTGTGGATCATTGGGTCTGACCCTCTCTTCCTCTGGCTGAAGGTGGTCTTGTTATTGCCCTTGTATCCTTGTCTTCTCCTGGAAACTTCCTGGCATTTTGGAGAATGGTGACTCATGGCCACTGATCTGTTGGTTTCTTAATGGTGTGAAGCCACTGGAGAGCTGATTTGAGCTGCTCCTTGTGATCCTAAAGGAATCTAAGTATTCCCTGTCTGGGTCAGCTGTTCTTCTATAGCTTGCATAGTGGCTTGATTATGCCTTATCCTGTTTGCACTCACCTCCAGGAGTCTGAGCTTCCTGGTGGGATTCCAACCTTTGGTGATTACCATAAGGTCTCTGAAGTCTATCTCTTTGAGACAAATCTTCTGGAAACTTGCTCCAAGGTCTGCCCAGTGGGATGGCAGGTTGAACCTCTTGTTGTCCATGCTCCATTGAAATAAATCTTTGAGTAGTTGGTGGATCTGAAGAACTTCATCCATATCTTTCCAGTCCTCTGGTTTGAGGTTTCTGTTGAATTGGAAAGTGAATGGCAGAGTGGGTATGATTTCCCTCAGTGTCTTGGCATCCACCACTGTGTCCAAGGTGTCCTCTTCCAGGTCTTCTGGTTCCGGACAAGCCTTCTCTGTCCTCTGGCTGGCTCCTTTGGAAGCCAAGGTTTATGAGGTGAACAGGTGACATATCAGTGTTTGCAAGCAGTCAAAAACTTTATTTTCTTAGGGTATTTCCATTTGACTGTGCCTTTTACAAATTTGTTGTCTCCTATTTTGGGCAATTTACCTTTAGAGGTTACAACTAGGTTAATTATTGTAATATTCCCTGTACAAGTTGTTAAGGTTGATTTACCTTGTATGGAAGAAGAGGTTTGTGGTTTTCTATTCCTCTGAGTGGAAATGGGTGACCACTTCTTTTCTATAATGAGGCCTTCACTATGCCTCTTTACTTTTCCCTTGCTTCCCTCTGGTTCTGAGGGTGTCACTGTGGTTGTCAGCCTGTGACTCAAAACCAGAGCACAAGCATGACAGCCAAAAACCATAAACCAATGGTATAGCCAAAATACCACCAAAACATGGAGCTGAGCCAAATTAGCTCAAAAGGTATCAAAAGAAAGAGGAAACTTACCTCTTCCTGAAAATATAAGTCCCATCACCATAGGACAAGAAATAACAAAGTTATTCCTGCTCAAAGTTATTGCTGAGCATAAACCTTAATTTTCACCTCTCATCTAAAATTTAGAAGGAGAGGCTTAACCCCATCAAATGGGTGCTCAAAATGAAGCTCTAAGCCAGGGCTATCCAATGGTACCAGCCAAACTGAGCTAGCACCAGTATTACTTGAGTTATGGTCAAATTCAGACCAAATAAGGGTGAACAAAACATTCACCTCTCATCTAACTTTTACAGTTTTAGTGTGAGATACTTAAAGTGGGGTCTTTTTGGAAAGAGCACAATCAGGGCTATCTGATGGTGTCATCCATTTCCTCATAACTTAACTACAACAGAAGTTATTGGCCAAACAAGCTCAATACAGCTTTTGGCCCAAACCACGCCAATGTACAAAAATACTTGTACATGGGATAACTTTGTCATATTTAATGATAACCATGTCAAGTTGGGTACCATTGTGTAGAGCTCATATAGAGCTATTCAATGAACCAACTTTGAGCTTGATATCTCAAAAACCGACAGAGTTATGACCATTTTAAGGTCAAAATCCCACCTGCTGTCATATACAGCCTTACCATGGGATAACACCCCATAATCATGAATATGAGGTGTCAAATAGACAAAGAAGCATGTTTTTACTTCAATACCTCATATGTCAGTCAATACTGGGGTCCCATACAGCTTCTGTACAGCATTCTACGCGTCATACACGTCAGAATCAGGCTGTGAGGTCCCCAGATGAAAATTTTCACCCTGTATTGGTGAAAACTGCCCAGATGTGGTTTCAAAACCACATCTGAGCCCAATACAGGCTATAAAGGCTGTTTGCAAACCACAAGCCAGTACTAGAGAGTGAAAAAATCTTCACTTCCTCTACGTGGAAAGGTCTAGCACCCTTTCCACCCCATTTCAGGATAAAAAGGAGGCTTTTCACTGCCAGAATTGTTTCCTCATCCTGCTCTTGAATAACCTACGTAGTAAACTGTCCAAAACAGTTTTACTCTTGGTTAAATAATCAGGTATAATTATAATCTTTCATTATTGTAGACTTTATTATTGTAATCCAACAGATAAAGCCTGCACCCAGGGTTCTCAATAGTGCTCACCACCACTATTTCTTAAATAGTAGAACCCTTTTATTTTATTATAAACCCTTATAAAATCTTCTTTAATCATTTTCTGCCGTGTCACATACACAGTTAAAGTTGTAATTAGCCTAGTTATACCTTTATAATAGTATCATCCTGACAGTGGTGTTGGCCTGTGACTAGGTTTCTAGTGGGATGTAGTTTTATTCCACTGAAGTAACACAGGAAAAGAGGGCTTAATGTCAGTTAAGACTTCTTAAAATGCTGTTTGAACATCTAAGAATGGCCTCTGGGCTTGTATGTTACTACAATATGCCCTTGTATAATGACAGTGTAATTGAATTGACAGTTTCATATCAGAAATACAGCTTACAGAGATCTGTTACACTGTTTTTATGCCAGTATCTCACAGATTAACTTGTAATTAGCAAGTAAAATCCGATAAAGAGTGGCATGTAAGAGGGTAATTGAATTAATAATACACCCAACCATGCCTCAACTGTTGGTTTTAGAGTAAGAGGTGCTCTTATTTAATTAAAAAAGGGCTTTATTAAGGGTTTAAAGTGTTTTTATATGCAAAACATTCCAAAAATAAGGGTCGTGTGGTGATTAAATTATAATCAACCACGCAACAATATGATTAAAAAAGATAAAAACTGGTGGTATATCACATATACCACTGTAAGTATATATAAGATATATATTATATATATTTTATTTAAAAAATTATGCCGAAAAAAGATAAAAAAATTTGTTAGAATAAAGAGAATAAGGGAAAAACTCACTTATAAGGTTCAAAAATCAAAAAAAACACAGCCAGGTGCCCAAAATGCCAGGCTGAGTCTATGATAAAGGTGTATAAATGTATTTAGAGGCTTTAACTATGACTGTGGCATGGTAAAAATGGTAAATAAAGGAGTTGTTGATTGTAATAAGGGTTTAAAATAAGATATTAAGGGCTTTACTATAACGATATAGTGGTGGTGAGCACTTCTGAAAGCCCTGGATTCAGTCTTACCAGTTGGATTAATATAATAAAAGCTAAATTACTTAATTTTAAAGTATAACCTGGTTATTTTACAAGAGTATAACTGTTTTTGACAGTTGTACTTCCTAGGAGTTCAAGAGAAGTATGGGGATTCCTTTCCTGGCAGTGAAAAGGCCTCCTTTTATCCTAAAATTGGGTGAACAGGCTGCTACACCTTTTCACATAGAGGAAGTGAAGATTTTTCACTCTCAAAGACAGTTTTATGGTTTGCAGAAGGCCTGTATAGCCTGTGTTGGGCTCAGATGTGGTTTTTAAACCACATCTGGGCACTTTTTACCAATACAGGGTGAAATTTTTCATCTGGGGACCTGTCACAGCCATGGAGACAGACAGGGCATTACCATTCATTACTAATGGAAAATTTTCCAACACCTAATCAGCAAGGGGTTTTATGGAAGATTCACCAAATACAGTTTCAAACCTCAATACACCTCAATACAGGCAGAACCCAAATACAGGATTCACCAAATACAGGCCTGCCCTCAATACAGGTGCAAACAACTGTATTGATTCAAATAACTGTATTGAATACACCAATACAGTTTCACATCTCCAATACAGGTTCTTCAATTATACAATCATGGTTTCTCAACACTCAAACTATAGGCAGGCACCTTTTCACATATACCAGCCCCCTTTCACCCACCTGGGGGTTTTCCCCCCGTTAATTAAAATATTGGATTTATTATTTAATATTATTTTATTAATTATTAAGTTAGTCTTTGCCTTCCCTCACCTGTTAAGTAGATTCCTGGTTTCCATATGCTATATTAATCCTTTTCTCCTTTCTGAACAGGTTAAAAAAGTGGTACAGGATTATTTGTGGTTGGCTCTTTATTGTTTCTTTTGTTTTCTTGCATATATTTAATGCTTATTATTTTATGACTAGGAATTTGTTTCTCTTATCTCATTACTCTTATAAATTGCGTATTTATTCTAAGCCCTCCATAAGTAAGTCTGTTCACTGAGTACCAGGCCCTCTTCATTTAGACAAGCCCCTGTGACAGGACCACACAGCCTGATTTTGATGTGTATGATGCATAGAATGCTGTACAGAACCTGTATGGGACCCCAGTATTGAACGCACTATGAGGTATTGAAGCAAAAACAAGCTTCTTTGTCTGTTTGACACCTCATAATCATGGTTATGGGATATTATCCCATGGTAAGGCTGTATTGGCCAAACTGTAGGATTTTGACCTTAAAACAGCCATAGCTTTGTCAGTTTTTGAGATATCAACCTCAAAATTGGTTTTTTGTGTTACCCTGTATGTGTTATACATAATGGGTTTTTATTTTATATGGTTATCATTAAATATGGCAAAGATATCCCATGTACAAGAATTTTGTACATATGTGTGTTTTAGACAAAAAGCTGTGTTGGGCTTGTTTGACTCATAACCTTTGTGCTAGATGAGATATGGGAAATGAATGGCACCATCAGATAGCCCTGATTGTGCTCTTTCCAAAAGGACCCCACTTTAGGTATCTCACACTAAAACTGTAGAAGTTAGATGAGAGTTGAATGTTTTATTCACCCTTATTAGGCCTGAATTTGACCATAACTTCTGTAATACTGGTTCTAGATCAGTTTGGCTGGTACCATTGGATAGCCCAGACCTAGAGCTTCATATTGAATACCCATTTGATGGGGTTAGCTCTCTTAATCTATATCTCAGATGAGAGGTGAAAATTAAGGTTTATGCTTAGCAACAACTTTGAGCAGGAATAACTTTGTTGTTCTTTGTCCTATGGTTATGGGAATTGTATATTTGGAAAGGGGTGAGTTTCCTCTTCTTTTTATACTTTTTGAGCTGATTTTGCTCAGATCCATGTTTTGGTGGTATCTTGACTATACCATTGATTTATGGTATTTGGCTGTCATGCTTGTGCACTTATTTTGAGTCACAAGCTGACAAAGTGGCGCAAGCTAAAATTGAAATGAATAATTAAATTACAATTTCATTTTAATCCTATATTTAAATTCATCAAATAGAGCTCTATGGAACAACAATGAGAAATGCACAAAACATACATATTTTTTATCAAATAAAAAATGATACAAATACTTGAAATGAAATTAAAAATATTGCATGAAAGTTTCAAATATGAATACATTTTTGAGGCAGATAAATGAGAAATTGATTTTTGGCTGAAATTTTATGAAGTGAAGGATAAGGTGATAAAAAAAAGACTGAATAACCTAATACAAACTATGATTGATTATTAGATAGCTGCCAATATTATGAAAGTCCCTTGGGGAAAAATACTGCTGCCAAGAGAGTCTGAAGGAATTTTTTATTTGAGAATCTAGCTCCTTATTTTCCCAATTTAATGCAATTCAAAAGACTGTATAACAAATATTTCACTCGTAAAATTTACAAAGACTTTTTTGAAATTAATCTCCTAATTTCAGAAATATTATGAGATTGTCCACAATGAGGATCTTCAAAATAGAAGGAATAGAAGGTTTTTTCCTTTCTTTTTGCAAAAAAAAATCATAAATACTCACCCATGGAGTATACTTTCCAAACTCTACCCACCAGAGGACCCAAAATTAATTTAACCAAAAATAAATTTAATTATCAAAAATAACCACTTTCCCAAATTCGTTAGTGCAATATCTGTCAATGGGGGTTTTTCAAACCTTTTTTGATAAAGAGAATAACAATTCAGTAGGAAAAAAAATTGTAAGAAATAAAAAGGGTACTCATAATTAATTTCTCTCTTGTTATTTAATTTTTAGGGCTTTGGTCAGCTCATGTAAGAATTCGGGTAAAAACATGTAAGCTCTTCCATGTTTTTATCAACTTTTCGCCAAAAGGACATAACTTTATCATAACACATAAAAAAGAGGATTTAAAAAAGAATCCTTGGGATAAGTTTGGAAATATTATTTGTATTTAGTTCCCATTTTTTGGGTTTTTTTGCTTCTCAAGTACATAGAATCATGCCCTTTTTAGATTTATAATTTTCCTCATAAATTATAAATCTCAAAAATATTGCCTAATTCTGTGTGCTTGAGAAGCCACCACAGAACAAAAAAAAACAAGAAATAAATATAAATAATATTCAAAAACTCAGTTGGAGTTTTCCCTCAAAAGGATGTAAGAGTTTATGTGGATTTACCAAAATTGATACAAGTTCTTATCATAGAAGTTTCTGTATTTTATTTAATAGTGGTTTTATCATCTCAAAGATAGAAGAAACGGATTCTCAAGATCTATTTGAAATTTTCTGGAGAATTTTGAAAGACAGGTAAAATTTTCTATTTATTTCAAGACCCTTGTTCAAGAAATAAAATACACTCCTAATTTTGAAATTAAATTAGATGAAGGAAAAGAAGAAATTTCATTGTATTAACCATGAGAAGATTGGCTAGATCTGATATCAGGTTTTGCATTTGAAAGTCAGCATGCATTCAACAAAGAATGAGCTAGAACCCTTCC
Organism: Austropuccinia psidii; assembly: GCA_023105745.1. NCBI lineage: Eukaryota > Fungi > Basidiomycota > Pucciniomycetes > Pucciniales > Sphaerophragmiaceae > Austropuccinia > Austropuccinia psidii. Next base: position 23,495,000 of record JALGQZ010000007.1, on the reverse strand, counting down.
TATGAGCTAGCCTGGAAACAGCATTCAGATATTTTCTAGTATGTCAAGTTCCTCAAATCCACTTGAATAATACAGAATTTCCAAGATCTTATTCCTTTTTTAGCTGAATTGAGTAACTATATAATATAGTATATGAAAAAATTTGTATTTATATTTTGATCTTCAAAATGATACTCCCCAAGATGAGAAATTGAAGCTGAAGATTCATGTGCAATTCAAAAAATCTAGTTTTTTCAATTTCAAAAAGACTCAATCTCAGTTTTGAAAAAGAAATAAAGCCTTCATATGTTTTCATCTGTGACTTATTTTCACTTCTTTGCATAATTAATTTGTATTTATCATTCAAAACATGGCTCAAAAATATAAACAAAATGGGCTTTCAATTGAAGCATCTTCCAAAGAAACTGGATTGACAAAAAATTATTTCTTAAATTTTTAGATTGCTAAAGCCTCAGAACAGATTGAAAGGATTTTGAATGTGTTTGAATGAAATTAATTGTCCCAAGATAAAAAAACTGTATATATATTATTTTTCCCTTTATAGATTATTACACCTAGAGATTTAGTGTAAGGTGTGGATATAAAACTTTTGATAAAATATCAAGTACTTTTCCTGTCCTCAAAATTTGTATAAGGTAAAATTATTTGAAAATAGTAAGGAAGAGTATTTTTAAAGAGAAAACATGCCAATTCTATTGTTTTGAACTTTTTAAGTATAAAACAATAATATAATAAATATTTATTGTTTTACCAACATTGAAGATTTATCCAAAAATAATCTACAAGAGATATTTGAGGCTACAAAAGAAATTTCTTCAAGAGCAATTTCAATTGGAATTAATTGAGTAAAGAACTGCTAGCAATTATTTAAAGAAGAAAGTCTTTAAAAATATATTTAAAGAGAAAACACACCCAAAAGTTACAAGAATGATTTTGGAAACAAAGTGACAAAGCTAACAGTGATGAAAGATGCTTTAATTCACCATTGGGGTGGTTTAGGGTAAAAATGATTATAAGAGTTACAAAAAAAGCTTATAATGATTTTTTTAACGTGGTCAAAAAGTTCAAACTGATTTATAAATGTCGGTTGGAATCTTTTATTTATTGGTTTAACAATGCTTAAACTAATTATAAAAGGAAAAGATTCTAACATGAAGAGAAAAGTGGGGCAAAGAAGACATTCTTTTATAGCCATCAATTTTCTTACTCCAAAAGTAGAATTTACTCTTTTCAGTTGTGGAAAACACTATGACAACAGAAAAGCCAATTATTGCATCATTGAACCCTTTCTTAGACCAAAAAGGGCTGTTTTAAGCTACTTTTTGCTATTTTTAGCCATTTTAGACCCTTAAATCAGCCATTACTATAGTAATACCTAGCCTAGACCCTTCAAACGACCTGTGAGTCAATTCCAGGCCAAAAGTGATGAAGTTTTGCGTGGATTTTGACATCTCATGCCTGTCAGCAAGGATTTTGGGGGTCTGGCTCCCCCCTAGAGCTAGAGTTCCTTTTCCCCCCAAATTTAATATTTCCAATTTATTTTTTTCTTTAATTTCCCATCATGTATTATACTTATAATTTATATATGTAATTCACCTGAGTTTTACAGCACACTACTGTAATAATTGACACCTCATATGTAAATTAAAGCTCACTTATGTAATAAACACACACATTTTGTCAATTCAATTGAATTCAATTGAAAATACCTCAATTCCTCATAACTTCTAATCTATACACAACACCTCAATTTTAACAAAAGAAATTGATGATTAGCACTAAATTTGATGTGAATTAAATTAAGGTCTTGAGGAATTCCAACTTTTAAACAGAAAATACAAAAAACTTAATTTAAGCTTATTTAAACTTGAGTTACAGAAATTTCACTCACAGGCCACCCCACCTAACTTTTTATAAGGAATCCAATGGTGAAATAAATTTTATACGTTGATTTGCTAAATAAAAATTTATGATAAATTTTATTCAGCTTTTTTCCAAAATTATTTTATTTTGGGCAATTTTGTTGAAAATTCATTTTTACTTAATTTTTTCAAGTGAAGGTGTGTTTTTACAATTTTCAAATTTAATGTAATTTTATTTTTAAATTATAATTGAATTTTTGATTTTGTATATAAATTCATATTTATATTTTAATTTTTGTTTTAATAATATAAATTTATTTTATTTATGTTTGTATATTAATTTTTTGTTTGTGGTCTTTTGGGTATATGAAAATACCTCTAAGGCTCTCATTTAGTATTATTCTAATTTTCTCCTTTTCTGATTCCTTTTTATTATTAATGATTGTAATAAATATTTATCATTAAACCCAAAAAAATATATTTGAAATATTTGATACTGTAATATTTTGGTTTTGAAATTGTAGTTTCTCAATTTGATATAGAAGTGACACTATCTATACAATAAAGCCCCAGATATTGGAGGAAATGAATGAATTTCAAAAAATGACAGTAAAGTGTCTGAAATGGAATCTACAGTGGAATTTTCGACAATCATCTAAAATATTACATAAGCAGCCATGACAGGACCTGTTCTGGGGAAAACTTGACACATCTCAAGAATTTTACAGAAAAAGGCCTTTTAGGGACCTTCTAGTGTAATTTTCATTGAAAAAAAATCATAAAAATATAAAAAAACAATAAAATTTCAAGAAGGAAAATAAAAAATGAAAAATTAGTCAAAAAGTAGAAACCACATATCACTTTGAAACATGGGTAGAAATACCAAAGAAATATTAAAAAGAAAGAATTCAACAAAATACTTTTTAGAGTAGCAGAACGGATTTCTTAGCTACTTCATTTCTCAAACCAACACAAAAAAGGATGTATTTCAATAGTAAAAGAAAATTCAATACACCTCACATAAGTGATTTTAGCCTCCATTCTTTGAGGTAGATTCATAATTTTGCCAAAATTATTTTTTAAAGAATTTTTTTCAAGATATATTTTGTGGTTTTTGAGTTTCTGTCTCCTCTTTTAACAAGATAACTGAAGGATCTGTATGTTCAAAAAAATTGTAGGAAAGACAAATAGGAGTATATGGACTTAATGTAATTCAAATGAAAAAAAGAAAAATTTCAAATATTTTCTTGCTTAAAATAAATAAGGACAAATACAATTAATCTTTTCATAGTATCTGCCCATAAAGCTTGAGCTTATGTCAAAAAAATATCACAAAGCTTGATTTCTCTTCAATACTTTTGAAATATCTACAAGATTCAGATTGATCATATTTTTTCACTTTTCGAACCTTAAACAGAATTTTAGGAATTTTTTGAGAAGATATATTTGCACATTTTGATTATAGTATCATTACTAAAATCATATAGCTCATTAGTGATTCAGATGATTGCTCCATTTTTTGAAAGAAGCAATTTTTCTTGGATTTTGAAACTCTTAAGCATAGGATTTTAACAAACTACCATCAAAATATCATATTACTGCTTTAAATTCCCTGTGAAATTCTTCATAATGAAGATGGAAAAATTGGAACATTATTCAGACCTTGATTTAATTCTGAGTGGACATGGCTCTACTATTATTTTTTTCCACTTCAATTTGAATTACCAACATAGCCCAGCCTATATATGTGGTCTCCCTTGATTCAATGATACTTTGATACATTATTTCACCATTTAATTGATCATAAATACCAAAAACAAAAACAGGGATATTTTCTTGTTATCTTGTAAAAACACTTGAAAGAGATGTAAACATAATTATTTTAACTAAACTCTCAAAGTCATAAAACAACAAGAAGCTTTATAGATAGGTTTTGAGAAATAAATTTTTTAACAGAAAAAGTTCATACCAGTCATTTTCCTTAATGTTATATCTAACTCCCATTATTTCAAAATACCTAATTGGATTTTTTGATTTACTCATATATCTGAAGCAATTAAATATCTTGAATGGCTTTTGGAAAATTATATAGGCTTCAATTGAATTTTTAATAGAATTCTATCAAGATGTGACCCATAGATTCCAGTAAATCCTATTGTATAGAAGCTGAAAAAATATTTTCTGAATTGGTTTTGATTATTGTAATTTTTTGATTTTAAGTCTTGATAAAGCTCAAAAATATCCTTCTAAGCACTTCAGGTTATTCATCAACATATCTTGGATACAATTTAAAGCTTTACAGCGCATGAAAAGCTCTCTATATATCCAAAAAATTACAAAATTGTTTGAATATCAAGAAAATTCAAATTGAAATTTAGATCACCTATGGAATACACAGAGCATCTCAAAAAATACATTAAATAGAAAATTATATTACAAAAGGTTTTTGAAATAATCAAATAATTTATGAAATGGTTTTTGAGCTATATTGATACCTCAATATTGAATTTCCTCAAAATTAACATGAATCTTCCTTTTTTTTAAGACTTATTTCATTTGATAATACAACCCCTTCCCTAATTTAATTCAAAGAAAAACTAAAATTATCTTGTTTTTGAATATCTCCAAGTGACTCCCTGTATAAAGACAGTGAGATCAGAAGTAATGATTCCTCCACAATAATATACAAAGTTATGAAAAGTTTTTTTCAATAAAGAAAGAAATTGAATGCTCCAAAAAACTAAAGAAATACAAGCTTTATATTGTTACTAATACTTTAAAGTCTTTTACTAACAGTGTTTTTATTTGAGGATTCAAATAACTCTCAGTTTACACCAAGAAATTATATGAGCAAAAGGTTCCAAATATAACAGCTAAAGGCAAATAATCCCCTTTGAATCTATATATTATCTTTCTATCAGTGCAGAGGACTCTAAAGAGTATTATGGGGTGGAATAGGGGCTATAGTATCTCAATAAATACTGAATTTGTTTGGGAGCTTCTCCTTAAAGATTATTTGAACCATCAATAGCAACAACTTGTTCCAATTTAATGAAAATATTACTTTAACAAGAGAGAAAAAATAAGGAACATAATTTCTGAAAAATAAATCCTTTAATGATAGAAAACAGCTCAGAGTAGGGTATTTTTTATATTATGTATATGTTAAGAAAGTCCCAAATTTTACAAAATATTTTATCAACTATGCAATTATTTTAAAAACATGAAGGGTATCAATTGAAATATTATTCATCTATGGGTTCAAATAAGTAAGCTTGAAACATGAATCATGTTAAAGCTGAGATAAATATAAAGATTTCTATACGAAAGACCCCAAAGGTTGAGCTTTGTTGCAAATCAAATGATAAAAGGTAATAAGAAATATTAAAAAAAATGTATAGTAAAATAAGTCTGTTAACCATTTTATGTTGAGCTATTGCACTTTAAAATGCTCAACAGACCACTGATATTGAATCAACTTAATTTCTAATTTGTGGCCTGCATATGTGTCTTGAAATTATTGCAAAAATTCTATTTATAAATCTGATTTCTGTCCTATCTTTAACTTGAATCCGATCTATCTCCCATGTCAAATTCCAAATGCAAAACCTTCAATCAGGTTTAGACACTTTTCTCATGGAAATTGTTGTTAGAATAATAAAATAACAATTTATCTTGAATTTTTCCTTTTTTTGAATAAAGAAGGTTATTGTTAATGGTCAGAGAAGCTGTAATTTAATTTTGAAGTTCAATCCTTTTCAGGAATTCTCCTAAAAAAGGAAGGATTGGGATATTTTACTCCTGAATGTATTGAGATTTAAAGAACATTGTTTGAGAATTTATATTATCAAAGTGCTAACTTATTTATTCTCTATGACATAAAGAAGTCAAAATATCAGCTTATTTAAGCTGGGATTTATTGATTATCTGCAGAAAGAACATATCTCCTCAAGATATGTTTATGATTTTTAATTTTTTCCAAATAATCTAGTAAAAGAATGTGGAGCTTACATAAAAGATGAAATTTTCACTAAAAAGGTTTTTAAATCATTCTGCAGTGGTTGGATGAAGTATTTGTAGGTTTGATTCAAAATATAGGTAAAAATCTGCTCAACATTCCTTTGAAATACTGTTACTAAGACTTGTAAATTGAAATAAGGAAGATTTTTTTATATTTTTTATTCCTTGTTATTTTTCTTCATTATGAAAGCTCTGGTCTATATCACCAAATATTTACTCAGAAATTATTTTTGGGTTGATTGTTTCTTTCAAGAACTTTGATATAGAGACTTCCTTAGATAATAATCACCATAAACGCACAAAGGTTAAAATTTATCTTACATTAAGGCAAATAGATGAAGACCCTCAGCTTTAATGGTATAGCTTTGGGGTCAGTCTATTGAGTAGTTTGGAAATAGTAGATCAAATCTAGTACTTGTATCTCAAATGATGAGAGTATTTAAAAAAATACTATAGGGTCTGTTTTTATGATGAAAGTGGTGAGAAATGGACTTGGAGTCTTGAAATAAGAAGTTTAAAAGAAATTCACAGTTAATACTACTACAATAACAAGAAAATTTAATTATATAAAATCTACTATAAGAGTACAGCTGTTGTACAAAGGTTATACTAATCTAAGGGTGGGAACCAATCCCCCCCCCATGTAGGTTTTCCAGTGCATTATAATTTTAGGATTGGGGAATGAGAATGCATTTAAGAAAAAGAAATTTCCCAAAGGGATTGGGCACAGGGAAAGAGGTATATCCCCCAAGAGATCACAAGATAGCATTTTGGACTTCAAATAACACAAAAAAAGATATTACATTTGAAGCAAAGAATGACACAAACCCTAAAAAAACAAATCAAAACAAGAAAATATTTTTATAAAAGAAATATAAAAAAGAGAATTTTTCAAAAAACAAATTGAGGGAAAAATGTGACAAAAAAATCCCATGTGTCCCATCCAATTCCTGAAGTTCTGGGAGGGTAGGGACTGGGAATAAAAAAACAAAAAAGAAGGTTTGGAGTCAGGAGAAAATACGGCTAGGGCCAAGGTTGAAAAAAACAAACATCGCAGACACTTACAATGATCTGATGATGTCCTTTTCAAGTGAGAAGAAAGCTTTATTTTATCCCTTTCGGGGGCTTTTAGGGGCTTATAGGCTCTTCAAAAATCTTCATAGTTCATTATTCTACTCTAGAGGCTGAATTGTTGCTCTATACCATCAATTTGGACTTCTTTATATTCAGATTTGTGGCTTTAGGACCACAAATGAGCATTCTGAATACATAGACAGTTCAGATAATATTAAAAAGCCACGTAAGACCACTTATGAAACATCCAGAGCTTTTGAATGACTAATATTAGTCATTCTCGATTGATTTAAGTTTTGAGCTACCATTACTATAAGTATTAAAAGATTAACAGATGGTAAGGTTTAAGTACAGACAAGTGTTGGAAAAACAAATTGGAATTCAGATATATAACTCAGTATTTTTGATACCAAGACTATGAGGCAATAGAAAAGAAAGTCTTAAATGTTTCTTCAACTTGGTATTATTAATTTTTGAGCTTCTCCAAAATGGCAGAAGGGACTGAGTTTTGAAATTTCTTTATGTATTTTTGTACATCAGTAAGTGGCTTCCAAAACTTCTATTCCAGATATTTCTGTAATTTTGGAAGATATCAGAATTCAGATTTTATGGAATTGTAGTTCCTAAATTTATCTACAATTTAATATAGCAATCAATACATATTTATTGGAATATGGAAAGGAGGAAGGGTATTGTTCTAGTTAATATTCTCAAAAATCCTGCATTTTGTTAAAAAGATTTTGAACCAAGATATTGTAGCCAATTTTTGTGATATAGTTTCAAAAGTATCTCAAATTGAATCTTTCGCTAAAATTATAATTTTTATGGTATCCTTGAACAGTTCTTTACAAGCACTATTAGACCTTCAAGAGCTTTATTTAACTTAAAGTTATTATTGTGGTATTCCTTGAAGTATTAGTGCTACTTGAAAATTGATGACAGAAATATATAGCTCTCACTGAGAGCTTCAAGAATCATACCAATTTAATTTGGCTTTCACTAAATATGCATAAGCTAGATGAGAGGTGAAAATTAGGTTTCTGCTTATTTTATATTAATCCAAACCAAAAGTAGCTATATCTTTGCTAATGCTTGTCCAGCTCCTATAAGAGTGGTAAATTATTAATTGGAAAAATTGTCCTATTTATAGAAATACCTCAAGGACATGTAATTGTTTACTATTTGCTATATAATTGATTATGGAAGGTGAATTTCATCCTGATTCTCAGATTAGAGTCACAAGATGACTTAGTCTTCCTCTAAAAAAGTCTCATCATTGCTAGGACTCTTCTGTCCCCTGTAGGCTCTGATTATTTTGATGTTAATTTGTCCATATGAAATTTCCTTCTAAGATATCCATTCATCTTTATATTCTGGTTTCTTTTCAAAAGCTATCTGTTATTGGATTTTGTCTTTGACATTAATTAATGTCTTCCTGGAATATCTGATATTTATTACTTCTCCTAGTGATTCTTATTCTTCAAACAATTCCTCAAGGATGAATATTTTTTATTTTTGGGTTACTTACCTTAATGTTGTTGATGATATGGCTTAGCTAGACTGACTGGGAATACTGGGTTTTTACTGGAAAATTATATAGTTAATCTTAATTTACTTCATTTTTGCCTATCAGTCTAATTATGGTGAATGCTAAAAAACATAACTATCTCATATCATTTGGACCTTGAAAACTTTTGCATCTCATAGTTGAGGACAGGGTCAGGTATCGTTCTTTGGATTCAGGCTCTTGGTGACTCTTTTAATACCTCTTCCTGTTGCATAGCTTGAATTCTACTATACATATCTGTGGATGTTTGAATTGTTTTTTTCAGATTGTCTGAAATTCCTTTGCTTTGGGATGCACTGAGAGAAGATTATTCTTCAATTTATCTACTTTTAACAAATGATCTCATTCACCTTTCAAGATAGTAGCTTTTTCCCATTACTTAGTGTACATGGATGTTATATTGCAGTTGCAATGCTGGGAGAATTGTTACCCCTTCATGGATTTGGGCCTTAGTGGTATTTTCACTTACCCGAAAGAGAACAAAAATCAAAATAGGTTTTAATTGAAAAAAATAAATTTCTCTTTTGGCTATAGAAAGAAACATTAAATGAAGAAATCAAATTTATAATTAAATTTTAATTGCAAAAAAAGTAATAATATATATTTTTACTTGAAATAATGAGATAAAAATAAACTTCCACATAAATATTAAAAATTCAAAATTTTCTTGGGAAAAATGAAATAAAACTTATTCTATTTATATCTCAGCAAATACACATATAAAAATCAATTCACCATTGGAATCCTAATATAAAATAAAAAAGAAGGTTGGGTGAGATGTGAGTGAAATTTCTGTATGAAAATATGAAACTCTTCAAAATATCAATTCAATTCATCCCAAATGTTGCTTTAAATATAATTTTTTATGTTGAAAGCAAGGTTTGGTGTGTAGTTGTGAAGTTAAAAATAATTTAAGTATTTCCACTCAAAATTTCAAGATGTGCACCTGTATCACATAGGTGAAGTTAAGCTTACATATGTGGAATTAAGAAGTACATTTTTGTAGTGTAATTTCTCAATTGGATTGAACATTTAACTATTGAAGTATAATAGAAGATGAGGAATTAAGGAAAAAGTAATTGTAAACATTTATTTTGAGGTGGAAGGAATCTTAGCTCCAAGGGTTCCAGAATCCCCCAAGATTCCTTCCTGACAGCTATGGGATGTCAAAAGGCATGCAAATGCTTATAAAGTGTGAACTTTAATTTAGTAACAGGGTCTGTGACTCAATATATAATCAGGCTTTGATATCAACCCAGGAGTTTTAACTGTTCCCAACAGGGTGAAAATACACTTAAGTTAAACAAAGCTTAAAAAACAGTTTCATTTTTCTCCAAGGTCCCTTGCATAAATTATAATGTGTTTTGAAGGCTAAAAAAACAACTGATTTGATATTTATAGCTGCTTTAGGGGACTAAGATGGCAAAAAATAGTAAAAAATGGCTAAGTCAAATTTCAATATCCACACCTTGAAGTAAAATTACCACATATAAATGGAAATCTAAGAATTCCTTTTGAATTTGTTTTGATGGAAAACTGCTCTAGCACCCATTTTATATTGGGGAATCATTTTTAATAATGTATGGCATAAACTTAGATAGAAAAAAAGACAGTTACTGCACCATTTGTGCCAATAAGCAGAGAAAAAGGTTCCTATTTACCTTTCAGAAGATAAATTTCAGGAAAACAAGTATTACAAGCCAGCTCAGAGCTAGAGAGATTCAACTCTGAACAGAATAACAAAGCTGATTCCAGTAGTAACCTTACTGACATATAGAAAAATAAATCTCTAATATTGTGTATGATCCTAAGAAAACCTTTTAAAAGCATGAAGAACCATTTGGGAAAATCCTTGGTAATAAAGTTGAAGTTATTTCAAGCAGTGCAAAATCTTATTTACCACTCTTAAGGAAGCCTTCATAGCCAGCAATCACAAGTCAAGAGAAGCCCTTGAGATTCATATGAAAGAAATCTTTTACCTTGGTGTGATAAGAAAGGTTCAACACAATGAAGAAGTAGAAGAAACTACACCAGTCATACTGGCATGGTATATTGGAAAATCTCAAATGGTTGGGTACTTTAGAGCTTTGAATACTTACACTTTCCCAGAAAGGTATCCCATACCAAAAATCCAAATTTCCCTTACTCAAATATTTCATAAAGCATTTATAAGAACTATTGATTCCCCAAAGTAGTTCAACCAAGATTAGATGACACAGAGAAAGAAATTATTTGAAAATTATTGTACAATGTGGAGTGTATGAATTCTTGGGGAAGCCCTGTGGTGTCAAAAATTCACCTTCACATCATCAAAGAATATGAATGAGATCCTCCATAAAGGAAGCTTAGAAGTAAGGTTAATAATTTATATTGCTTAAATTATTGTTTTCTCTAAGACCTTTGAGGAACATGTACTTAGATTATCTGGGGTTTTTGGCAAAAATTAAATCAATAAAAACAAATATCTCTTCAAACAAATCATAGCACTAGGGCATATAGTATCGCTTCTATCCTTTTGAATAGGAAAATCTATATTTGCATAAATATTCTTAAAGCCCATGCCTCATAAAAAAAAGGAGTTTCAATAATTTCTAGGTTTTTCCACCTGTTTAAGACAGAAGATCAGAGATTTTGAATCGGTTTAAAAACATTGTTACAAGCTGTTTCGCAAAGATACAGTTTTTGAAATGACTTCCAATAGATTAAAATCATTCCAATTCCTAATAAAATAACTTACCACTGCTCCACAGCTCATAATATCAGAATTTGAGCTTCCCGCTCAGAATTGCATTTAGTAATAAGGAGATGGAGCAGGAGCTGAAATTTATCAGCTCCAAATCATTAATGAAAAACTAGCAGGAGGACCCATATCTTTCAAATCAAGGCAAATAAAATCAACTGAGGCCAGAGGTGGAGAAATCAAATTGAACTTCTATGCCTTTTTTGGATTTAGACCCACTTGAATATTTTCTGGAAGGATCTGTTTTTACATTCAAAACAGATTTTACTGCTTTCAAGTCACTTCTGAGAATTATAACAACTTTCAGAGTGGGTCTGTTAATAGTTTTATAAGCATTAAATACAAGATTTTACAATAAATTTGTCACAGGGGCTCTTTGAAGTGAAGAGGGCTGGGCACTCAGCTGACTGGGACTCACTTATGGAGGGCTAAAGGATTGGAATAAGAGTGAGTACACTTAAGGGTGTAAATAAGATAGAATTGCTAATAAGAAAAATATAAGAAAAGCAGAAACAAAGAAATAAGAGTAAGAATATAAGAGCCAACCAAAAACAAGTCCAAGTCCACTCTTTTAACCTGTATGAAAGAAAGAGAATGGTTAATAAGGATATGGCCATCACAACTCTACTGAAAAGGTGAGGAAAAGACGAAAAGACTAGCTGAATACCAATAGATATAATACCCTAAAATAAGAGTAAGATAATTCATTGAATAATAAATAAATTATATTTATTAACTGGGGAAAAGTCCCCAGAGGGAGGAAGAGGGGGTGGTATATTTGAGAATCCACCAGCCATGATCCAAAGAGTGAATTTTCTAAAAAGTAAGATTCATTTGAATTGATTTGAATAATACAGCCCCTTTATGGATGTACAGGTTCCATACAAGAAGTGAGGTGGAGTTGGGTTATCATACAGCTTCAGACTCGTGAGTCCAAAAAGGATTTTGGTGAATACAGCCTGTACAAGTTTCACAGGCTGTATTCATGAAGCAAGCTGTATGCATGTTTCAGAAAGAAGATTTTCTGAAACTGATTACTGATACACACACTGGATTTTCTGTTTTGATGAGTTTGAGTGGGGCTAAGATTGAATCCCTTACCCCTGGATAGGTGTGAGACTTTTAGATATGACCACATATCCAAAAATATCACAACAAATTTCAGTAATAATTATACTTATAATAATTATCTCAAAAACTAGTAAAAGTACCATAAATAAGTACAAAATCTGAATTAACTCAGAATCTAATAAGTGAACATGTGAAAAAGAATTACACCATTAGATTTCTCATGGTAAAGTAAACATATGTCATTTTTATGGCATACCTGAAAAGTCAATAATTACTGAAGAATAAGTGATAATAATTTAAAAAAGGTATAAAATCTTATTTAACTCAGAGACCAATGAAACAACATGTGAAATAAACTGTACCATTGGATTTTCCATAAAGCTCCACACATAAAACAATGATAAAGCTCATATCTCAAGTCAATATTAAGAGAAATAAGCTGAATATATGCACTCTTTTGGTCAATACATAATCATGGTTTTTAGCTAATATCTCTTGAAATATAGAAGATAGAGAGATAAACAAAAAATAAACTAACCACTTAATTACTGTAAGAATACAGATATGAACTTTATTTTAAAGGTTATAGACAAGGTCAAAACTTGTAATGGATTATTGATTAAAATCAATGGAGCTCTTGACCACTTTGTTGTGAAAGTGGTACAAACTTAAAAAAAAGTAGACATTTGAATTCTAATAGCTCATTAGTGAAGAATGATGTAATTTTTATTATAATATTCATGGTATAACCCCTTAAAATCAGGGTTTGAAGTTTGAAATATTGAATTTTAATGGAAAAGATGAGTTACAAGAAAAATCATCAAAAATACAGTTTCGATTATGTAATGAAATTCTCTTGGAAGCTTAATAAGAACATTCCAAGATATCAGAATCCACCTTCAGAATATCTTTAGCATGAATTATTTCAAAGTTATTAATGGTCAAAGTTTAAGCTTAAATTTGATCATTTATGATCACTCACTGTAATCTTATTTTAAGTTTAACAGTCATATAAGTGATAAAACTGGTGAATACTATTGCATTATGATTAATACTAATAAAATCCAAGAACTATAGGCTTCTTCCAAGCCTATGATGTCATCAAACTGAGAGTTATAGTGATAGCTCTAAATAATGGCATAATAATGAGATAAGACAGTTTGATCATGACGTAATCATCATTAAACCTTAAAATATTGATCATTGCCAGTGGATACCATCAGTACACGTATACTAGAAGCCTACTGGACTCTAGAAGGGAGGTATTTACTATAAATAGAGCTCTTTTTACTCTATTTTTCCTTCAGAGACATCAAAACATTAAAACAATTAAATCAAAAGGTAAAATATTTATTCTTTATATATAAATCTTTTATATTATTAAAGACCAAAGGTAATATTTATTATAATCATGATTTTTGACGTGATTACTTCAATTGTTCTACTATTTTGCTAATATCTCTTAAAATCTCAAATCCTTGTAAAATCAAGAAGATTTGTAATTTCTCTTATTTTTAACTGTAAATACAATTTAAATAACTTGTATTTATATTATTTGGCATAAATTTATTCAAAATTATTATACTAACTATCAAAAGTAGGTTATTTTCTCTTATTATAATAATTTCTCTTTATTATTGATTTTAATAATTCTTTAATTAATGTAAATAGTACTTATATCAATTTATAGCTATAATATTAGTAATATTAATGTTTTTAATTGTTTTTATTAATAAAAAAAACTTTTTTATGCCTTTATTATTTGTTGGTAACAATAATAAAGTGCTTTAAAGTATATTTATTATTATATATCAATATATTTATTTATTATATTATTTTTTTATAATGTAAATTATATTATTATATTTATGTAATAATATAATACTTTTTTATGCCTTAATTATAGTAATTCTTCATTATTATAATTATTTTTATCTTACTTGCTTTATTTATGAGGACATTCAGAGTACAATAAGTAAGATATTGGTAATTTTTACTTATTGTTTACTAGTCAAACCTTACAATAGGGGCTGTTACAGGAGGGAATTATTGGGTGTGTCCCCTTTCTGAACCCTAAAATCCTTCTTCTTGTGACTTGAAAATGGAAACCTTTGAGGATGGGAAGAGCTTGACTTTGTGACTTCAGTTATACTTTCTTTGAAAATATTCTTCTCCTTTCCCTCTCATAGTACCTGGTATCAACCATCAGGGTAACCTCCATTAAGTCTTTAAGAGAATCAGTAATTGAAGGATGGGATGCAAATCAATCCAAAATGCTGAAGGCCAATCCCTTCCTATAATTATTCATAAATTCATTATCACCCCAATTCCCAATTCTTAACACCAAAATTGCAAATTCAGAAATTTATCAAGAAAGATTCCCTCCTTCCTTCATTCTTAAGGATTCTAACCCTGCTTCAGCTTTGGTAACTCTTTTTGGGTCCCCAAATTAAGTGAAGAGCTGGTGTGTAAATGGTGATAAATTATTGAGGAAAAAGCTTGGAAATTGATTAATGATATTGGAAACTTAAGGCTCAATTGATTTTTTAAGCCCTGAAAATGAGAAGTTAAATAGCATAAATATCCTTCTTCTTATCTTCAGAGAAAATTTCCTGGTTATTATGCAAAATAATCTGGAAATAATGAATAGAACTACTATCTTTGAGGGTTGGAGTCCCATCAAAGAAACCTGGTGCCTAGCTAGATTGAGTTTTGGATCCTGGTTGTCTTGGAACATCATAAGATCAATATTGTGAGCCTTAGAGGTAATTTCATATACCCAAAGGACCACAAATACAAAATTAACATATAAATATAAATAAAATAAATTTATTTATATTATTAAAATAAAAGTCATAATAGAAATATAAAATTACATTCAAAATTAAAAATTCAATTACAATTTAAAAATAAAATTAAATTAAATTTTGAAATTAGAAAATTACATTTATACTTGAAAAAATTAAGTAGAAATGAATTTTGAGCAAAATTGTAAAAAATGAATAAATTTGGAAAAAAGTTAAATAAAAATTATTATAAATTTTTATCCAATAAATAAGCATATAAAAATTATTTCACCATTGGATTCCTTATAAAAAATCAGGTGGAGTCACCTCTGAGTGCAAAGTTTGTAACTTAACTCTAAATAAGCTTAAATTAAGTTTTTAGTATTTTCTGTATGAAAATTGAAAATCCTCAAAACTTTAATTTAATTCAAATCACATGTAGTGTTAATCACCAAAAATTGTGTTAAAATTGAGGTGTTGTGTATATTTTAGAAGTTATGAGGAATTAAAGTATTTTCAATTGAATTCAATTGAAATGTCAAAATGTGCGTGTGTATTAGATAAGTGAGCTTTGATTTACATATGAGGTATCAATTATTACTGTATTGAACTGTACAACTCAATTGAATTACATATGTAAACTATAAGTATAATACATGATGAAGAATTAAAGTAAAAATAAATTGGAAAGATTAAATTTGGGGGGAAAACAAATTCCAGCTCTAAGGGGGAGCTAGGACCCTAAAATCCTTGCTGATAGGCGTGTGGTGTCAAAATTCACGCAAATGTTCATCACTTTTGTCCTGGAATTGAGCTACAGGGTCTGTGGACTCAATTGATGATGAGGTTTTGATACCAACTGGGGTAGTTTTAGCTGTTGCCAAGAGGGATAAATTTCTATTGTTGGTAAGACAATAAATTTTTATAATATTATTGTTTTATACTAATGAACCTATAAGCAATAAATTTGGCGTGTTTTCTCTTAAAAAAATATTTTTTACTGTTTTTAATTGATTTTACCTTATACAAATTTTGAGGACAGGAAAAGTACTTGATTTTTAATCAAAGTTTCATATCCACACCTTACATTTGGGGGCCCAGCCATGATATTTTACCTGTGACATATTTTTTTACTCTTTTTAAATCTTTTTTCTTATATTGAAAAATTTAAAAACATATAAAAAATACTTATAATTCAAGAAATCAATAAAAAATAATAATAATATTTTTTTTAATATTATAAGTGAGGCTTAAATTTTAATTTATTTTTTGAAATATCCTTTTTTTACTTAATTAATTGGTTTTTTCATTGACTTTAGTGTCTGAAAACGTGTTAAGACAAGAAACAATTGAAACAGCTTCAACAGTAACCAGCATTATTCCTGCCAGTACTGTTAATTCTGATCATAATAGTACTATTATTGTGACTCAGAATATTCAACCAGAGCCAATTCCTTCTGAATTAGTCAACTTGGAAATAAGTAATACTCTTCAGAAAGCCAAAGATTTGGCCAATAGTAAGTTTTTTGACATAAAATTACTATTTTAAGCCTTTTTAACCATAATTATGCCTTCAACCAGATCAGGAGCCAGCTATAACCCCTCAAGCAGCTCCCAGAAAGGTAATAGACGTGATTATGGCAGAGGCCAATCAGGTACCAAAAAAAAAGGGTCAGTTGATGACTTCCAAACAACTAAAATGGGTCATTCTGAAGCTGATATTACCATTTTACCTTCAAAAAGAGCTAACACCGCCACAACAAGCCTCAGTGGACATATACAAAGCCATCCACAGTGCATACAACAATGCACTGCAGTTCAAGGAGTACCAGATCCTTGTAGACCTGCGAAAGAATTGCATGAATTCTAACCTGACTGTGAGAAAATTCCTGGGCCATCCCAATACTTGCGAATTGCTCAATGGATGGCATCCATTGATGGAGAAGAAAAACATGATTCTTTTGACACTAGAATGGAGGAAAAACAACCCTCCACCACCAAACCCAGTGCCAAAAACAGCCCCAGTGGCCAGCAACAGCAATTCCAACGTGAAAAAGCAGCCACAAACTCCAAACAAGGGCAAAGGGAAGGCACCAGCCCCAAAACCCTACAGCCAGGGCTACAGAATCCCAAAGATTCAACTCGATGCCACAGAAAATGTATTTCAGATGGTCAGAACCATGATGGAATTACAAAAGAAGGAGGAAGCCAGATTAAAATATCAAAAATGATTTCTGACACTTTTGATTGTATTCCAGAGTTGTATAAAGCTATTTCTGACGTAAACAGTCATCTTTCTGATAAAAATACATCAATTTGTGACAATCTCAAAACAAATAACTTGAGTCTGAGCCAAATAAATGATACACTTAAATGCTTTGAAAGAGTTTTAAGAACAATCAAACCTTCCAATAATGATAATTCTTTTGGCATTAAGATAAATGAACAATCTGCCATTATTAAAGAATTAACAGACAAATATTTTAAATTCAATATTTATGACATAATTGAAACAAGAATAAAACAAGCTATTAACACTATCAAAGAAGATAATAAAAAAGCTCTTGATGATAATTCAAAATCATTTGCAGAAGTAAAGACAAATACAGTTGCCTTGACAAAGCATTTTGATACCTCAAGAGAAGAAATATCAAAATTAACAACAAATTTACATGAAGTTATATCTGATAATACTATACAAACAGAATTATGGAATGAGCTTACATATAAAGAGGATTATCATAAAAAAATGTCATAGACTCTATACAAAAATTGCAACATGAATTAAGAAATTCACAAAGGTGTAACAACAGTAAAATGAATGATATTGAACAACCGCTAAACACTTTACCAAGAATGTCTACACCTCTGAATCAAAATGAAGATGCAAGAATTCCCAATCCACAAGTATTGGATATTGAAAATTCACAGTTAAAAAATCAATTTTCTACTTCTTTTCATAACTTGGAACCATCAATGGGCCAAGCACTCTTAAAAGAAGTTCCAAAACCTAAAGAATAGCCTCACTTCAGTGGTGCAGGAGAGAGAATATGACCATATGGAATTCATTAGAGGCATTGACATACTCAAAGAGGATTTTGAATTACCAGACAGATTGGTAACAGCCAGATTTAACACCTTGTTTACCAAATCAGCTCACAGATGGTACATAAAAATAAGACAAGCACATGGACACCAGAGTTGGACTTGGTGGAAAACCCAAATCATCAAAAAATGGGCAAATGATGCTTGGAGGTTTGAAGTTGAAGCAGCCTTTGAATCTGCCAAATTTAATGCTGATAAAGACAAAGCTTTACCATGGTTTTGCCAACAAAAAGACAGATTAACAGCATTATATCCTGACATGTCAGAATTTATGATCCATGGAAAAATTCTGAGACAATGTGGAGGTGACTTAGAGCATGCTATAAAAAGCAGGACTACTGAACAATCTTCAGCAGAAGATATCATCAATATATTAGAAGAAGTAACCACCAGAACCAAAATTGGTTCTTGTAGGATGAATCTCAAAACAAGGTTTAATACACCTTGGAAAGATTCTGTGGACAAAAACCCCAAAGAAAACTTTAATAATATTACACCGGGGCGAATCTCGTGTCAATCGTCGGCGATTGACTTCACGTCAAGCAAACGTCAAGCAGGATAAAAGTCGAGCTCACGTCAAGCGAAAATCAAGCGAACGTCAAGCACACGTCACACTCTGGTCTTACACCAAATCCTGTGACATCCAATAATATTGGTTCCCCTGTGCCTTCAACTCAGATTCCTCACCACCTGATCATCCCACAACCGTCCGATGATTGGTAAAAATTACACCAGACCCGCCTGTTTGCACACACACACATCAAAGATGTCCTTCAGCCAGTCTTGATGTAGGCGGGGGGTTTGACTTCACCAGGTCATCCATGAAGTGTGCGTGTGCATGCGTGGGGGCGGGTGCGTTTGTGTGTGCGGGAGCATGTGCGGGTGCGTGGGCGTGTGCATTGGCGCGTGCGGGTTGGTGTGCGTGTGCATTGGCGTGTGCGTGTGCGTGGGCGTGTGCATTGGCGCGTGTGGGTGGGTGTGCGTGTGCATTGGCGTGTGCGGGTGCGTGTGCGTGTGCATTGGCGCGTGCGGGTGCACATGCGGGTGTGGGTACGCAAAAGCCGATTCCGCTTCCAACATGATGATGGCGCAGTTAGAAATTTTGGATGCTGTGAAGGGTGAGTGTGTGGGTCATTTGATCATTGGACTTGGCTTATTCACACTGTACCCAATGTCAAAATAGTAAGTTCTTTGTGGCAATGTGAAATAATGGGCTTTGCTTGTCACAATGGCATGTCTCTGTCACTAAATTTTGAGGCAGTTATTTCCCTAGCAAAATTGCTAATGAATCTGAGAGATTTGCATTTTTGTAGACTAAATATCATGAAATAACGGCTTTATCATTACAAGCAGTCCACATGACAGAGCTTTGTTATCATACAATCCACAGTTACCTTCTATTTCTTCTTCAGATATAATCAAGTGTCCATCATCAAAACCAACAGCTTTATAAATATTCAGATGCGGCCAATCTGGTAGGAAATTCACATCAATCTTCAAAGGTTTTAAAATCAGAAAGTTATTGTTCAGTATGCTAGATGGCTCAGAGACTTTGAAAATGCTATCAATAATACCAAATTGTCGTGAGTTGCCCCTCAGAAAACATATCACACTGTTGCTGATATTTTTGGATTCAGTTGAAAATATATTGTTCCCAATATTAATGTTTGAAACTGGAAAATACCAAGGTGAGACAATCCTTGAAGTGGGAGGACTTGTGGATTGCACGGTAGTGTCTAAGCTGATCCAATCAACTATTTCCCTTGTTGCATGAAAAGTCTGTAAGTACTCAACCAGGCAATCATAATTTTGTTGGTCATGGCGGGATGGCTTGTTATATTTATGGTGATTGAACACGGCAGGTGGCTGTGATTCGAAAAGCTGTTTTATTTCACATGGCACAGATGGGGATTTCAGGAGAACAGAAAGGTTGGAACATCGACAGATATGTTGAAGTAAGGTTTTATCTATATCATCTACTCAGAGTTGCAAAAAGTTAGTCTTATTCAGTTCAGGTGTTTAATCAATGTGAATATATTGATCTTATTAATTGACGTACATATCTTGTTATTTGTTGGCATCTTTGCAAATACTCCAATCAAGCGCTCATAACCCCATGTGGCTGAGGCTTGTGCTGGGCCCCAATGTTGGAAGAGTTCGGGAATATGATCAGCAAAATGATGATTTGGTTTACTTTTCTGTTTTGGGAACAGGTGTTGATTGGAAAGGCGGAATTTTTTCCAATGTTCAGCAAATGCAGTCGCATCATCTATTGAAACAGTCCAGCTTGTGGCAATGTTGATAGCACTAATCAAATGGAATGTATTCTTGGCTAGTTCATTTGCAAGTTCTTCTGACTGACCCATTTTTCTTTGAGTGTTGGCAGATTGGTGTGCATCTAATGACATCTGTTGACTGAGCATTAGAAATGGAATATAGACCTTATATAAGAGAGCCCATTCAGCGGCTTTTAAGCTACCATGAGAGGGGGAACCCATTTTGCGGGGAACTCTTGTCCATGATGAGGGAATTATGGTCTCAGATATGATTTGTCGGAGATGCTCAAGAGCCTCACCCTTGATCTGGTGATCACTCAGTGCAGTGATATCCAATTCAGAGGGGATTTCAGAAGTGGGGATGTAATCGGCATCAAATGAAGGAATCTCCGCAGAACCACTAGATGGATGTTCTGTGTTAGGGGTGGGCATTGGGAAGTAGTTTTTTCGGGTGGAAGTAATGGGGAGTGGCTCATTTATTATTTTTTCTGCGTCTCTTCTCAGGGAGCGGGCCTCTCTCAATGTGATTTCATCAAGAGGGCTGTTGGAGGTCATGGAATCTGAGTCTGAACTGTTGGTGTCATTGGATTTCCTGCGGGACCTGAAGTAAATTTTTGATTTCGCCTCTGGAATGCACAATTTGAAAGTTGCATGATCCTTCAAAATTCCAAGTATTAAATTATGCATTATGTCAAGATTAACCATTCTGGTTGCATCCCAATACGGAAGGTCTTCCAAAATTGAATATCGCACTCCATACTCAGAGAAAATTGCTTGTCTTTGTTGTGGGGTTGCCCGAAGCCATTTGGCAATGGTTGATTTATGACTTTGGTATGAGCGCGTGTAGTGAAATTGAGGACCAATTTCTTCAATTTGAGCTTTGTGAATGGTGCAAAAATTACAAAAGTGGTTTCCTGAATGGGAAATAAATCCAGTAAGCTTGCGCATGGCAACCACATCCGCAATGGCTGTGAGGATGGCAACACGGATAAAGGATCCTGATGGACCTGTTGAGGTGGGTGCAAAATGGTAACCTTGCCATAGCTCTTTGAGCTCGTTGATGAGTGGCATTAATAGATAATTCAATTGAAGTGCAGTTGGCTCCTTTGGACCAGGGATGATTCCTGCAACATAGACATTCTCGGGCTTCAATCTTTCACTTGGTGGGAGATTAAGACAAATAAGCATGATAGGTCCAATGCTAGCCAACCGGGTTGACTTTCCATGTGCATTAAACCAGTCCACATATATGGAGAAGGCCAATGCACCAGGAATGGACATGAATGGGGGGTCATGGATATTTCTAGTGCCAGTGAAGCGTCTCCAGACCAATCCATCCCAGACGTCACGTTTTGGGGAATCTTCGGGAGTTTGGGATTGTTGATGTTGATGCAGAATGTCCATAATTCCAGCCCGCTGG